>OX031018.1:9031554-9450823 GCA_943736025.1 Tenthredo mesomela
AGAATCTATATCTTTATATCTAAGTTCCATGGCTGCTTCGCCCTGTATCTTTGTTTTTAGGACCAGTTCTAACACGTCTGGTTTTTGATTTGGATTTACTTTATCCTTCGCATACTCGATCGTTTGCAATAAATCGTCCACTTTACGTGGTTCGCTTCCATCGAAAACGTTGACCATCTGTCGTACCTCCTTCAATGTCAAGTAGTCCGTCATCTTGGTTGCTGTCTGTTGCTTTGATTCTTTCTCGTCAGGAACCGATCCCGGAATGGTTATTGTCTCCTGGAATGCTGTTTGGGCTTGGTCAGGAAAAAAGGAAGTGCCTGGTTTAGGCTTTGGGGAAGGAGTTGGCTGTCCTTTTCTATTGCTTTTCATAAACGCTCGTAAAGTTGCCCTAATCTCCTCTACCGTGTTTGAGTCATCGACTGCTAGCCCGTATCTTTCGCAAATTTGTAGGAGGACCTCTTTCCGAATCTCCTGTATCCACCCGGTTTGACCTTGCGCGACAAGTTCCTCAATTTTATTCCATGTAGCAGACATCTACTCTAATCAAAAATTCTAATTCAAGCCTGATGAGCCTGAACTGATTCGTTACTTTGACGGAAAAATATCTAAAATTCCTTGCACTCTCTAAACACGATAATTTTCTAATGCTCGCACGCTTCTAACTGGCAGTTAGCTCTCAATAACAATGTTTGCGGCTTATATAGTAAAACTGCGAAAGATTTCAAATTGACTTACACAAAAATGAATATCTTCATCTTGCTTCTTCCGCTTCCGCTGGGCTGTTGCTGACCCTCTGATTCCTTTGGTGCTGCTGAATCGCTGTGTGCTGCTGCTGCTGTAGGTACCCCGTGCTGGTTCCTTTGCCTTGGCCACGAATGCTGCGTGCTGTAGCTCTTTCTTTGCGATGTATCTTTCACTAGGTTACAACGACTGCGTGTTGCACCTTTAACTTTCTTCTTTTTTACTTATTTATTTTTTATTTCACTTTTCTACTTTTCTTTAAACGTCAACTATCTTGCAAGCTCTGGTTTATCCGCTAGACCGCTGCCACCAATGTTGTAATTTGTTTATTTAACTCCCGTTACTCAAGGAATGGGGAATTAAAAGGGTTGTTCCCAGAGGTGATCTTTGATAATCACTCTAAGTGCCTGATAGTGACAAAGTAGTTTTTATTTAATATTTAATATTTAAACAAGTACAAAAGAATTGCGTTTGGAGCACTTGCTCCGGTTCGAGTCAATGAGTATTCGGAGATAGCCTCCGCTTTCTTCAAGGTATCTGCTCAAGACTGAAGCGCGGCTCCGTCTTTAGCCTAATTTATAACTTACATAATGCTTACTCGATTATTGGCGTAACCGGCATGCGATGCGCTTTGTCGCATTCCAGGTCATGCCCTGCTTAATTATTTAGGATAGCCTAATTACGAAATGCAATGGAATGTTGAGTAACAATTCTCAACAACGTAAAAAATTATAACTCTTTCAATTTTCAATATTTTTTCATAAAATTTATGGACGACGCTCTCGAAATAGGGTACTTTGTGGAAAAAAATAACTCGGTGGTGTACGTTTCAAAAAGTATATTTATTCCGACACATAGATAAGGTCGATTTTGAAGTGTAAAAACATGGCTATTTCTAGTCAAATACTGATAGTATATTAGTATTATGGTTTATTAATATAAAATAAAACGATGAAAGGTCAACAGAAAAGGTATTCAATCTGCTACAGTGCAGTCGACATACATAAAAGCTCGATGCTGGCTGCACATTGGACGCTGACAGGAGAAGCATTGCTCCTTCGACTTCCGATCCTGCTGTGGGGTGCACAGTCTGTACCGGACCCCTTTCTCCAAGTATTGTCTTTCTTTTGGTGGTGTGGAACCCTCGTACTTGAGAATTGCTAATATTCCCTGTCTTATGTAGTAATGTCGCGTCGGAGAGTTGGCACTTGCGACCAAGTCCGCAAGTAGGGCGCAACGAGGTGGAAAGACAGTTCATAAATGCACTGCTTTTTGCTTTTTGTTTCTTTTTTCTCCAATATTTGACAAAAAAATAAAATAACGATTGCTACAATTATACTTACGGCTTGTACGGAATATTAGAAAAGAAAATTATTCTGTCTCAATTTTTCACAAAAGTCGACGCCATTGTCACACTTGGGTCACAATGACCCACACCTCGCCCACGATTTTCTTTAAACAGCTGTCACGCTAACAGTGACCCTTCTACTGAAGGGCTCTCTGTGTCTCCCGACTAGGGATAGTCCAAACTAACAGTAAATAGTAAAAAAGGGCCCATTTGTACCCTTTCAGTTACAGATATTTAGCTACAAAGTTAGACCATGGGTCCGGTGGACCCAGTGTGACAACGAAGGGATATCATCAATTTCATCATGAATTATCAACGGCAATAACCGAAGAAACGTCCATAATTGACAAGCAGCGCCTGCAAGTCTCTGAGAGTTTGGTGAAACAGAACATAATTTGTCACGTCGATCTTCAATAGAATATTTAAAAGTTTCAATTCTCCGATTCAATAATTTGTATGAAAACCAATCTTTTTTTACAAGATCGTCGATAAACAATTTAATGTCATACGCAAGTACACCTTCGAAGACATCATGTGCCAGGCAAGGGGGCAAGCCAGGAAGACAAACATGATAAAATCCTAACTTGTTAAAGGCAGAATCGAATTTAATTCCTTGAATTAATAATGGTTTTTTATTCATCGTTCTGTTTTTTTTTGAGTGCAAATTTCTTTTTGCTCATCTACAAGATTTATAACTTGTTTATACGATTCAATAGTTCTATTTGGATAAGTGTTAAACACTCCATTATCAGTATCGAATGATTTTTTAGTCACCAAACAATATCGACAGAAGTATTGAGTTTTACTGAAATTTTCTACAAATCCTCCTAACGCATCCCTGGTAGAAAATTGACCAGATTTTCTGGCCATTCATCATCTTATGGTCAGACAATCTGGGCAGAATCTGCCCAGATATTCAAGGGTATCTGGTCAGAATCTGACCAGAATCTGGTAAACCATTAATATCACGTACTTTTGAGGTTATATGTAACTGTAACTGTTAACTCGTGGCAGGTCAATTTTCAGTAAAACAAAAATAAATGATTAAATCTAGTGATAAATTCTTTCACCATATGGCATTCAAGTTGCAGTTAATTATGAGTGTCACCGACGTCGTCGCCGGGAGTTGTCTTTGTACAACATACGCTTTCGTTATTGACCGCATCTTAGTTTTCGTCCTCCAGGTCGACCGCGACGTAGTTTTCGTCCTCCAGGTCGACCGCTATGTAGTTTCCGTTCTCCAGGTCCACCGCTACGTAGTTTTCGTCCTCCAGGTTGACCGCTACGTAGTTTTCATGCTCTAGGTCCACCGCACCGTAGTTTTCGTCCTCCAGGTCCACCGCTACGTAGTTTTCATGCTCTAGGTCCACCGCACCGTAGTTTCCGTCTTCTAGGTCCGCCGCTACGTAGTTTTCATGCTCTAGGTCCACCGCACCGTAGTTTCCGTCTTCTAGGTCCACCGCCCCGTAGTTTCCGTCTTCTAGGTCCACCGCACCGTAGTTTTCGTCCTCTAGGTCGACCGCACCGTAGTTTCCGTCCTCCAGGTCGACTGATTGTAATTAATTATTGATAAACAATTGATGTTGTACACACGACGTTGATAATTCATGCATCATTGTTCAGTAAGTTATTAACTACGTAGCGGTGGACCTGGAGGACGAAAACTCCGGTGCGGTGGACCTAAAAGACGAACACTACGGTGCGGTGGACCTAGAGCATGAAAACTACGTAGCAGTGGACCTGGAGGACGAAAACTATGGCGCGGTGGACCTAGAAGACGGAAACTACGGTGTGGTGTACCTAGAGCATGAAAACTACCTAGCGGTGGACCTGGAGGACGGAAACTACGGTGCGGTGGACCTAGAGCATGAAAACTACATAGCGGTGGACCTGGAGGACGGAAACTACGTAGCGGTCGACCTAGAGGACGAAACCGACGTAGCGGTGGTCCTGGTTACAGATAACGAAAGCGTATGTTGTGTGAAGACAACTCCCGGCGACGATGTCGTTAACACTATAATAATTGTTGTTATTTTTCATTGGAAGCTGTCGAATTTTTTTTCATCATAGTAAAAGCTTTATTATTTTTGATATATAATTTAAAAATTATTACGATTCTTAATATTATTTGAACATAATAAATTATTTTCCACAAAAAATCTTCTCACCTTGATGTTATGAAACTTTTTAATTACCTACATTTCTAACATAACCTCGAATTACACCTTAGATTCGTTCATCAGATCCTTCAACAGAATCTGCCCAGATACATATCGCTGCCCCCTAGCAAGAAGATCCTTATTCAGAAAAGTTGGGAATTAGATCCTTATTCGCGACGAAAACCAATAAGATCCTTATTCAGAATTATTTTCAACAAGATCCTTATTCGAGCGCGGCTGAAAAAGTTAGGTTTGCACCACTGCTTCGAATTCGAAAAACGCGGGTTCCGAACCGGGATAAAGCCCTGCACCTTCTCTATTATCTAAAAACTAATCGTACTTAACCCTTCGTAGTCACACTTCTGTAGAATCACACGGTAGTCACACTTGGGTGAAATTCACCCAGTCAATTTTCAAATGGTTGCTGTGTGAAAACTATCGGTTCGATCGGGTTCAAAAAAATACTAGAAAATACTTCAAACATTCTAGAACATGTATCAAGAGTCGGTATGTCAGAATTCAAATGACAGCATATTTTCAAAAAACATCGTAAATAGCTCAATTTGTTCATACCTGACAAAGCGCAAATTTCAAAGATTTAACAAAATTCTTGAAAAATTCATACATATTTAGAAAAATTAATAAATCAAAAAAAAAGTTGGGTCAATATGGTAATTTCTTGAACAGTTTTTTTTTTCCATCAATTTGTTGATTACTTTTTTGAATTATTATTATGCAAAATCAATCTCCCGAGGATTTTCTACATGCTTGATTTTTTTCAGATTTTTCGCACATCGAAAAGTATTCAAAATCTTCTCTGAAACCCACGTTTAGTGGGAAGCAGGTAAAGAACCACGTTTAGTGGGAAGTAGGTAAAGAACCACCTTAAGTACGATTAGTTTTTAGATAATAGAAAAGGTGCAGGGCTTTATCCCGGTTCGGAACCCGCGTTTCTCGAATTCGAAGCAGTGGTGCAAACCTAACTTTTTGAGCCGCGCTGGAATAAGGATTTTGTTGAAAATTAATCTGAATAAGGATCCTATTGGTTTTCGTCGCGAATAAGGATCTAATTCCCAGCATTTCTGAATAAGGATCTAATTCCCAGCGTTTCTGAATTAGGATCTAATTCCCAACTTTTCTGAATAAGGATCTTCTTGCTAGGGGGCAGCGATATGTCATTCTGGTCAGAAACTGTCGTCGAATTGATGAGGTATCCGGCCAGAAAATCTGACCAGAATCTGCCCACTCACCAGAAAACTCAACAGATTCTGGTCATATTCTGCTCAATTTTCTACCAGGGATGGCTCCCAAGATTATCACCAGTTATAAACACTAACGATCCTTTGATAAACTGATTTGGACCAAATTCAATGCCGACAGTTTCGATTTCTTTCAAATCGTCAACAATTTTACCAAAAACTATATCGTGATTAATAGTACATTACAATACGAGTCCGGTAAAAAAATTTCTGACGAGTGTGAGGTTGCAGAACGAGCCGAAGGCGAGTTTTGCAATCACACGAGATCAGAAGTTTTTCCGTCGAGTATTGTACAAAATTTTACTTCAGGAGGTGTGAAAATGGGGGTTTTAGCCACGCGAAGCGTGGGTAAAACGTCCAAAATCACACGGAGTGAAGTAAATATTTTTTCTTTGCATAATGCCACAAGATAAATCGAGTTTACATGAGACCTTATTTTGTCTGCAGGGAAATTTCCGATGGTTAAATGAACCGTCAAAATCTTATACCTTGATTTAGCAGAACTTAATGGGTTGACCGTCTCAAAAGCATCCTCATATAAAATTAGCTTAAGCGCGCGTGGATTCTGTTGAGAAAATTTATTCTCTTTAAATACAGTTCCATCTGTAAAATCTCTCAATATCTTGCTTTTGTTTTCTGGTAGATCAAATATTAATTCATTAGTAAGAGATTTGTTATAAAACAAATTTCTCAAAGTTTCTTTTAGTGGCACGTAATGGTAAAAACGTTTTTTGCCACTTTCAGTAGGTAATGGAATTTGAACAGGGTCTACATAAGGAAATTTTTTGTCGTAAAACTTTCTGCGCTTGAAACTAGTTCCTAATGAATCATCAACATTATCGAATAGCCTATTTTCTAAAGAAGTATCAACAATATCTTTTATTGATGCTGCTGGTATACCAAATTGTTCTAAATGTTCTGATAAATTATTTTTTATAACTTCTTCATTGTTTTGACTTATTTTACATACTTCAGCAGCAATGTATTAAACTGTTGATGCAGGTATAGTAAATTTAAATCCTAATTTCAAAAAAAAATGCGCTCAATTCATTAAAAAAACATCTTCTGCACAATTATCTTCATAATATTCATGATGTTCGTCTGAAGATAATGTTTCGTTAATCAAATTATCATTCTCAACTATAGGATTAGAGAAGCATACATTACTCCTACTATTATTTGAATCGGACGATTGTTGCACAACTCTTTCATCTTTATGAAATTTTGAAATATGGGATGAAAATGAATCAACTTTATCATAAGTTCTTTCACAATTTAAATAACCACACTTTATTGTGATACCACTATCAATGTGCATTCTCAAATGTTTTATCATTTGTTTTCGATCAGTATATTTTTGAGTACAGGATTCGACTGTACAACCTTCGAACAAAAGACTATTATTAGTAACAGCTGAAGATACGTTTTTTGTTACTTTGGTTTGATGAAAACGATGTACATGGCTTTGTAAAGATGTTAAAACGGTATATGCTTTATTACAATGATCGAATCCGCAAATTAATTTACTAGTTAAACTCGAATGTTCTTTAAGATGTTGAAGATAACACGTCAACGTTGGATGCACAAAACTACAAAGTTTACAATAAAACATTGTTGCATGAATTTCAACCCAATAAACCACAACGTATAAGCATAGGACGAATGTCCGCCCGAAAAACGTATATTTCACGTATACCCGTTTAATATACGTTTTTCAGGCGGACATTCGTCCTATTTTTATACGTTGTGGTTTATTGGGAAAGTACAAAAATTTGCCTTCAAAATACGGTAAGATTTACCTTCCAAATTTGAAGAAATATCTACTCATAAAAAAATTACTGTCTAATACTGATTTATACTTTTTAATTCTATGCTTGAAAAAAAATTACAAATAATTTAAACATGTATTGACAAATCAAATAAGAAAAACATAATTGTTACCTATCAAACTAGAGTATTTGAAGTGTTTTCATGGTGTAGTATGATGTTTAAATTCGTGTGAAATATTTAATATCGAGGAGGCATTTTAAAAGTTTTCGATATTTTTAGTCAAATGAATAGACGTTTGTGTAGCAATGAAACAGATGGAAAAGTTATTAAGAATTAAAAATTGATTGATGTGTCTTAATCTGAAACATATTTTATTAAAGATTTATTAAAAAAAGAAAAAAAAATGATTCAAATTAACCCTCTGTAATAGCACCTCCCGCGAATTACGTCAAAATAGCACGGGGTCAATTAGACCACAGCGACTTTAAAGGGTTGCAGAACTGTCCAGAACCCTCCAAATGACTCAAAAAAAAAATATGGGAGTGCATTTCAAACCTTTCTCTTTGACTGTGAAAAAAAAATTAGTTGAAATTTTTATTTTGAATATGTTGAAAAAATTCCCGAAAAAAAAAATGACGAAAAATGACGGTTTTTTTACAAAAATTGCTCTATTTTCTTTGTTTTTTGAGATTTTGCAAAAATTCAAACGGCGTTTGAATCCTTAAAGATGCCTCTTTTAGGTGCTCTCTAAATCTGAATCGGCGGAAATTCCGCTATTCTAATCAGTGAACGATATTTTCACTGGGAATCAGCGAACTTCGCTGTTTGAATCAGCGAATCTTGCAGATTTGAATCTGTTTCAATTTCGAGACAGTGACATTTGTTTGTTTCTTGTCCTTCGGTCTTCTTTCGTCGCGTTAGTGAGAACTTTCTGTTACAACATTAGAACAGCACAAGCTAGGTAACGGAATTCCTTATACAGATTCAAGTACGATTTACTTAATATACGATTTAGACACACACCAGCGTTTGAAATCTTTGACGCAAACATAACCTCCATCAATCAGGGAAGCCGAGTTTTTCCGTATGACTTCGAGTCTTGCGACATCATTACTTGAATAGTCGTATCTTTTTTCAAGATACAAATACTCCAATCTGCCCCGAAGGCGTCATGAACGAGCCTTACGAAGACGACGCTCGTGAAAATCATTCCATGCGAGAACTGGAATATTGTTTCACTGATTCAAATAGTGAAACTTATACACTGGTTAAATCAACGAAGCAATTTTTCACTGATTCAAACAGCGATTAGTCGTTGATTCTCAGTGGTATACTTATCGCTATTTCAATCAGCGACTATTCGCTGACAATCAGCGAAATTTCGCTGATTCAGATTTAGAGAGTGAGTATAATGGTTTTTACAGCCTTTCCAAAAAGTATATTTATTTTAAAGAATGAAAGGAGCGTTTTAGGGAAAAATGAAGCAAGATATTTCATGAAAATACGATAATTTTATTGTTGATAATGACTTTAAAAAATTGTTCAAAAATGAAAAAAGGTACAGATTCAGGTACGTGTGTAACACTGAAATACCATTGTCTAAACAGCCCCATGGATACACTCGATGCACAAATAAGCCCTGTGCTTGTCGCACATTGCCCGCTAGCACGATGGGCACTGGGGGAATGTTTTGTTGTCCTTAGTTCTTTCACAGAGGCCACATGAGAAATATCATCGAAGGCAATCTCTCCCCTATGGCCATCTCACCCGGATATACCCTATGCCATCTCAAAATTTGTTCGACAAATAGTTAAAAAGTGGTTTACAAAAATCTAGTCTTCAGATATTAATTATTTGCACTCACCTTGATGTCTCCAATCACTTGAAAAAAAAAAAAAATTGCTCCAAAAAAATATAATTATATATATATATATATCCCTCTTCCGATCGACGCGCATCAAAGAAGGCCTATTTCGTGCCCTTATTATGAAAAATACAGTGCGCAACTAGGGGGGGATGGCCATTTCTGCCTCGGGTGAGACGTTTTTAGCACTCGCTAGAAATGGCCATTTTCCCCCCCTAGTTGCACAATATACTATTTCCTCCCGCCCATATATCGTACTATATTATATAAAGATATCGCCGCCACCGCCGTGTCAAGAATCCCATCCTCGGCTATCTTCGGCTATCCTCGGCCATCCTCGGCTATCTTCGCCCTCTCCCCTTTCCTGGGCCTTGGACCGAAAGGAGGACCGGGTTCGGCTCCCTTCGGCTATCTTCGGTGATCTTCGGCCATCCTCGGCTATTCTCGGCTATCTTCGGTTAACCTTGGATATCCTCGGCTATCTTCGGTTAATCTCGGATATCGTCGGCTATCTTCGGCTTTTCTCGGCTTTCTCCGGTTCTCTTCGGCTCTCCTCGACTCCCTCGGCTTTCCTCCCCCCCTTTCCCATTCCTGGGCCCTTGAACCGAGGGGAGGACCGGGTTCGGCTCCCCTCGGCTATCCTCGGCTATCCTTCGCTATCTCCGGTTATCCGAGTCTAGGTTGGTGCCGGAGATGGCGGTGACTGATTGCAATGTTTCACGGAAACCTCTTAGTATGTATTCATGAATGCTACAAGGTTCAAGGGACTCGGAACGAATCGGGCAAATTCGGAATTAATCGGAAAATGATCGAGTCGACCATGGAAAAAATGATGAAATAAAAATCATACACAAATAAGAGAAAAAGAATAAGGAAGTTTATTCAGATAATTGTTTTCTGAGAGAATATTCTTCTTAACCGTATAGTAGTAGTTAGTCCAGTCGGATTCGACTTGACTCCTATTCTTTCTGAGTACAGTTTTGCCGATTTTTTTGTAGGTAGATTTGACCTCGACAAATAAGCCCCTGATTTTGCGTGTTGATAAAATGTGTGGAACATTGTTGAAAAAAATGTTGAAAAAAAAAAATTCGTCATTTTGATTTTTAATTTCCTTCATATGCGTGTGAGGCAAAAATGTTGTATATAAAAGTTGCATGTCTTATCCTCGTGTTTAATAGAAAATTTTGAAAATTCAAAAAATGTCGGTTCGTCTAGTCGCAAAATACAAAAAACCAAATTATTTACAAATTTTTTAATTTCGTTCCTGTCCCCTTAATGATCAATGTATACCCTCGAAACTCACATGACGCGTATAAAACCTGTGCTGCAAGAGTCCGTCCAAAAATCATTCGATTACCTCACATATTATAGCAACAAATAGCGATTTTCGAAAAATATTCGAATACCAATAACATTTGAGCCAATGGGATTACAGCGTCTAACGAAAATTCTGGTGGTAGTTTAAACTATGCAGATTCAGAATGTGATTGAAAATTATTTTTTTCCATTGAAAACGGTAGAAAAAAATGAAATAAAAATTTTCTTAATTAACAAATAGTATTGGGACTGAAATTATTGACTTGCGAAAATCACTTTTTGATATTGCTATTTCTTTTTTCGAGGCGGAAATTTTGAAAAAAAAAAAACATCATTATCGTCATTAGAACCGGAGATACACTTTTTTTACTCATTTGCAATTTATTATCAAAGTAAATATTATAAATAATTGAAAAAAAAACCGTACCTCGTCCATACTACAAGGATCAACCATGAATTCTTTGATTCAGATTTGAGCTCCGGTTTCGTCAAAATTAATTATGGAATTGATGCAAATTCTAGGCGTCGCGTCCCAGCGGCTCCGTGGCCGCATATGCGAGCGAGCGGTCAAACGTCATTTGTTCAATTGATATCTCCGGTAGGGTATCATGTTTTAATAAACAGACGTGTGATGAGATTTAAGTAATAAAAAAAATCATAAAGCATTGATGAAAATGAAAAGCTGATATCATATTTCGATTGCTGATGAAAAAATAATTCAATTATAACCAAAAATTATGGTTCTACGATACTCCTTACCGGAGATATTATTTTATTTGAACAAATGACGTTTGACCGCTCGCTTGCATATGCGGCCACGGAGCCGCTGGGACGCGACGCCTAGAATTTGCATCAATTCCATAATTAATTTTGACGAAACCGGAGCTCAAATCTGAATCAAAAAATTCATGGTTGATCCTTTTAGTATGGACGAGGTACGGTTTTTTTTTCAATTATTTATAATATTTACTTTGATAATAAATTGCAAATGAGTAAAAAAAGTGTATCTACGGTTCTAATGACGATAATGATGTTTTTTTTTTTTCAAAATTTCCGCCTCGAAAAAAGAAATAGCAATATCAAAAAGTGATTTTCGCAAGTCAATAATTTCAGTCCCAATACTATTTGTTAATTAAGAAAATTTTTATTTCATTTTTTTCTACTGTTTTCAATGGAAAAAAAAATAATTTTCAATCACATTCTGAATCTGCATAGTTTAAACTACCACCAGAATTTTCGTTAGACGCTGTAATCCCATTGGCTCAAATGTTATTGGTATTCGAATATTTTTCGAAAATCGCTATTTGTTGCTATAATATGCGAGGTAATCGAATGATTTTTGGACGGACTCTTGCAGCACAGGTTTTATACGCGTCATGTGAGTTTCGAGGGTATACATTGATCATTAAGGGGACGGGAACGAAATTAAAAAATTTGTAAATAATTTGGGTTTTTGTATTTTGCGACTAGACGAACCGACATTTTTTGAATTTTCAAAATTTTCTATTAAACACGAGGATAAGACATGCAACTTTTATATACAACATTTTTGCCTCACACGCATATGAAGGAAATTAAAAATCAAAATGACGAATTTTTTTTTTCAACATTTTTTTCAACAATGTTCCACACATTTTATCAACACGCAAAATCAGGGGCTTATTTGTCGAGGTCAAATCTACCTACAAAAAAATCGGCAAAACTGTACTCAGAAAGAATAGGAGTCGGTCGATTTTATGTCGAATCCGACTGGACTAAGTAGGGATAATGAATTCTCGGGTGTAGCCGGTCAGTCTTGAGAAACCAAATTTATTTCTGACGTTTCGGTCGTGACATGGTCGACCATCATCGGAGCTGTGAATTGACACAGAATAACATAGTTTCAAAAATATAATAAACATATAATAATACAATAGAATCTGAATCGTTCTGGAGAACTAAAACAACTATATAATAATTGTCCCGAATATACACATCCACTTGCCAACACGTGGTGTGTTCAAACTCGATTTTTTAAGGTTAAATGTATAAATTATCCAAAAATATATGATGTAAAACAATGCCAAAAAATATGTACAGTTTTCAAATAACATAAATAATTATTGGTGCTAGGATTGATAAATAAAAGATTGGATAACGTGAGTGGGGGTTATTCCTTACCGAAACCGACTTCTTTTCGCACTTTAGATGTTAAGGTAGTTGTTTCGAGATAGTCACGGCCAAAAGTATAGCTCGTCAAATTAAAAGTATAATATAGCTCAAGCGTTACTCGAAAACCGCCCATTATGAAACTTTTGTAAAAGTACACTTTTACTGCTCTCACACACACCTAAATAGTAGGGGTGTGCGGGTAGACCTTTTTCTCGGGTCGGGTCGAGTCGAGTAATTTTCATTTTTGTCGGGTCGAGTATCCGAAATTTTCGGGTACTCGAATCGACCCGAATACTCGAATGTTTTCGAGTACTCGAATGTTTTCGAGTACTCGAATTTTTTCGGGTAGTACTCGAATGTTTTCGGGTACTCGAATGTTTTCGGGTACTCGAATGTTTTCGGGTAATCAAATGTTTCAGATTACTTGCATGTTTACCGGCAATTAGCTATAGGATACCCGCCGGGTTTTAGAAAAATGTCTCCATGCATCCATGTCGTTAGGTAATTCAAATTTATTTGAGTATTGGCTATGACTTCCAATTTCAATTTCTATATTATTTATTAATTTAGGCAGTACGGTTAGTAGCTAACAATAAGGACTAAGATGCGTGATGTATTCAAAAAATAAAAATGTAATAATCTGTTCATGAATTTATTAAATTATATGACAAGTAGTCATATAATTTAATAAATTCATGGACAGATCAATGCATTTTTCAAATACATCCCGCATCTTAGTCCTTATTGCTAGTCTCTTAACCGTACTGCCTAAATTAGTAAATAATACAGAAATTGAAATTGGAAGTCATAGTCAATGCTCAACTAAATTAGAATTACCCAACGACATGGATGCATCGAGACATTCTTTAAAAACCCGACGGGTACCCGAGCTAAGTGCCGGTAAACATGCGAGTACTCTCAAACATTTGAGTTCCCGAAAACATTCGAGTACCCGAAGAAATTCGAGTCCCCGAAAAAATTTGAGTACCCGAAAAAATTTGAGTACCCGAAAAAATTTGAGTACCCGAAAAAATTCGAGTACTCGAAAACATTCGGGTACCCGAAACTGTTCGAGTATTCGGGTCGATTCGAGTACCCGAAAATTTCGGGTCACGAAAAAATCCCGACTCGACGAGTACCCGACCCGACCCGAGCACCGAGTACCCGAATAAATCGAGTACCCGCACACCCCTACTAAATAGTATCTATACGTGTATTTTTTCATGAAAATTTTCAGATTTTCACAAGTTAGATTTCAGTAACGGCGTGGTCAAATTTTTTTATTTTTTTTTCTGTGATTTATACCTTTGGTTGTTATAACATATGAAATTTTCATCAAATTCCTTTGTTGCGTTTGGATTTTATGCTAAAATTACAAAATTTTGAGATCGTTTATCTCAAAATTAGGGTGGTCAATATTAATCGGTCAAAAATTTTATTTTTTTTCTTTATAATTTGTAACTTCGGTTTTTATAACACATCAAATTTTTATCAAATTCCATTGTTGCGCTTTGATTTCATGCTAAAATTACATAACTTTGATATCGTTTATCTCAAAATTGGGGTGGTCAATTTTAATCGGAATAGGCTCATATTATTTGTATTCAATTAAATAATAATCAAGGAAAGTTTCGTTGAAATCCTTTGAAAAATCGTTCCACGCAACAACTACCTTAATTGGTTGGCGCTCAGTAGAGAAGTGAGTTCACGAGGAAGTTTTCCAGCGACTGAGTCGATAAACGACCCAAACAATCGATATTAAAGATGTCGTGCGATAAAGCGATAGAGAATCAATATGTCAGGCGGCAAGATTTGAATTTGGAATAACCTTACCAATCACGTTATCCAATGCTATACAAACAACGGAGCATATATATTACTTAAGTTGTCAATATCCGATCTACGATTTACAGTATCATTTTTCCTAATATGGATCATTTCTTTGAGAGTGCGGCGATATACGTTTGGTTCGGTAGTAATGATTTTGACCTGGTCAAAATCGAATTTATGCCCCAAAGTAAGAGTGTGATTAACTAAGGCTGATTTTTCCACGTCCCCGCACTTAATGTTGTACTTATGCCCATACAGACGTTTGTGAAGGTGTTGCGATGTCTGCCCTATATATCCTTTGTCGCAATCTGAGCATGGAATGTGATATACTACACTCGATTTATCTAATAAAGGTACTTGATCCTTAAGACGAGAGAAAAGGTTTTGAGTTAAGTTACTTTTTTTATGGATAACCATGATGTTATGTTTCCTTAAAATGTTTTGGATTTGTTCCGATAAACCCTTTACGTATGGTATCGAGGCAAGTCCCTCTATGTTTTCCGAGTCCTTTTTACATTTCTCCTCGTATGATATGTTGTTATATAATTTATCTACCCTATCCGAGATCCAAAAAGGTGGCCGGAGATTAAAGCTCACACTTTACTTCCACAGGAGTAGTTTGTCAAGGGAATAAAACTATGTTTGGACTCTACATATTTTAGTTTTCAGGGTATTTTTTACCAACAGGTTGAAGGTGTTGCGATGGGTTCCCCTATTAGCCCTGCGTTAGCCAATCTGGTCATGGAAACTCTCGAAAACTCTACCATAAACGGTCTAGGTTACCAGCCCCCCTTTTACAAAAGATACGTAGACGATATAATTACAGCGGTACACCCTAACCTTATCAATAATCAGGTCGATCAGTTCAATAGTTTCTATCCTAAGCTGAACTTCACGTATGAACTGGAGACGGAAGGAAGGTTGAGTTTTTTAGACATCTCGGTCATTAACAAGGGCGATCGCACTTTATCGATCGACTGGTTCAGAAAACCCACGTGGTCGGGTCATTTTTTACATTTCTCTTCACACCACTCGCAAAAATATAAAAAGAGTGTCATCGTTGGGCTAGTAGACAGAGGTCTAAAATTAGCTGAACCAATTTTTAGGCAAAAAAACCTGTCATTAATTTCTAAGACTTTGAAAAATAATGAGTACCCTGAGGGTCTAATAGAACGGGTCATCTCGGATAGGGTAGATAAATTATATAACAACATATCATACGAGGAGAAATGTAAAAAGGACTCGGAAAACATAGAGGGACTTGCCTCGATACCATACGTAAAGAGTTTATCGGAACAAATCCAAAACATTTTAAGGAAACATAACATCATGGTTATCCATAAAAAATGTAACTTAACTCAAAATCTTTTCTCTCGTCTCAAGGATCAAGTACCTTTATTAGATAAATCGAGTGTAGTGTATCACATTCCATGCTCAGATTGCGACAAAGGATATATAGGGCAGACATCGCAACACCTTCACAAACGTCTGTATGGGCATAAGTACAACATTAAGTGCGGGGACGTGGAAAAATCAGCCTTAGTTAATCACACTCTTACTTTGGGGCATAAATTCGATTTTGACCAGGTCAAAATCATTACTACCGAACCAAACGTATATCGCCGCACTCTCAAAGAAATGATCCATATTAGGAAAAATGATACTGTAAATCGTAGATCGGATATTGACAACTTAAGTAATATATATGCTCCGTTGTTTGTATAGCATTGGATAACGTGATTGGTAAGGTTATTCCAAATTCAAATCTTGCCGCCTGACATATTGATTCTCTATCGCTTTATCGCACGACATCTTTAATATCGATTGTTTGGGTCGTTTATCGACTCAGAGTCGCTGGAAAACTTCCTCGTGAACCATAGAACTTATATTCCTGGAAGGGGAATAGCCCATTTGCGCAATGAGCGGCAGACTGACGCCAACATGTTAAGACAGAGATATATATCTCTCTCCATTCTTAACGTCCAGTCCCCTCTCCGCGCATACCCCTCGTCACAATAGTACCGTGCGAAGATTGATAGGTTAGGGTTAGCGTAAACTTGTAATCTATTATGTATTACAGAAATAATTACGTTACTATACAGTACTACAGTACTGACAATGGTTATAAATTCACATGCTTTCACAATTTTCGGTTTGACATGACACGAGAAGTGACGATGAATTTGGCGATTTGGGTAAGTATACCGTGAACTATCAGGTAGGACGAAATTCGTACATTCATTTTATCTCATACCATCTCATACCTCATAATATGAAAGAAAAAATGCATGGTTTTTATTTATTTTCCTAACAGGATGGTGGAGAGGAATGAAGAATGAGGAAACGCTAGAACTGCTAATAGACTTTTACATATGAAACCTGTCTTTATTGATGTTTAAAGTGTATAAGTTTTGTGTACTTGTGTCTAATAAAATCCGTTTTATATAGATTAGAAATTGGTATTTCAATAATCATAAATATGTATACAACTTGTATGTATACAACACCCGAAAATCATAAAAGCAACAAACAATTAGGTTAGGAATCGCTACGACTAGGGCGGTGCACGGAGAGGGGACTGGACGTTAGGAATAGAGAGAGAGATATATCTCTGTCTCAACATGTTGGCGTCAGTGCGACAGCTCCTATTCCCCTTCCAGTAATATAAGTTCTATGTCGTGAACTCACTTCTCTACTGAGCGCCAACCAATTAACATCTAAAGTGCGAAAAGAAGTCGGTTTCGGTAAGGAATAACCCCCACTCACGTTATCCAATCTTTAATTTATCAATCCTAGCACCAATAATTATTTATGTTATTTGAAAACTGTACATATTTTTCGGCATTGTTTTACATCATATATTTTTGGATAATTTATACATTTAACCTTAAAAAATCGAGTTTGAACACATCGCGTGTTGGCAAGTGGATGTGTATATTCGGGACAATTATTATATAGTTGTTTTAGTTCTCCAGAACGATTCAGATTCTATTGTATTATTATATGTTTATTATATTTTCAAAACTATGTTATTCTGTGTCAATTTACAGCTCCGATGATGGTCGACCATGTCACGACCGAAACGTCAGAAATAAATTTGGTTTTTCAAGACTGACCGTCTGCACCCGAGAATTCATTATCGATAATTGTTTACTTAAATATTGACAATGCAGTTATTTTCTCAAATAAGCGCAAATCAATATTTGTTAGAGATCCGTTTTTCGGCCACATGTACAATATAAATGGCAAGAAGGAACACTTTTCACATACTTCTTTACTGGTCTCGAAAATAAGCGGAGTTCTGCGACTTACACACATAGTGTGTGGTCCGCAAGTCCCGATAAAAGGTCGCTGTAATTTAACGGAACCGATTACTTCAGACACTGGGATCCCGAATAAATTTTGAATAAATGTATCATCAATCAGAAGATATTACGATAGAATAAATTCAAAGAAAAAACTTTTTTAATTAAAGTCGTTTTATTACGGAATGAATGAAGAGCGTTTGAATCAAAAGCGAAAGAAAGATGTTGTAGAGGCAATTAATAAGGAGCGTTTAGACAAAAAACGGAAACATGATTTGACTGAGACTATGAATGAAGATCGTCTGAAAAAAAAAAAACGGAAAAAAGACGTTGTTGAAGCAATGAACGAAAAACGTATAGAAAAGACAAGAAAAAAATGTACAGTCTTCGCATCTTGCAAGTCAGGTACACTGAAAATGATGGATGCTTTTCCTCAGTTCAGTCATTTCGAATATAAACGTTTGTGCCTTCCAGCATTTGTCAAATCTTTTTGATGTGGCACGTCGCCATGGCATTTCTTGTTGTACTGCTAAATATACCTTCGAAATCCTACACCCATATATACTGACGGTCTGCTATTCATTCTCACTCTCGCCAATTCATTTCTCCTATACCAATACTAGTCACTGCTCGTCTTTTCCTGCTTTTTTGCCCTTTTTCATTCTCTTATATGTATTTTTTCGACATGAAACGTGTAGCAGAGAGTAATCGGAGAATAATATTTTATTCAGTGAACAGAATGTCTTTATTCAGGCGTGTGTACAATTCGAGGCTTAGATCGGGACTGACTTAGTTGCTAAGCAGAGTCTCACACACAGCCATACACATGTGTAGTACTTAGCTCCTAATTATGTCTTCATTACATCTACATATCATACTCGCATACTTCACACAGCAACAAAACGTATTTTGATATTTGCTGTGGGATGTATGGGCCCTTCTTTCTAAGTCACGATCTAGCTATCGAGTAGTCAGTTAGTTTGTGTTCTTAAATGTTCAGTATTATTATTATTGCTTTGTTTCCTTTTATTTTACTTACTACCTGTTCCTATTATCTGTTGCCTCGATTTTTATTTTTATTCATTTTTTATTTTTATTTTCATCTTTATTTTTATTTCCTTTACTATCTGTTACATCTTCATATTTACTCTCATTACTCTATTCGTTACTATTATTCTTGCTCTCTGTATCTAAACGTTTTCAATATTTTTCGGCAGACACCCGAACACACTCGAATACTTCCGGAAATCATGTAACGCTGGCCAAATCGTCCCTATAAACATTTTCAATGTTAAAAGATAAAGTGATAAATATGACGGAATATATACCATATGTGAATTTATCGGACCAGTCGAACCAAATTTTTAAGTCTTCTAACTGAAGCTCACCTCTATATAGAGCGTGCAATCTCCAGATAGACCGAAAAAAACGGAAGTGCATCATAATTATTTTTTCAAGTAAAAATTCCTTCAGCCCGGGTTTGAACCGGGACCTCCGCATTTGTACTGCGACGCCTTGTCCAATCAGACCACTGAAGGACTGAAGGAATCTTTACTTGAATTTCATGTTATTGTCATTGACCTCTTAGTCCACAGGTCTGTGTTTATTTCATTAAGTAAAATAATTATGATGCACTTCCGTTTTTTTCCGTCTATCTGGAGATTGCACGCTCTATATAGAGGTGAGCTTCAGATAGAAGACTTAAAAATTTGGTTCGACTGGTCCGATAAATTCACATATGGTATGAATCAATAGGTTTCGAACGATAGAGTCACTACTTAATGAAATAAACACAGACCTGTGGACTAAGAGGTCAATGACAATAACATGAAATTCAAGTAAAGATTCCTTCAGTCCTTCAGTGGTCTAATTGGACAAGGCGTCGCAGTACAAATGCGGAGGTCCCGGTTCAAACCCGGGCTGAAGGAATTTTTGCTTCAAAAAATAGTTATGATGCACTTCCGTTTTTTTCGGTCTATCTGGAGATTGCACGCTCTATATAGAGGTGAGCTTCAGTTAGAAGACTTAAAAATTTGGTTCGACTGGTCCGATGAATTCACATATGGTATGAATTAATAGGTTTCGAACGATAGAGTCACTACTTAATGACGGAATATAGATGAAATAAGAAAAGACTAACTGAGCAAGCTGCAAAATTAAGTAATCAAATGTTTCTGAGTTGACGGATCGATACTTATTATCATTTGTCTCAGGATTTGTCGTTTTGGCGAAATCGTGACAGTTGGAGAAATCTGATCCAAATTATTCCGATACACATTGCCGAGATAAACAAATATCTCGCCCGTAGCGATCAACCGTGGATCCGGTATCTGTGTGAACTTTCATTGAGGTAGAGTTTCTACTTAATTGGTGAGTTCCCCAAAAATCTTGTACACCGGTAAGTCACACCTAGAGTTTAATTTTTCCTTCGCTTTTTCATTCTTTTTCATACAAACAGCTAATTGTTAACAGCTTTTCAAGCAAACAAAATTAGGCTCAGGATTTTTTTTATGGTTTGACATCGACTTAATATTTTACTAATAAGTAATTCTAATTTTATGAATTTCTGACAAATGATAAATGACCGGACGTGAAATTGGGATACGAATTATAGGCGATGGAAATTGCCTATTTAGATCTTTTGCTCACTTTTTATTTAATGATCAGGAAAAGCATAGGGTTGTAAGATTGGCAATTGTTTCTAACGTGAACAGTAATTGGTTGGTTTATGAACCGTTCGTACTAGGAGATCAATCGTATAATGTGAATATATCCGATAAAAATTCTTATAGGGTAAGGTTGCCGATATTGTACCGCCGCCCAAATCGTACCACCGTCGTATCTTCCACAATTCGTAGTTTTTATGCTATCTAGCCGTGGTTCTTCGAAGCATGTATCATAATACGCGTGTGGAATGAAAGTGGACGTGAAAGAAGAAGTAAGAAAGGAAATATTAACGAAAGAAGAATAGCATACCGTAGCATGTAAGTTTTGGTCACATTTCGCTAACGGTTTTTGGCTGGAAATCTAATCGAAATCAAACTTTGCCTGAGTCTCTTGTAAAGTAACTTCAATTTTCGATATACTTGACCTACCAATTTTTGAATCGAACCTCTAAAGCTCTGTCTTTATTCAATTGAAAAGAAAAATGATGAGTTGCCGAAATCGTACCAGCTCTCGGTTGCCTTAGAATCTATAGGGCCCAGATCGTACCGGTACGATTTAGGAACTTGTTCACAATATTCTTGGGATTATTAAATTAATCATTTATTATGATTATTATGATTATGATTATCATTATTATTTATTATTATTCATTATTTATCATTTAATTGATTATTTAATTCACATTCGTGCAGCTGGCACGACTTAGGTACCCCAGGTACGATTAGGGAACCCTGTGGTACGATTTGGGAACCCGTTCGCTCAAATCGTACCATTTTCAAGCTTTTACAAAATTGATTGTATTTCATGAAAATTCTATTCTGATCTCTAATCAACGAAAGATTTATGAAGAAATCATATCAGAGACTCTGTGTTCCAATTTTAAAGTATTTTCATGAATATTCCTAGAAGTTAAAGGCTGAAATGTGAAAAGTGGTACGATTTTGGCAACCTTACCCTATATCTCATATGTCAAAGGATGGTGTTTTTGGCGGAGAAGTTGAAATTCAATCGTTCGTAGATATGCATGCTGTTCACAGCTTGGTGTATCAGAATAAATTCCATGTTTCTAGAGAGTTTGGATCAATGAATAGTCACAATAAATTGATACTTTATTTGTCAGGTATTATCGACAAAGCACATTATGATATAATAGATTATTCAAACGTTGATAGTTCAGAATCAAACCAACACCAAATAAATTCACAACAAGAATATAATAGGTCATATTATTCGAAAAATAAAACAATAATTAATGAACGGAGACGTATGCAGAATCTTAGCGAAGTGAACGTGTTAAAGAAAAGAAATGCAGATCGAATAATAAATATGAGCAAAGACAGTGTAACAAGGAAAAGACAGAAAGATTTGGTCAGCCATATGAATGAACAAAGATTGACGAAAATAAGAGAAAAGGATTTAGTAAATCATATGGACGAAGAACGTTTGGCCAAAAAAAGACAGAAGGATTTGGTAGATAATATGGGGGGAGAACGTGTAACTAAAAAACGCATGATTCAAAAAAACCTAAAATCAAGACTCATAAATGTTAATTATTCTGATATTGGGGACATGGATTATGTTTGCAGTCACTGTTCGGCTTCGTTTTGGTCTCAGGAATTTAAAAAAAAAAGTTGCTGTCATGGTGGGAAAATCGAACTTCCTTCCTTAAAAAATTATGACAAAGATTTAAAGAATTTACTCTATAACAGAAAATACCTGGAACTTATTCGTTATTATAATAGTCGATTTATACCCTATCCCTACCTAATAGCCAATGTAAAGAGAGTATATAATCGCGAGTCACAAAACCTTCACTGCATTTCATTAAAAATTTGGTTTTTTTTCGAAGAACAAAAATCCACGGATTATTTAATTTCAATAACCACTGCAAATTGAATTGAATATGGGGGGTTGGCGCGCGAAGCGCGCAGGGGGGCGGAGCCCCCCTAGTATATATATATATATATCTACAGGTTTCACCCGAAGGGCAAGAATCTGAGTCATTGAAAATGAATTACTAGAATATACATTGATGTGCAAAATAATTGAACACTTAAAATCATTACAAGTTAATTGTTTTTTACCCTACATGCGTTGGAGAATCTTTTTTTTCAGATCGCATCGGGGGGCTACGCCCCCCGAACCCCCCACCAGGGCTTCGCCCTGGACCCCGGGGGGCTCTGCCCCCCGAAACCCCCCGCCGAACCTTCGCCCCTGGGCCTACGTCGGGGGGGCTTCACCCCCCGTGCCTCTTTTGCGGTGACCAAACACGAAACTTCTATTTCATCTGACGCTAATACAAAAGAAATGTACCTTACCAGCTACACCTTCTAATAAATGAAAGACTCAATCCGATGAATCATCATGTACGGTTTTGCGTGACGTCAAAACGTTACATTTCCAGATTGGAGCCCCTATAGCCAGCCAACAGACCGAAAAGAGAATCATTTTCAATGATAATATATATTGTAACGGATCAGGCGACCTAGGCCTGACCGTTAGCAATTCAAACATCAACCGTTGCGAACATCAAATAGTCCAGAAGGTTCGATGAGAGCGACAAGTCGCGTGACGTCACAACGGGTATATAAATCGAGACACAGCTCTCAGCAGCAGCAATTCTACGGTATAGCACCGGGTTGTCTCGCAACGCTCAGTCTCATCAGTCACAATAGGCACAGCGCCTTGTGTACTATTAGCTTCACTTTAACAAAATTTCTACTTTATTCTATTCGCGAGATTCAACAGAAAACAAATAAATTCTAACGTATCATAAAAGAATTCAAACTAGAGAAAAGTATTCTATTCAAACAAATTATTGAAAATAAATTATAATAAATCAAAGTCAAATATCGAATATAAAATCGAAGTAGCACGTCGTTATAAACTATAGTAAAGTAAGGCAATCATTGTAAATATAATATAGGAATTGGTTGCAACCGCAGGTATAAGTTAAAATATAAATAAATTGATTTCTTGATTATCTAAAAGTAAGTGAATCTATGCAGCTCCCTTATCCGCCATTTCCAGGTTCTTCTTCATCCGTATAACCAACCAAAGCTAAATACAGCCTTAGTGGGTCTCTGACGCACTCAGGTCTGGCACAGCAGGTTTTATTGTGTAGAAAATTTGGGGATAAACTAACTTTATCATAGCTAAAATTAAAAAGTTAGGTGGGTAAAGTGCAGCCTTAGCGCGTTTACGTGCTCAGGTCTGTGGGGAGGCGGCTTTAGTTGCTCGGCGACTCAAGTCCGTAATAGGGAACATTAAATTATTGATATAAAAGTCTAGAACATTAGAACATCGAGCAAAGAACTCACAATCACACTCGGTTCGCGTTACCGGAAGGAACGCCCAAGAACCGAAACGTAACAATATATATATATAATATATATATATATATATATATATAATATATATATATATATATATATAATATATATATATATGGGGTGGTCTCCCTCAAGCGGGACACTTTTCTGCGCATAGGTCACCGATTTTGGTGCCACGCGAGATTTCGACTCCTAACGGATCCCCAAGAAGGAATCTAGAGCCATTCGCCTTGGTATCAAGTGGTTCGGAAGTTATTCGATGTTCAAAATATGAAAAAATCTGTTTTCGAGCGCACGGAACGATCTTTAGGCGTACGTAATTTTGGTTTGAGCGATCATACAGATGTTTTTAACTAGTGATTCGGAATCGCTAAACTTTCACCTTTCACGCTGTGAGCTCAGAAATTTTGGAAAAAAAATTTTTGACTACGATTTTTTCAAAAAACTTTTGTTTTTCAGTTTTCGAAACGAAGGCCATAATTTTCGATGATGAATATTTTACTGTAGGTAGTCCTTTGAATACTGAAGAATCTCTGAAATTTGTGGAAGGGTGTTCGACCTCGTTCTTGTTCAAATAATTCGACGATGAATTTCAATCATTGGAGTAACGCGCCTGGAGTCTTTTTGTTCAACCAATAGGCCATAGTTTTCACTATGAAGATTTTACGGAACTTGACGTATTCAGAAAAATTGCTATCAGAGAATCATGAAATTTAAAATTTTTAAAAATTTTAAATTTTAAATATAAAATTTTATGATTCTCTGATAGCAATTTTTCTGAATAGTTCCGTAAAATCTTTATAGTGAAAACTATGGCCTATTGGTTGAACAAAAAGACTCCAGGCGCGTTAATCCAATGATTAAAATTCATCGTCGAATTATTTGAACAAAAACAAGGCCGAACACCCTTCCACAAATTTCAGAGATTCTTCAGTATTCAAAGGACTACCTACAGTAAAATATTCATCATCAAAAATTATGGCCTTCGTTTCGAAAGCTGAAAAACAAAAGTTTTTTGAAAAAATCGTAGTCAAAAATTTTTTTTCCAAAATTTCTGAGCTCACAGCGTGAAAGGTGAAAATTTTGCGATTCCGAATCACAAGTGAAAAACATCTGTATGATCGCTCAAACGGAAGTTACGTACGCCTAAAGATCGTTCCGTGCGCTCGAAAACAGATTTTTTCATATTTTGAACATTGAATAACTTCCGAACCACTTGATACCAAGGCGAATGGCTCTAGATTCCTTGTTGGGGATCGGTTCGAAGTCACAATCTCGCGTGGCACCAAAATCGGTGACCTATGCGCAGAAAAGTGTCCCGCTTGAGGGAGACTACCCCATATATATATAATATATATATATTGTAACATTGCATGTTACCACAGGCTCCTTACCCCTTGGACGACCTTAGCGGAGTGTCTGATTTTTGAATGAATGATTAGGATGGCCCTGACGCCTGGCAATAATTCCGAGAGACGACCGTGACCGACTAAAATCTGTAGAACTCCTTATTGATTCTTTTGTTTTTCTTTACGCATTTTCTCTGGCATGTGGGAGACGAGGCCTAGACGAAGGCTCACATTCACCCCGAAAGAACGAGTAGACGCACCTACGACGCCCAAAATCGACCAGAAGGATCCCTGATAAGGAACACCGCGTGAGCTCTAGGAGGTAGTACTGGCCAGGCTACCTCCACTGCGGAAATAGAGGACACGGGGGAATGCCGAGGGCATTCTGCAACGAGGGATATCGCTGGCGGAAGAGATTCCCGCCGCCTAGAAGAGCCTGCAACCCGTCTCCCTTGGATGTAAGGAGCTACAACCACCGCGCTGGATTTTGAATATTCGCGCGTAGCGAAAATAGGGATCTTTTGGTCGATGGGAAATCAATAGTCGATCGCCTGATATGTGCGCTAAGTACCGGCGCCATGCGGTCTACTCACTCTGCGTTAGACTAGCGTCCTTATCACTCGTGTGAAAATTCCGCTGCGTTCTGATTCTAAAACCAGTATCTTTTTTTTTTTTTGCGTTCAACCCCGTGGGTTTATTATTTTTCTATTTGAGCTTGTGTGAGAGTGAGGAGCCGTCTGTAAATTCCCGAGGGAAGTGAAAGACCGAGGGATGGACTACGGTCTGGAGAGCGGACGCTTTATAGCGTGGCTGGAAGACGGTAAGCGTTAGCCATTCTTACTTTGGATAATTCGCATCCGGCAACGGCTATCCGCCATCTTGCCATAGATCAAGCCACGAGGCTAATTAATATTCTTGGGATCGAATTAAGCCGATCTCCGAGGGGTAGGCCGTCACCAGAGTCCCTGTGCCTTAGATTTTGTAGTTCGAGTCTTTATATTTTGGAGTAATTATTCGAGTAATTAATAATTTAGTCGAGTCCGTATCTGGAGTACATGAGTACGACAGAGACAGTGAGGGTCACTGTCGCTCTCTCTCTTCCTCCTGCGGGGAGAGACGTAACTCGAGGCTTAGCCGAGAGAGATAGTTGTTCTTCGCGTTAGAATTTAGGGTTCATTATTTAACTTTCGTAGTTAACAAATTCAATAAATTATCCGCAGAGTTAGTTTAAACTAGTAGTAGGAAAAATCTGTAAATAGTTTGTAAATAATAAGCTCATCGGAGCACTTGTATAACGGGAAACTTCGTTTCTCGGAGACGAGCTAGTCGTCGTAGTAGGGGAAGGTGGGGCAAGATGGGGTACTTAAGGTTTATCAACAAATACGTCAACAATTTTCAATAATGGCATACAAAACTTTTTATTATCTAAATCTTTGGACTTTGTTCTTTATATTGCCACATAGCATATACCGATATTATATAACGAGATATTATATTCTTTAACAAACAAACAAGGTGGCATTTGCCCCGTCTTGCCCCGCTAGTGGGGCAAGATGGGGTGGGCCGTGGGGCAAGATGGGGTTGGTTGTTGAGCAAATATAGGGTACATCGTTAATGTTCATTGCAGTCAATGCACACAAATATTGCTTCTTCATCATCATCTATAACCCCTGCACATGAGCAATGCGCCCATTTTTTGCAATTTTGGCAGGCTATCCAACCTTCAGTTGAGTCCATGTAGCGCCCATTGCAAGTGAGGCATTTTGCGTCATCTTCTTCTTCACTACTTGTCTCGCTGGACTTTTTTCTTGTTCGTTTTGCTGGTTTTTGTTTGTTCTTTGTGGTTTGAAGTTTTCATTTTTCATTTCTTTTCGTTTCACGGGGAGTTTTCTTTTTCGTTGCGGCTTCCAACTCTGCCTTGTATGGAGACGAGGTGAGAATAGCAGTCTTACCTCTAGCCCGAACTGCTCTTTTTTCTTTTCGAGTAGTCTTCGGAATTGGTATCAATTGTCTAGGAATAGTCAGATGGAATGACGATTCATCGGGAGACGTGATCATTTGGGCAGAGCTTGACGAATGAGTTAGCGGAGTTTGATTTTCAGAGTTTTGTTGACCAGCTTCAGTGCGAGAGTGTTGCGGTTCAGAACTTGTATCATTTGGTGCAAGTCTCTGTTCACTATCGGTCCAGGTCGAGCACCCAGGCTGTTGTAGAACTGCCTGATCGGGATGCTCGGAACCGGTGTTCGCTGTGCTTGACTGATTTAATTCGATATTCGTTGCTTCCGCGGCGATGAAATCTGCATCCGAGAAGACAGCGGGATCGTATGGCCAGATACCGCATTTTTTGAAGCCGTTTACAGCCGTAGACATAGTAGCGGATTGGATGAAAGCCTTTCCAAAGAGACCAGCTACTTGAAATTGACTTATCACTCGTCCAGGATTCGTCCGCAGCCAGGCTGTAGCAGCTTGATCGTAGTAGCTGCTAAGCGGTCTCATAAAAGCCACATCGAGAGGTTGAAGTCGATGAGTGGTGTGTGGGGGAAAACACAACAGAATAACGCCATTCTCACGAGCTTGATCGATTAAAGTCAGGTTTTTTGTGTGCGTTACGTGTCCGTCTAATAGAAGTAATACTGGACGTTCTTTTGTAGCGCCGCTGAATTCGATAAACTTCTTGAACCATTTCAAAAATAATTCCGTCGTTATCCAGCCGTTATCGCTGCACTCTCCCCATGAACCTGATGGTGCGTTATCCATCAACTCTGCCTTTATCCGCTTTCTTGCAAAAATAAACATTGGGCTCATGTAATGTCCACAGGCATTCAAACATATTTCCACGGTAATAGTTTGTCCTCTTTCGGCTGATGTGAGTGCTCCGACTTGCCTTCGTCCTTTTTGAGCTATGATTTTACTTTTGGTCTTGGGAACAACAGATATTCCCGTTTCGTCACAATTATAAATTCGACTAGCATCCAATTTGTATCGATCTAGCACTGTTCCAAGCAATTCATAAAATTTATTGACCGATACTCGATTGAAACCAGCAGCACGAGCAGCCGAGGTAGGTTCTGGTTCACGAATAGACAGATCAGGATGGCGTTTCAAAAAACCAACTGCCCAGTCCTTCCCTGCTAGACCATTATCAACGTTGAAGGTATGAAGTTTACCATTCTTCACTGCGAGATCGTACGCCAAGCGTCTCAGTTCGATGATCGTGATGCCGAATAGTCGACTCTCCATATCTTTCAAATAATCAACAATCTCAGCCTCCTCTTCACCGGTGAAAACAGTTCGTTTACGACCCAAAGAACTTTTAACGGCTCTAATGGAATTATTATTCTCCCTAGCAATCTTTACTTTCCCTTCCAATGTTGTTTGGGGCACTGAATGGGTGATGGCTGCCAATCTGTAGCCGCTCTTTCCTTCCAGAACATCTGAGACAGCTTTCTCCATGCTCTCCTGCGACCATTCTCCTCTAGTCGTTTTACGCACGTAGTTGCGAACCATATCCTCGATTCTGTTCACAAAATAGTAAAAAACCAAACGATTGTAATCGTATGGCAACGAAGAAAGTCAGCAAGATAGACCTACGGGGATAAAAGGTACCCCATCTTGCCCCTTGGCGTATGTTTCACAATAAGTTGTTGTCTCTGTCAAATAATGGTGATATTCATAAATATATTGGACTAACCTTAAAAAGCGATCCCTAAAAATGATCAAAATCGAAGACGCAATCGAATCTGATGCATATATCTATAGCCTCCACGCACAATCTCGGAGCGCAAAATTACATCAGACGGCTTAAAAACGCCATTTGTTTATTAATTTACGGAAAAACCGCGAGGTGGTGCTATACTCGGGTTATTTTATCGAGGGCCAAGTGGCGCCACCATAGATACAATAATCCAAATTTTTTTACCACCGTGCTGCTCAAAATCGAGGTACCCCATCTTACCTCACTACCCCGTCTTGCCCCACCTTCCCCTACGACCTAAGACTGAGTAACTCATAATTAGTTATTATTTTACGATTGTTATTAATCAGTCATCGATTCGGCTCGTAGCCTAGATTTAATAAATTAGTCATTTAGTTAGTATTGTCCAGCGAGGACTTGATTTGACGAGTTATATATTCTTTTTGTTGCATGAATTCTTTTTATTTGTTATCGCTCTCCTACGTGGAAGCTAGTAGTTTAATTTTTATTGTAAAACTCGCCAAACGTGGCCAGGTCACTTTTACACGACCTGTAGCCAATTTATACCCGCTGGGGAGTACCCCCGGGTACTAGTACTATTGTTTCTATTTTTTTTTTTTTGCTACCATTTTTCTTGAATAAATTTTATTTTCTTTGTTAAATTCAAATTCACCGAGTCGTTAATACGCCCTGCTACTCCTTCAATTAATCCCGACCCCTCTCCGCGGTACTGACGCTAGCCGGCGCTCAAGTATCGGTAGTTTGTATTTTTTTTACTTAGATTTTCAGAACGTGGCGATAATACGCCTGGCGCCCAGCATCTTTGTTTTTTTTTATTTTATTATAAATTTTCCATTGGCCAATTGTCGAGTGGACGGTACTCAGACTAGCTTTCCGGTCTGGTCTGAGGACCAGGAAAAATCCACGTCGCAATATATTAGGGTGGTCGTTAAAAAACAAAAATTCCACGCCGCCCCCTCAAACTGTAGTGAATGACCAAAAAAGAGCTGCTGCCAAATCTGAAGTCTCTCAATTGAAGGGAACCCGCGCCTCTTCGCGTTCAAAGTTTCAAAATTCGGTTTTTTAAAATAAAATTTTTTTTATAAATTATTATTACACTTAAGGAGGTTCTACACCTATTGTCCCACCAAACGTGGGTTTCAGAGCAGATTTTGAATTCTCGATGAGGAAAAAATCTGAAAAAAATCAAGCATGTAGAAGATCCTCGGGAGATTGATTTTGCATAATAATAATTCAAAAAAGTTATTAACAATTGATGAAAAAAAAACTGTTTAAGAAATTAGCCGGTGACCTAACTTTTTTTTCAGGTGAAAATGATTTGCCAATTTTTATAAATACGTATGAATTTTTTAAGAATTTTGTTAAGTTTTTGAAAATTGCGTTTTTTCATACCTGACAAAACGCAATTTTCAAAAACTTGACAGAATTCGTAAAAAAATTCCTACGCAACTTTCAAAAATGTAACAAAATTCTTAAAAAATTCATACGTATTTATAAAAATTGACAAATCATTTTCACCTGAAAAAAAAGTTGGGTCACCGGCTAATTTCTTGAACAGTTTTTTTTCCATCAATTTGTTAATAACTTTTTTGAATTATTATTATGCAAAATCAATCTCCCGAGGATCTTCTACATGCTTGATTTTTTTCAGATTTTTTCCTCATCGAGAATTCAAAATCTGCTCTGAAACCCACGTTTGGTGGGACAATAGGTGTAGAACCTCCTTAAGGTGCTTTCCTAGGCAATTCCACCAGTCCTGAAAACATCGTGAAAAAATGTGATATTAAACGGAATATCTCTGCCTGGGCACCGAAATCAATGAAACAAAATACGTCGCGCAATTCTATGTGCGACTCCGAACATGTACAGCCCAAAAACGTTTCTAAAACCGTTTTTCATGGATATCTTCTCTATTTTCGCGCAAAACGAACATTTTTTGGGCTGTACATGTTCGGAGTCGCACATAGAATTGCGCGACGTATTTTGTTTCATTGATTTCGGTGCCCAGGCAGAGATATTCCGTTTAATATCACATTTTTTCACGATGTTTTCAGGACTGGTGGAATTGCCTAGGAAAGCACCTTAAGTGTAATAATAATTTATAAAAAAATTTTTTTTTAAAAAAGCGAATTTTGAAACTTTGAACGCGAAGAGGCGCGGGTTCCCTTCAATTGAGAGACTTCAGACTTGGCAGCAGCTCTTTTTTGGTCATTCACTACAGTTTGAGGGGGCGGCGTGGAATTTTTGTTTTTTAACGACCACCCTAATATATATATATGAGGTAGTCCACCCCAACTCGGCGGCATTTTTCCCTGACCATCTGCGATTTGTTTCATTATTTTTCATCTTATTCAACCTACAGCAGAACGTACTCTCAATTTTTTTCAGATTTTTCGGGTTAGCCGTTCGCTCAAAAAAATTAATAAACTCACTTTTTGAGAAAAAAAAACGCCCTTTTTTAAAATTCTCAAAAAATGCACAAAAATTCTGTGTCACAAAACAAACTTTTTGAGCCATAAATCATAGTGGAAGTATTTTTGTTTATTTTTTTATTCAATTTAATGAGTTAGACAAAACTTTTTTCCTCATTTTCTAACTATACTTCAATGACTGAATGTGTTACAAAAGCATCAGAAATAAGTATGTATACAAGGATGTGCTGCTTTACGCGTTGTACACAAAAAATGTGAAAAAAAAAAAAAAAAAATTTTTTTGTTTGGAAAAATTTACATGTATCTTCCCCCTTAAATTGAATAAAAAAATAAGCAAAAATACTTCCACTATGATTTATGGCTCAAAAAGTTTGTTTTGTGACACAGAATTTTTGTGAATTTTTTGAGAATTTTAAAAAAGGGCGTTTTTTTTCTCAAAAAGTGAGGTTCGTTAATTTTTTTTGAGCGAACGGCTAACCCGAAAAATCTGAAAAAAATTGAGAGTACGTTCTGCTGTAGGTCGAGTGAGATGAAAAATAATGAAACAAATCGCAGATGGTCAGGGAAAAATGCCGCCGAGTTGGGGTGGACTACCTCATATATATTATATTATATTATATATATATTGTTACGTTTCGGTTCTTTAGCGTTCCTTCAGGTAACGCGAACCGAGTGTAATTGTGAGTTCTTTGCTCGATGTTCTAATGTTCTAGACTTTTATATCAATAATTTAATGTTTCCTATTACGGACTTGAGTCGCCGAGCAACTAAAGCCGCCTCCCCACAGACCTGAGCACGTAAACGCGCTAAGGCTGCACTTTACCCACCCAACCTTTTAATTTTAGCTATGATAAAGTTAGTTTATCCCCAAATTTTCTACACAATAAAACCTGATGTGCCAGACCTGAGTGCGTCAGAGACCCACTAAGGCTGTATCTAGCTTTGGTTGGTTATACGGATGAAGAAGAACCTGGAAATGGCGAATAAGGGATCTGCATAGATTTACTTACTTTTAGATAATCAAGCAATCATTTTATTTAATTTAAACTCAAACTCTGGTTGCAACCTATTCCTATATTATATTTACAAAGTTGCTTACTTACTAACTTTCTATATCGTAGACTAATTATTATCGCTATGCGATTATTGACAGGCTCGTCGTTTTTACTCGGTAATTTCCGTTAATTCTGTAGCTGATGAATCTACTTCTTTTTGCTCAAATTATTTGTTTGTTTGAAACTAAACGTCTTGACTTTTATTTTATGTATGAAATTGGATTGTAATGAATTTGTAGAATAATTTTCAAAGTGAAGCTACAGGATCGCTAGGCGCTATGCCTTTAGTGTCCAAATACTAAGAGCGTAGTGAGTCTATCAGGCGCTGTGCCTATGAATAGCTGCTGCTGAGAGCTGTGTCTCGATTTATATACCCGTTGTGACGTCATGCGACTTGTCGCTCTCATTAACCCTTCTGGACTATTCGATGTTCGCAACGGTTGATGTTTGAATCGCTAACGGTCAGGCCTAGGTCGCCTGATCCGTTACAATGTATATATTATAATATATTGTAACGTGGCAAAACGTTAAGACCTCCTCCTTACCAGCCTTACGCACGTACCGAGTGCCAAAACTCCGATTTCCGTGGTTTAAACCCTTGCCGCCGTGTCCCGCGGAGCCATATTGGCGACAGGCGTCTGCTAACAGCCGACCGATAGTCGTCAACGCTCGCCGGACAGGTGGTAATGAGGATAACCATCCCTAGCGGAAAGTAGAGTCAGTCTGCCTTTGCGTGCGGTACGAGGCACCAAGTGTTGAGACCGGCGAGAAGCCAGAAAGAGAGAGAGAGAGAGAGAGAGAGAGAGAGTAATTTTAAGATAGTAGTTAAGTGAGTGAGTGAAAAGTGAGTGTGTGTGTGTGAGTGACGAGTCACCGGAGATTGACTAGGGCTGATCTCTAGTCAAAGACCCGTGAACTCCCCTAAAAACCCTAAAAAGCCTCGAACCGATCCTGTGCTCAAGTCTAATCGTTCTAGCGAACCGTTGGATATAAAATAGCCAGGACGGAGTCACGTGTTGTTTGTCGTGCGTAGAGCCGTGCCAATTCTGGTCACCGCTGCGCCGATATTCACCGCGCGCGCGCCGACGCTATAGAGCCACGGACTGCTGACGTCCCGCCAAGCACGTTGCTGCTACGAGTCAGAGTTTCGTCGCTTCCCTAGCCATCCCCTCCGCCCCTCCGCCGCCGCTGGACAGCGCGCCGCGTCAGTCTACCGAGAGACATAGAGAGAGGCACGCAATCTCGCTACAGTGACAGCTAACTGTCAAGTAGCCAGAGAGGGAGAGCCAGCGACCGTCTAAGACGATCGTCGCCTTCGTGTAAATAATTGAAATAGCCAAAGTAGAGTCAATATTATAAAATATAACCTACGCCAGGTAGCGGGCGTGTTGAATAATGCGCCACCTTTTCTTTTTTTTCTTTTTTGAATAAAGCTAAGTACGATTATATATGGTGTCATTATTTCTCGCCCCCACGAAATCCCTCTATCACTAGTAGCTAGCCAGAGGGTCCCAGCGAGAGAGAGAGAGAGGACTTCCGACGAAGTCTGGCGCCCAACGACATCCCTTACCAACGGGTTGGGTCCGGTTTGTATTCGGCTTAATATTTCTGGGTCCCCGAGCCCAGGAAAACCCGTTACAATATATATATATCTCTCTATATTATAAAAATCCCTCGCCGCGGCCGTCGCCGTGTCAGCAAATAATATGTATGTATACTCCTGGGTTTTTCCCAGAATTCCTTTGTTTCGTTGTTTTTTTGTTTCTTTGTTCTTTTGTTTCTGGGTTTTTCCCAGAATTCTTTTGTTCTTTTGTTTCTTTGTTCTTTTGTTTCCCCATAGATTTTCAAGGTCAAAGGTCAAAGGTCCTGGGTTTTCCCCATAGATTTTCAAGGTCAAAGGTCAAAGCTCCTGGGTTTTCCCCAGATTTCCTGGGTTTTCTCCATAGATTTTCAAGGTCAAAGGTCAAAGGTCCTGGGTTTTCCCCAGAATTTCTGGGTTTTCCCCATAGATTTTCAGGGTCAAAGGTCAAAAGTCCAGGGTTTTCCCCAGAATTCCTGGGTTTTCCCCATAGATTTTCAGGGTCAAAGGGCACTGGTCCGGGGTTTTCCCCAGAGTCCCTGGGTTTTCCCCATAGCTTTATAGGTTTAGGTTGTCGGTTTAAAGAAAAAACCGAATTGCTTTACCATCAGGAAAACCAAATTTATTCAGATTCGCTCTGTGTATTGTGAAATATAAAGGAAACAACCACTGATTAATATTATAACTGGATAGCCGATCGTGGATAGCCGATCGTACGTAGTATTCACCTATATATCCATGTTTGCTACAAATATCTTCCAAATTAGTAATTTTCAAAATTTTGCCATCGTGTCCTAAAGCATTAAAATTTCCCAGTACATTTATTTTTGTGTATTGTTTCAATTGAAGCTCATACGGAAGATTCCCACGATTGAAATTTGACAAGGGTTTAGCAAGTGCATTTTGTATTAGCAATATCTAAAAATGTTAATCATATGTTAAAAGTTTTCCTCCATGGCTGAATGTTCGGAACAACAATCTTCTAAATATGTATTCATATTTATATACCTGATATAATTCTATTTCATTGTGGAATTTTTTAGCATTTTCATTCCAAGCATAACAAGATAATTTTTTTCCATCATTATTGTCGAGAATAAATTTGAAAATTTCTAGAATTTTGGAATTTTTTTCTTTAACGGGTTTGATTTTATTCAGTGTATTTACGTAACCGACGACGGAGCTGTAATTTGAATAATAAGTTGTTCTGGATTATGGACTTTTAGTTGAATAAACTATACATTTGATTTCATTGGGATACATACACAAATTTGTCATGAGGCTTAATTTTTTCGTTCAAAAATTCCGTGGAAGTAAAGGGGAGAATTGGGTCGGTGCTTTTCGATCGTTGATGATTTTCGCTATGACATATTCACTACTATCGTAAATTTACCGAAGAACGAATTTATGATAGTGATATATACCTTTGTGCCATGCTTCGATGATTTGTGCGAAGAATCAGTATCTTGAGGCATTTTCGATGATATGTATTTTAGGCCGCTTTAACTACACAATTTGAAGAACAAGATAAAATAAATAAATATGTGTCAGTCAAATTATGACAACCAAACGAATGATGAACAAATGGTCTTTTGAATGAATATGGTTACAGTTTACGTTTTGCGTCGCTTCATTTGGTTTCATAACATGTAATCGATCTTCAATGAATTTTAGTCATTTTTTAAAATTAATGTAGTTAACGTTTGCGTTCCGAAGTTCTTCATTTCATTTCGTGACATGTAATAAATAAATTCACGTGAATAAATTTCGAAAAAATTAGTATTCATTAAGAGTTTGAATAATTTGAATAATGGAACCAGTAACGAGTATGAGTATGTCTTTTCAATGTGTAATGTGTAATTACCAGAACCGAGCAAATGGAAAAACAACTGAAATCACTAAAAATTGGCAGATAGATTAGACGCAGAAGCACATGAGACGGAGCTGGAAGCCGAGCGAGAAGCGCAGTAATGGTATCGGTATCCTTGATTACATGTTCCCCGTGTGTTTCGAATCCTTCGTTTTAAAAACATCACTGCCTCCTACACTTGAATATTTCCAAGAACAACAATATCCTGGAGAGAATCCTTCGGAAAACCAAAAATAAAATTTCGAGTCTTGCTTGCCGATTTTGCTGATGATTGCCAGAAAACCAGAAGTTGGAATTCAAGTTTTAATTAATAACATATTTGGAAAATTTATTATAGTAGTGAATGTCTTTTTTTTTTCATTACGGTAATTATGTGTTGTTATATGTGATTAAAAATATATAGTGGATTAGGCTTTTTGAGGAGACCACTTTAACAAAAACGCGCCGGGTTATCTACTGCACAGTGTTGTGGAAACGATAACTGTTCCAATAATTGTTATTATCCTTATTTATATGTATGTTATTTTCAGATTTTTCCGTACTTACTGTTACCCTACCCTTCGGGATTAAATGGTCGTGATCATGATCATGATTACTTCGTGTTCACGGTGGGGAAAGTGATACGATCAAAAGAACAACTATCACGTGATCATGATCATTTTGATTAGTGATCACAGAGTCAAAAGAATACACCTATAATTAACTAATTGACGTTATATCTCATTCTCTAAATATTTCAAATAGAGCAACATTAAATTCCTTTTTTTTTAAATAATTTTATGAATAATATACGGATTTTATAAATTGTGTATGTAATTATAATCGTATATAATCTATTGAAAGATCTGTTAAAAATTTCCGTTGTTTTGAAACCAAAATGGGTAATAATATAACGTATAGAAGATGCGGGGGGTTGGCGCGCGTAGCGCGCAGGGGGGCGCAGCCCCCCTAGTATATATATATATATATATATGTTAGGGTGTCCGTTATTTCCCGAATTGACTTTTTCTACTTGGGTATGGGTCAAATCATTAGTTTAGAGCCTAAAAAGAATTATGCTATTTTTTTTTTTTTTTTAAAGTGCCATCAACCCCTGCCTGTAGGACGATACTTGTCCCATTTGATTAACATGGGATTTTTGCCCTTTTTAGACTTTAATTTTTTTTCCGCTTACTACTGTCATTACCCCATCAAATATTGTTGATTCTACTACTGTGGTGACCTCTTTGGATGGACATATTTTTATATTGATGGAAAAAAAAATTTTTAGTTTTGAAGCGGTAAAATATTTTTTTTACCATATTGTCTAATATCTTTCGAATATTTTTCAATTCAAACAAAAAGCATTGAAAAGTCAATAAATTTAAAAGTATTCGAAAATATTCGAGATTTACTGAAAAATACAGTAAAAATAAATTTTGAAAAAAACATCAAAACTTGTGAAAACTTTTTTTTTCACCAATATAAAAATATTTCCATCCAAAGAAGTCAAAACAGTAGTAGAATCAACAATATTTGGTGAGGTAATGAAAGTAGTAAGCGAAAAAAAAATTAAAGTCTAAAAAGGGCAAAAATCCCATGTTAATCAAATGGGACAAGTATCGTCCTACAGGCAGGGGTTAATGGCACTTTAAAAAAAAAAAAAAAAAATAGCAAAATTCTTTTTAGGCTCTAAACTAATGATTGGACCCATACCCAAGTAGAAAAAGTCAATTCGGGAAATAACGGACACCCTAATATATTATAATATAATATATATATATATATATTAGGGTGGCCCTTATTTGGTGAAAAAAAAATATTTAGTTTGCCGCCCCCTCAATCGGTTCCAAATTGAACAAAAAAAAATTCGGACCAAATTTTAGGTGATTCGGCCAATGGGAACACGTGCCCCAAGGACGTTAATTTTTTTAATTCTTTTTCTTCTTTTTCTTCCTTCACAGGACATAGTATGACAGAAAAGGAAGAGAAAATGTTGTAACAAATTTTTTTTCAACTTCCGGTTTGGTAGGAAAAGTAATATTTTGGAATTCCGTTAGCAAAAATCGATTAATACGTGTAAAATTACAATCAAAATGGTATGAATTCCTCTTAATGGAAGAAAAATTTGCTACAACCTTTTCTCTTCCTTTTCTGTCATACTATGTCCTGTGAAGAAAGAAAAATAAGAAAAAGAATTAAAAAAATTAACGTCCTTGGGGCACGTGTTCCCATTGGCCGAATCACCTAAAATTTGGTCCGAATTTTTTTTTGTTCAATTTGGAACCGATTGAGGGGGCGGCAAACCAAATATTTTTTTTTCACCAAATAAGGGCCACCCTAATATATATATATATATTAGGGGTGTGCGGGTAGACCTTTTTCTCGGGTCGGGTCGAGTCGGGTAATTTTTATTTTTGTCGGGTCGAGTACCCGAAATTTTCGGGTACTCGAATCGACCCGAATACTCGAATGTTTTCGAGTACTCGAATTTTTTCGGGTACTCGAATTTTTTCGGGTACTCGAATGTTTTCGGGTACTCGAATGTTTTCGGATACTCGAATGTTTTCGGGTACTCGAATGTTTTCGGGTAATCAAATGTTTTCGGGTAATCAAATGTTTCAGATTACCTGCATGTTTACCGGTAATTAGCTATATAGGATACCCGCCGGGTTTTAGAAAAATGTCTCCATGCATCCATGTCGTTAGGTAATTCAAATTTATTTGAGTATTGGCTATGAGTTCCAATTTCAATTTCTATATTATTTATTAATTTAGGCAGTACGGTTAGTAGCTAACAATAAGGACTAAGATGCGGGATGTATTCAAAAAATAAAAATGTAATAATCTGTTCATGAATTTATTAAATTATATGACAAGTAGTCATATAATTTAATAAATTCATGGACAGATCAATGCATTTTTCAAATACATCCCGCGTCTTAGTCCTTATTGCTAGTCTCCTAACCGTACTGCCTAAATTAGTAAATAATACAGAAATTGAAATTGGAAGTCATAGTCAATGCTCAACTAAATTAGAATTACCCAACGACATGGATGCATCGAGACATTCTTTAAAAACCCGACGGGTACCCGAGCTAAGTGCCGGTAAACATGCGAGTACTCTCAAACATTCGATTACCCGAAAACATTCGAGTACTCGAAGAAATTCGAGTACCCGAAAAAATTTGAGTACCCGAAAAAATTCGAGTACTCGAAAACATTCGGGTACCCGAAACTGTTCGAGTATTGGGGTCGATTCGAGTACTCGAAAATTTCGGGTCACGAAAAAATCTCGACTCGACGAGTACCCGACCCGACCCGAGCACCGAGTACCCGAATAAATCGAGTACCCGCACACCCCTAATATATATATATATATATAATTTCTTCGAGTACTCGAATGTTTTCGGGTAATCGAATGTTTGAGAGTACTCGCATGTTTACCGGCACTTAGCTCGGGTACCCGTCGGGTTTTTAAAGAATGTCTCGATGCATCCATGTCGTTGGGTAATTCTAATTTAGTTGAGCATTGACTATGACTTCCAATTTCAATTTCTGTATTATTTACTAATTTAGGCAGTACGGTTAGGAGACTAGCAATAAGGACTAAGACGCGGGATGTATTTGAAAAATGCATTGATCTGTCCATGAATTTATTAAATTATATGACTACTTGTCATATAATTTAATAAATTCATGAACAGATTATTACATTTTTATTTTTTGAATACATCACGCATCTTAGTCCTTATTGTTAGCTACTAACCGTACTGCCTAAATTAATAAATAATATAGAAATTGAAATTGGAACTCATAGCCAATACTCAAATAAATTTGAATTACCTAACGACATGGATGCATGGAGACATTTTTCTAAAACCCGGCGGGTATCCTATATAGCTAATTACCGGTAAACATGCAGGTAATCTGAAACATTTGATTACCCGAAAACATTTGATTACCCGAAAACATTCGAGTACCCGAAAACATTCGAGTATCCGAAAACATTCGAGTACCCGAAAACATTCGAGTACCCGAAAAAATTCGAGTACCCGAAAAAATTCGAGTACCCGAAAAAATTCGAGTACCCGAAAAAATTCGAGTACTCGAAAACATTCGAGTATTCGGGTCGATTCGAGTACCCGAAAATTTCGGGTACTCGACCCGACAAAAATAAAAATTACCCGACTCGACCCGACGCGAGAAAAAGGTCTACCCGCACACCCCTAATATATATATAATATCGGGTGAAACGTTTTTAGCACTCGTCGTCGTCTCGGACACCTTCGGCGCCCTCTACTACGACTCGTGCAAACGTCTCACCCTCGCTAGAAATGGCCATTTTCCCCCCCTAGTTGCACAATATACTATTTCCCTTTATTAGTAACGTAGAAGAAACCAAAATTTGATATTCAGAAGTCGACCCAAAAATCCTGTCGACCGGTGTAATTAGTTATTGTAGAAATAACCATTTTAGCAGGTTTTTATTACTTTGCAAGAGAACTAATCAATCGATTTCGATGTGCGACCAAGAAAAATGTTCGTTCCTTCAATACCTACAAAATAATATTGAACATTTTTTCTCTCAGACCAATAGTTTCGTCGCTTTGACGGAAAAACATCGTTTCACCAACTTTGAACGCCCCGCAAATTTTTTAGACAGAAAATCTGTGGTCGGAAAACCATAGGTCTTTATCATGGGCATTAGCTCTATAAGAATATACAGGTCCCATCCGTTCTGGATCGGTGTCATGCAAAGATCTTTTTTTCGCTTTATTTCCTGGACTATTCCCACCAAACTTGGATTTCAGAGCAGATTTTGAATTCTCGATGGGCAAAAAATCTGAAAAAAATCAAGCATGTGGAAGATCCCCGAGAGATTAATTTTGCATAATAATAATTCAAAAAAGTTATTAACAAACTGATGGAAAAAAAAAACTGTTCAAGGAATTAGCTGATGCTAATCGCGTTTTGGCATGAAGCTGAAGTTCCTAACGTTATTGTAACACAAGATTTTTAAAACAAATGAGGCGCAATTCACTCCGCGCACACCTATACACTCTCACCAGTGAGAATGTGTATTCATGTACATACATTCATTTCTTTCAGGAAAAATGCCGATCCGGACTGATAGTCCATATATTCTAATCTTGATAAATGATAACTGGTGAACGGAGAGTTAGATAATTCCGAAACTTCGGCAAAGTCTTTCTGTGACCTCTACCCCGTCTCAAAAAAATCGGGATCGGAATTGAATTCCCGGAAGCCACTCTTAACAGGGATAATTGATATATTTTGATCTAAAAAAATAATAACTGGTGAACGGCGAGTTAGATAATTCCGGAACTTCGGCATGGTCTTTCTGTGACCCCTACCCCCTCGTGAAAAATCACGATTGAAATCGAGTTCCCGGAAGCCGCCCTTAACGGGGATGATTGATAAATTTTGATCTGAAGAAATAATAACTAGTGAATGGAGAGTTAGATAATGCCGGGACTTCGGCATAGTCTTTCTGTGACCCCTACCCCTTCTTAAAAAAATCGCGATCGAGGTAGAATTCCCGAAACCCACCCTTAACTCCAACGCTTCATATATTTTGATCTAAAAAAAATAATAACTGGTGAACGGAGAGTTAGATAATTCCGGGACTTCGGCATAGTCTTTCTGTGACCCCTATCCCATCTTAAAAAAATCGCGATCGAGATCGAATTCCCGGAACCCACTCTTAACTCCAACAGTTTATATATTTTGATCTGAAAAAATTATAACTGGTGAAGGGAGAGTTGGATAATTCCGGGACTTCAACATAGTCTTTCTGTGACCCCTTCCCCTTCCTGAAAAAATCGGGATCGGAATCAAATTCCCGGGAGCCACCCTTAACAGGGATAGTTGATATATTTTAATCTAAAAAAATAATAACTGGTGAACGGAGAGTTAGATAATTCCAGGACTTCAACATAGTCTTTCTGTGACCCCTACCCCCTCGTAAAAAAATCACGATTAAAATCGAATTCCCGGAAGCCGCCCTTAACAGGGATAATAGATATATTTTGATCTAAAAAAATAATAACTGGTGAACGGAGAGTTAGATAATTCCGGGACTTCGGCATAGTCTTTCTGTGACCCCTACCCCCTCGTAAAAAAAATCACGATTGAAATCGAGTTTCCGGAAGCCGCCCTTAACGGGGATTATTGATATATTTTGATCTAAAAAAATAATAACTGGTGAACGGAGAGTTAGATAATTCCGAGACTTCAACATAGTCTTTCTGTGACCCCTACCCCCTTGTAAAAAAATCACGATCAAAATCGAATACTCGGAAGCCGACCTTAACGGGGATAATTGATATATTTTGATCTCAAAAAATAATAACTGGTGAACGGAGAGTTAGATGATTCCGGGACTTCGGCATAGTCTTTCTGTGACCCCTACCCCCTCGTGAAAAAATCACGATTAAAATCTAATTCCCGGAAGCCGCCCTTAAGGGAAGACCCTGGTGAAACTCAAAACTTCGACATTTCTTTCATAATTGAAATTATTTTTATATCATGTGAAAGTGTACTCAGAAACTAAGAAAATCCCACCTTGATCTCACAGATTACTTGATAAATGTGGAAGTTACGCAACATTTAATGGTAAAAACATACTGAACTTCAAAAAGTCCCCTGCGTCATAACTTTAATCGAATCATATTTATCTTGAACTGTAATCTTTGAGACACTCAGGCGAAAAGATTTGCTGATCAGATTTGCGAATTAATTTTTCGTTTTTTTTTTTAAGAGCATTTAATATTTTCACTTCCAAATTTTTTGCATTTTTTATGTTATTTGAGACTTGAAAAGTATGTTCCTTTTACAATTTGGAAAATCTGATCAGTGAATTTGTGCATAAGGTATGTGTGAACTTCCTCTGCGAAGGAGAAGTTGATCGGAGCAAAACAATGACGCAAGGAGTTTTTAGCGTAGCTGAAAATGTAGTTTTGAGTAAATCGTATTTTAATGAAAATTGGTACAAATTAAATAAATTCTTCAGAATACATGGTCCGAGGTCATAATGTTACATTTTCTGATGAACGCATCTTAGATCCTCGATTTCTTTTGCTCCGACATATCTCGGAGCACGGATTATCTTCGCTCGACATTTCCAGGTTCACCGTCACATGGAATAAAATTAAAAACAAAAATGAGCATTCTAATAGAGTAATAGTGGGGGTCAAATAATTGATTATTATTATTATTATTATTATTATTATTATTATTATTATTATTATTATTATTATTATTATTATTATTATTATTATTATTATTGAATGATTATTGAATGTTGGTTCGACATCGCCTGGCCTAGAACTGTCCTGCTCCATGAGTTGTCCCTTCCTTTCTGATGTTCAAAGCTTCAAGCTGCGCCTTTGTCAATTTGACAGCACGCCGAAGCTTTTTTCGTCGTGCTTCATTCTGCCACTCGCTTTTTCTTTTCCGTTGAGTGTCCCGCTCTTTCAAAAGCTTGGTACTGATTTTCATCACCTGTTCGTCCCTGTTCACATGAGCCTGTCGAACAGCGTGGCGAGCCTTGGCAAGCACCTTTTCTTTTAGCGACTCACCTTCGTCTGCCAATCGCTTTGAATGTGCGAAGTATGTCTGGGATGCCATCACGCTCATGCCCATTGTTGCTCCAAACTTTTGCATTTGAGCATGTCCCCCTCCAGATTCTGAGAAAACTTCCACCATTTTTCTATTGACATCGAACGGTCGCCGCTTGGTGTTGTCTGTTGTTCGCGGACTCCTAAAACTTTGTGCGGAAAGAAAGCCACAGTCTTCGCATTTGACGCACAGCCATGCTGCGAATCTTCTTCGTTCTCTCATCTGCCCAGCGAGGCTCTTCTGTCCACATTCAGCGCATGTTAAATTTTTAAAAAGCTCCTGCCAGGTACTGGAATGCACAAATAAATAATTTTTACAAGCATCGCCTGGCTCCGACGACTGTGATGAAACAAAAGTTTCAATTTTTCTTTTGCTAGTAGATGATGTACTAGGTCCTAGAGGGTTACTTATCTTTTTCGGTCCTGATTGTATTCTGGATGGGCCAGGCTCCGGTTCGTCAAGCAATTGTTGATGACCAACTTGTTTTCTAGAGGGAAAGTCTTTCGATTGGAATTTATTTCCAAGATTTTTTTTACCCTGCTTGTTTTTGGACGTTGGGCGTTGTCTAGACTTGCGCCACCGTGAGGTAATCGAATCCATTTTTTTCGTTGAGATTTTTTCGTTTCGCAATAAGTGAAAATCACAAAATTGCAGAGTAGTTTACACTTGCTGTCACCAAGATGCCAGTTCGTAGTAAACTAACCACTAAACGCAGGAAAGCGCGGGAACAATCGGTAACTGGACGCAAGGTACTGTTTCACTAGTTCAAATTCCGAATACCAGATGGCGAACGCGTCTTCGCCATAAAGATACATGAATGACCCAATTTGAGTAGTACTGGTTTTGACCACGAGGTGGCTACGCTTCAGATACAGTTACCAATAGTCGATCATGCCCTGTGCTACAGGTGGTTCGATCCCGAACTACACGGAGTTGTGACGTCACAAATTTCAAATTAGCGTCAAATTTACCGAGTTTTTCAAACTTTGACCTTGTATATTGCTATATTCCCATTCAATAGTATTTTGATGGAATTCTAGAATTCTAGAGGAAAATAATCACGAAAGAAATGCAAAAAAAAAAAAAATTTCTTCGATTTTATTTATAAAATTCGCTGCCAATGAACCAAAAAAAATCGGAGGGCCTTGAAAGTTTCTCACAAGGTGGGGACAAGCCCCGGGAGTAATTTTCCGGCAAAAACAGAAAATCGATTTTTTGAGCGATTTCGGGCGAAATCTCACCAGGGTCTTCCCTTAACAGGAATAATTGATATATTTTGATCTAAAAAAATAATAACTGGTGAATGGAGAGTTAGATAATTCCAGGACTTCGACATAGTCTTTCTGTGACCCCCATCCCATCTTAAAAAAATCGCGATCGAGATCGAATTCCCGGAACCCACTCTTAACTCCAACAGTTTATATATTTTGATCTGAAAAAATTATAACTGGTGAAGGGAGAGTTGGATAATTCCAGGACTTCAACATAGTCTTTCTGTGATTCCTACCCCCTTGTAAAAAAATCACGATTAAAATCGAATTCCCGGAAGCCACTCTTAACAATGATAATTGATATATATTTTGATCTAAAAAAATAATAACTGGTGAACGGAGAGTTAGATAATTCCGAGACTTCAACATAGTCTTTCTGTGACCCCTACCCCTCCTCTCTCTCTCTCTTCAGGGATTGAGCTGTCTTCAGAGAGTGGGGTCCTTTTTTTCTTGTGTTTTCTGGTGCTAGAGTGTAGAAAATCTTCAGTGATCTATCAAATCAGCATCTACTAAACTGCAGCTCTTCGCAGATATGAAGGTAGGTGCCTTCCTGCCTTAATTTTCTCACTATTCTCGTTTTCTTTTTCGTCTTTCGTGGCTAACCTCGAAATACGGTGACTGGTCAGTAATCACATAACGTTAGTTCCTTCGCAGTTTGACGCCTGCTGGCGTCATCTGCCGTATTTCCTTTAATTATCGATCAATTGATCGATAAGACTTCTGTTGTATCGACGTGTTCATGAGTTGTTGTCATCTGCGAACAGCTCGGTATTAGCATACCCTTCGGGGTCGATAAGGTGATAGAAGGATGTCGGACAAACGGGCGACGCGCTCAAATACAAAGGAAAGTAATGCCAGTAATGCGGGTTGCTCGACTTTTAGGGGTTCACCTCTGCACGCCAGCAGGATAGGATCAGAGTCTGATCTTGATGATTTCCGCTTTTCCAGTCCTTTCAGATCGGATAGCGAACAGCCTATTACGTACAACAAGCTTAGAGAGGTGCGCGCACAAATCAGTATACATGATGGTACTCTCACACGGCTAATTAAATCGTCGAAATTAACGTCAGACGAGAAGCAGGCTCTCAATCAGGTAGGAAATGATTATCAAACTGCCTTTAGCCTTGTATATTCGGCCTATGCCAAACTAGCCGTGGCGTCAGGGACAGCAGACGAGGTTAAGCGTGCCGTCCTCAAAGCATGCGAAGCTGTCACAAAGTCTTGTGTCGAATCAGTGAGTAGTACCATGAAGCGAAACATGCCGGCGATAATAGAAAAGAATCTTCCTGATCTTTCAGCCATCGTAAAGGGACATATACCCGAGGCGACTGCTGGTAAGGCGGGAGAAGCTATGTCATTTGCAGAGGTCGCCAAATCATCCGGCTCTAAGATCCAAGTGCCGAAAGGGCCTACAGTCAGAGTCCAAAATACTCAAACATTTGTGTTAGCCCCCAAAACCGGGTCGGTGGATAGATATCCTAATTATGAAAAGGCTAGGGATGCGGCAATAGGAGCCCTGAGAGCATCACAAATGCGGCTGAGAATAGAGAATGTTAGAAGTGCAGGGAAATGTAGCGTCAGGATAGAGGCGAGGTCGGTGGACCTGGATAAGGTGAAGGCCCTTCCGGCCATCGCTGAAGCTGGGTTGGAGTTAAAAGAGGATGCCAAGTACAATCCTAGGCTAATTCTTCATGGCGTTCCAGTCGCTTTGAGCAAGGACGATATTAGGTCTGATTTCATTGCACTGAACTTAAATGGTGAAAATGATGAGGCTCTCAGAGTTGTGTACGTCTATCCTCCGGAAGGAAATAAGGCCTACACTAGCTGCGTAGTAGAGGTATCTCACGGAACTTGGTCTTCTCTCAAGGATGAGAACCGTATCTATATAGGCCACTCGGCGTGCAGATTTGATAATCATGTCAAGATACTTCAATGTTTCAAGTGCCTAGCTTTTGGGCACCTTGCAAAAGATTGTAAGTCAGAGGCTCGCTGTGGCGGCTGTGCTGGACAGCACGAAACAAGAACATGCCCTGTCAAAGAAAATACCACTGGGTTCTCTAAATGCCATAACTGTAGCAGAGCAAAACTCGGCGATGACAAGCACTCTGCTCTCGACGGCAAGAAGTGCCCAATTCTAATCAACAAATTAAAAGACAAGATCAGTAGAACGCACTATGGCTAGCAATACAGCATCTAGTTCTAATGTCAAACATCTTAAAATCTGTCATGTAAACTGCCAAAACCTTCTAGCTGCTAATCATTTTGTCGAATTCAAACAGTTCTTTACTGGCTCTGACTATCACATAATCTGCATGTCCGAGACCTGGCTCACTTCTAACATTACAGATAGTTTCATTGGTCTGGAGGGATACAACCTATACAGATGCGATAGAACAGGCAAGAAGGGTGGAGGCGTAGGATTCTATGTAAAGTGCAATCTTCGGACGCGAATACTTAAGGACTCTGGGGGAGAATACTGTCGCAAGTCAGAGTTCATCATCGCGGAGATCGAGGTCTCTCGGACAGAGAAGCTAATGCTGAGCGTAGTGTACCGGCCCCCGGACACGGCTTACTTGAGTGATTTCGAGAACTCTTTTTTGCAATTCTTCGTGCACTACTCCAAACATGCTGTAATTGGTGATCTCAACCTTGACCTCAGGACAGAAGCATATGATAGCGATAAGATGCGTGACCGGTTATGGAATTTCGTGAATAGCTCCAATCTTCATCTCGTCCCGTTCGAGCCGACGCATAATCTCAAGAACAGTGCGACGTGGATAGACCACTGCATTATTGACGGTCCTGACGAATTAGTTACATCTGGGCAATTGGACGTATCATTTCTCTCTGCGCATGACCTCATTTACATCGTGCTGGATGTAGGAGTAGAGGAGGAGGCGAGAGAAATCTCCTATAGAGATTTTAAAAACTTCTCAATAGACAACTTTCTGGGAGATTTGTGTAGTGTTGATTGGAAACCCTTCTTCTTTAGCGATGACATTGACTCTAAAGTCGAATACATGAATATCGCCGTGACTGCCTGCCTTGATAGGCATGCACCCCTAGTTAGAGCAAAGACTAAACCAAATAGGGCTCCTGCACCCTGGCTGACCATAGAAATTAGGGCTCTCATGAACGAGCGTAACCAGGCACGTAGAGCCTGGAGAAAAAAGAGATGCCTGACACTGCATGAAAGGTTCAAACGTCTTCGGAACCTGGTCAGGACTAAAATTGATAGCGCTAGAAACGAAATTTACACCACGACTCTCGGCACCTCGAAATCTTCATCAGAGGTATGGGCAAAGCTTAGGAGGCTAGGACTAGTCAAATCGAAATCTTCATCGCGTAACTTGCACTTCTCGATCTCTGAATTGAACAAACACTTTGCGTCTTCCGATTCTATACAGGTTGGCTACGGTCGTCAAGTGGCGCTCGAAATCCTCAGTCAGGCATCAGAGGAACCATTCGATGATAATAAGTTCCATTTCTGCAACATCGTAACCGAAAAGGTCCTTAAAGCCGTCTTCCTCTCCAAATCGAACGCAATTGGGATAGACGGTATCTCAATTGATGTGTTTAGAAAAAGTCTTCCCGTTCTCCTGCCCATCATAGAGCACCTGTTCCATTTCTCGCTTTCTCACGGAGTGTTCCCCTCGGTATGGACAGATTCTGTCATTGTGCCACTTCCGAAAAAGAAATCTCCGATGTCATGCAATGACTATAGACCTATTTCGATTTTATGCGCACTCTCTAAGTGCCTCGAGAGGTTGGTAGCAGACCAAATCTCTGACTACCTTGAGGAACGAAACCTGTATGACCCATTCCAATCGGCCTACAGGAAGGGACATAGCACTCATACTGCGCTTATCAGGGTCGTAGACTACTGCCGCCAGGCAATAGACAAAAGAAAGGTTGTTATCATGGTCTCTTTTGATTTCTCCAAAGCCTTCGACAAGGTTATTCATACCGTGCTTCTCGCAAAGCTAAGGAAGTTGAACTTCTCTCCTCTTGTCCTTAAATTTCTTCATTCGTATCTCACGAAAAGGCGGCAGGCTGTGAGGGGAACAAATGGGGAGCTATCGGAATGGGTCAATACCACGCTGGGCGTACCCCAGGGATCGGTTCTGGGACCCTTGCTCTTTATCATTTATGTTTCAGATCTTTGCAATATCCTATGCAACTGCAGCTACAATTTCTACGCCGATGACCTCCAGCTGATGATCGAGTGTGAACCAGCCAACATCCTTCGCGGGATCGCGAGGGTCAATAGAGACGTCGACGCGGTCTGCGAATGGGCAGACGATAACGGGCTACAATTGAACGGTGGTAAAACCAGAGCGATATTAGTTGGTTCCACAAGGTACATAAATTCCTTTGATTTTAGCACTATGCCACGTATCCAAATACAAGGAACAGGGGTTGAGTACTCCTCCAATCTATGCATACTAGGAGTCACGCTAACGAACGGCCTCACTTGGAGGCCTCACATCAATAATATTACTAAAAGAATATACAGCACTGCCTGTCAATTACGCCTCTGTCGCAAATTATTGCCCGAGCAGCTACGCATACAGCTAATATCAACTCTGGTTTTTCCCCTGATCGATTACTGCTGCATCATACATCTTGACCTGACTGACGAACTTACGCTCTCGCTACAAAGAGCCCTGAATTCATGCGTTAGATTTATCTATAACATCCGTAGGGACGAACATATCACCCCCTACTTCACAATGTTAGGGTGGTTAAAAGTTAACGCTAGAAAGGAATATCTACTTGGCTGCATGATGTACAATGTACTGAAGACCGAGATACCACTGTACCTGAAAAGTAAATTCAAGCGGAAAACAGACGTAGGGATTAGAAATACAAGAGCACCATCCGAGAATCTAGCTATAAAACCGTGTAGAACTCAATATTTTAAAAAGTCATTCACACATGGAGGTGCTGCGTACTGGAACAACATACCCTTGGACAATCGTAACTGTAAAACTCTAGTCACTTTCAAGCATCAGCTGTTCCACCACTTACTCTCTAGTCAGACACTAGCTAATGCTGTGCTTTAATCTAGACACCTTGACTTAGTCCTCCCCAGGTTATTTGGGCCATGGTTTTTCCTGCGGACTTAGAGCAAATGCCGGGACTCGCTGAGGAGGCCTCCATGGCATATCGAACCTCACCTCACCCAGCCTCACATAGGTACACACTAATATAAGCCTATACACACTGGTACACAACACACACACACTCTTGTACATATATACACACGAAAAACACACCAACAAATGCCAACTAGTCTAGATTTAAAGTCACCAATAGGACTAGTCTAAATCATATTATATATTATATTATATTATATCCCCCATATATTATATATGAAGTTATATTATATTAGATCACACTAAATTGAATTGTATCGAATTAAATTAAATCAAATTACATTAAATTAAACTAAACTAAACTAAACTAAACTTAATTAATTAGTTGTAAATACAACCAGCACGATTACGATACTTTACGAACAATGTATCACACAAGCTCATGTAAGAATATTTGCAATATTGTTAAACTAAAGTGCCAGCGCTTGAGGGGATTCGTCCTAGAGCGCTCAATAAATAATCAATCAATCAATCAATCAACCCCCTTGTAAAAAAATCACGATTAAAATCGAATTCCCGGAAGCCGCCCCTAACGGGGATAATTGATATATTTTGATCTAAAAAAATAATAACTGGTGAATGGAGAGTTAGATAATTCCGGGACTTCGGCATAGTCTTTCTGTGACCCCTACCCCCTCGCAAAAAAATCACGATTGAAATCGAGTTCCCGGAAGCCGCCCTTAACGGGGATGATTGATATATTTTGATCTAAAAAAATAATAACTGGTGAACGGAGAGTTAGATAATTCCGAGACTTCAACATAGTCTTTCTGTGACCCCTACCCCTTTCTAAAAAAATCGCGATAGAGGTAGAATTACCGGAACCCACCCTTAACTCCAACGGCTCATATAGTTTGATCTAAAAAAATAATAACTGGTGAACGGAGAGTTAGATAATTCCGAGACTTTGGCATAGTGAGCCTAGAGCAACATGAGCCTTGCCTATTGTTATGAGTGCGTGTGTTGGTGTCGCGTAACTAACAACAGAACGCACAGGCCATAGCAATATATTTGGTGATATATCTGCATGCAAATTGAGCTCAGAGATTAGTGAATAAAAACTGTGTATTTATAAAATGTCGCCAATAAAAAAAAAGGATGAAGCTGATAACGCGAGGTTTGCTCAATTGATTACAAAATGCGTATCCTCATTGGAGGAAGTTGACTTCCACAAATCGACGTTCATTAATAAGGTGAGAATGATTTTTTCTCTACACAAAAAGGCCACCCATATTTTCAACAAATGCGAATTTAAATGATAACCGCTAAAATTTGAGTGCGCTCTGAGCTTGCTCGGACATTCAGCTCAAGCTGACCTGTCCAAAAATAATAATTTACGCTGTATACTCACACCGCAATAGTTATCATTTATTAATAATGTTTTATTTTTTTATTTTGACTGGTTGATCTGTATTTTCTTTCTTGAAGTCTGTGCTCATGAGTTTTTTTTTTTTTTTTTTTTTAATCAGATTAGCGTTTGTTGAGAACTAGTATTTTACTAAGTAGGCCATTCCAATATATTAATATATTAATATTGTAACGTGTCCGACCGTCACGATGGGGGTCGGCTATGATTGGTCGGCGTAAATACCGAACAACTAGACAAATTCAGATAGACGAGCGAGCGACGCTTGTGACGTCACAAGCGTAAGCAAAAGAGTATATAAACACGCGTCGACAGAGCTCGACAGCGCAATCGTGGTATAGCACCCAGGCGACTCACTAATATAAAATCAAACCAAGCGCACTTGTGGTATAGCACCCAGTCGACTCACTATATTAAAATCAAACCGAGCGCACTCGTGGTATAGCACCCAGTCGACTCACAAACACTCTTACGAGCGCACTTGTGGTATAGCACCCAGTCGACTCACTATATTAAAAGCTAACTTAGCGCACTTGTGGTATAGCACCCAGTCGACTCATTACCAAATCACTCTTAGAGCGCACTTGTGGTATAGCACCCAGTCGACTCACTATATTAAAATCAAACCAAGCGCAATCGTGGTATAGCATCCCAGGCGACTCACTTGATATTGAACTAAGGGTCTTCCGAAGGCAATGATCATTAAATTCACTATTACTTAGACAAATCAGAACATTATTTAAAATCATTTCTAATATCACCTACCCGGGTATAGAAACATAATATTATATCGAGCATTAGCTATAGCAGCATTGTTACAAACATTTAGAAGAAAGGAGATAAATACGGTTGAAATAGACTTTAACGTAGAATAAGATAGAATAAGTTCATTGTACTAATTTTGTTGATATTTTATTTGATTTAACAATACAGGGAATCAAATTACTACTGATAAATTTTGCCTGGTATTTTCTTATCATCCTGTTTGACAGTAATAAATACCAGAATAAGCCGAGTAGTTACAGCTTTGGCGAACAACGGAAGAAGCGAACGACATTGGCGTAAAAACCTGTGTTCGAGGGCCAACCGTTGGAAACCCGAGTCTGATAGGCAGTCTTGGTGTAAAAACCCGGATCTGTAGTGAGAATTCTGAATCTTAAATTCAGAACCAATACGGCTTTGATAATTAAAACTATCCGAGTCCGGTAGCTAGCGCAGGGAGATAAAATCTGAATAAGGTGGCTTTTGCATGGTAGACCCATCCTTTTCCTCACCTTTCAGTACGAGGAGTCCATAATAATACTTAATTAATTAAATTTCAGAAAATAGATAATTTCGAACCCGTAGCAACCGACTTTTACTATAACCAGTAGGTTCGTAAAAGCCGAAACGTTACAATATATTAATATATGAATATATTCCTCATCATGAAGCTATCACTCGAACTGGTACTTATTTGAGGAGGGGCTCAATCAATCAAGTCGAGTCAGTGAATTTTAAATTTCTCTTTGGCCTGACGTTTCGGCAGTGATGTGCTGCCCTCATCAGAGGCTATTTATTGAAAAAATTATAAAATTACAAAAAATTACAAAATGGTCCATGGTTGACAAACATCTTAGACTATGAATGAAATTAACAAGTCAGAAACTAATTACATGAAGAATTGAAATTAGGTCAATAGTTCGACGTATACAAACAGATAATATTTACATGTCAAGAAGATAATATGAGATAGTCAAAACAAATAAATAGTAGTCAATTTAGAATACAAAGTAGACACAAGATCAGTTCTTGATGTGATGAGAAGGAACTTAGATTACCTTATTAAAATTTGTGATAAGTGAAAAAACATGGTGTCAACGACCACCATTATCACAATACACGATGAGTCAAGTGTCATCGTGTGCTGGTGAAGACGTTTAATAAAGCGAGGGGTGTGACGACTCTCTTTATATACGTTGTGTCTTAGGCTTGTCTAATGTTGACACTATGGTGATGACGTCAATGACTGACGTCAATGCCTACGATTGACGTCAATGGATGTTTATGTTGAGGTAGTCTGAGACCACGTTTTTTCACGTCAACAAATGTGCTAGAAGCTGAATACACCTAGGAACAACTTTTTGAACGCAACCTATGCAACATATTCGAGTAAGGCAAGTGCAGTTTCTTAGTATCTTCTTTCTTATTAAGACCATTCGGTTGTAAATTAATGCGCAGCATCTCTGAGGTAATGCGTTTAGACCAGACTGATTCCCTGTCAAGCACAACTGTATTACTCCAATCAAAAGTGTGGTTATATTCTAGTTGGTGTGTGGAAACGACAGAATGTACTTCTGGGTTTTTCCTCAAATTGTCTTTATGCTCTTTTAATCTGGTCTTCAGTTCTCGTTTTGTTTCACCCACATACGACGCTGAACAATCATTACATTGGATCTTATAAACTACATTGCATTTATCATGTTCATCAATTCGGTCTTTGCCTTTAGTAACTACAGATCTTAGGTTACTGTTAACAGTGAAAACAGGTGTCAAGTTAAATTTCTTAAGTGAGCAACCCAATCTCTCTGAGAAGCCATTAATGTATGGTATAGGTACTATCTTACGTTTCGTGGCGACATGACCTTTGACGACCATGATAACTGAGGTGTTTTCCTCTGGGTCAGTCACCGTGATCACAATATTAGTATTGTTAGTATGCATGTTCTTGGATTTTAAATATTTCACCCTTTTTGATATTAACCTCTCTGAGAAATCATCAGGGTAATTATTATCACGTAGCAGTGTTCTTACTAGTTTCAGATTCTCAGCATGGAATTTTGAACGAGATAACGAAATAGCTCTGTCTACTAGATTAAATACCATTCCTCGCTTTTGAGACAAAGGGTGCATGGAATCAAAATTCAAGAATCTACCAGAAAACGTAGGTTTTCTGTACCAATTGGTGATCAACCCGTTGGAATCATCTCGTATAACGTTGACATCTAAGAAACTTAGCCCGCGCTCAACCTCGAGTTCATACGTGAACTGAAGGCGGTCATGATAACTATTGAAAATGTTGGTCACATGGTCTACGTTATCACTTGGAATGCACATAATAATATCATCAACGTATCGATAATAAAATACTGGTCTAAAATTCAATTTTGACAAACAATCACGTTCAAGATCTACCATGACTAAGTCAGCAAGAATTGGTGAAATTGGGGACCCCATGGGGGAACCAAAAATTTGTTTGTAGTATTGATTATCAAATTGAAAATAAACATTATCTAACAAATAAGATACACCCGCTAATAATTCACTCAAAGGCATGGTGGTATGCTTCGCAATACATGAGTACCTGTTTACTATTGCTGTCTTAACTAACTCTGCCGGTACATTGGTAAACAAAGAGGTGACGTCTAAGGAGATCAAAATGCAATCTACCGGCACCTGGATATTACTAAGTTTATCTATCAAATCCCAACTATGTTTAATATAAGAATCAGCTTTAGGTATACTCTTGATTAATAGATTGCTCAGAAATTTAGAAATCCCATAAGTAGGACTCCCAATAGCAGGCAATCGTAGGCATTGACGTCAGTCATTGACGTCATCACCATAGTGTCAACATTAGACAAGCCTAAGACACAACGTATATAAAGAGAGTCGTCACACCCCTCGCTTTATTAAACGTCTTCACCAGCACACGATGACACTTGGCTCATCGTGTATTGTGATAATGGTGGTCGTTGACACCATGTTTTTTCACTTATCACAAATTTTAATAAGGTAATCTAAGTTCCTTCTCATCACATCAAGAACTGATCTTGTGTCTACTTTGTATTCTAAATTGACTACTATTTATTTGTTTTGACTATCTCATATTATCTTCTTGACATGTAAATATTATCTGTTTGTATACGTCGAACTATTGACCTAATTTCAATTCTTCATGTAATTAGTTTCTGACTTGTTAATTTCATTCATAGTCTAAGATGTTTGTCAACCATGGACCATTTTGTAATTTTTTGTAATTTTATAATTTTTTCAATAAATAGCCTCTGATGAGGGCAGCACATCACTGCCGAAACGTCAGGCCAAAGAGAAATTTAAAATTCACTGACTCGACTTGATTGATTGAGCCCCTCCTCAAATGAATATATTCCATTCCATCCCAAAGGCATTTTTTACTCCAGTGTGACGTATACTATTTTTTACTACCCCCTGGCATAGGTAAGTACGATTTTGCGCTCACGCGATGTGCCGAAAGTCGTACGTAATTTCCGTGCAGGTGTGGATAATAGTATATTATGCAACAAGTGCGTAAAACTTTTACGCACGAGTTCCATACGATATTTTTCCTAACTAAGTGTGCAAAATTCGATTTTGCGCACGCAAATGAGTGTGCAAAATAGTACTTTCCCGCACTAGTGCGCAAAATAAATATAATTGAAACGCAACACCTTTTCTTTGTGTATTGTAACGTTAAATGAAAGAGAGAAAATTCAAGGTGCGGGGAGATAGAGCTGGTAAACGTGAATAAACACGATCGGCATCGTTACCGATTCTTTAAAGCGGACACTTCATCCATCTTATATACAATAATTTGTACATACTTGAAAATTTAATATTTCATACACGATACCAATGTTGTAGAATTTTGCGTAGCTCGTTAGGAAAAATAGTATACGTAACTAGTGCGCATAGGTGTCTCCCGCACTCGTCTCTTTTGTCGCCCTCGCTACGCTCGGGCGACAAATCCGACTCGTGCGGGATTCACCTATTTTGCGCACTAGTTACGTAATCTACTATTTCGACATAGTGTGCGTAAAATGAACTTTCACTTATACTATATCGAAAAAATATTTTTTCAAACTTAGTGTGTGCGAAATTCGATTTCTCGTGTCTAATGTCTATTGTTCGTGTGCGAAGTGTACCACCCTATGTAAAAGTTTTTTCAACCACTTTTAGTAATTCTGGTGTTCTCCTCATATTTGTATCATTTATCCACGGATTACAATTTTTCATTCCGTTTTTCACAGCTTTCAAAAGAACTAAAGCAAAAGCCGGATACGAAGTTCAGGTACAAGTGGAAATCATTGTGGACAAATAGTAATGCTTTACGGACAGAGGTTGCTATAATTCTGGCAAGTAAAGCAAGTACATCTTCAACAAATGGTAACGCATTTGAAGACAACTCCGTAAAAAGTAAAAGCATAGTAAGTGATGTGCCTCGTGGAGATATTTCGTGTACAGATGTAGAAATAGAAAATAGGCACGACACTCTGATGACGTCAGATGTCATCGGCGAAGGTGCAGTAATATCGACATTTCATGATTATCAGGGTATGACATCTGACGTCATCGGAGAAGATTTAGTAATATCGTCATTTTATGATGATCAGAGTAATTTCGACACAGAGAACGTCGATGTTCAATGTGATAAGTTAGCAGCGACAAAAATTGATAATGTATGTAATGACGGGGCGTGCAGTTCGATTAAATTTACGCCGACAATAAGTACAATTTCGAGTACTCATTCACCCGCGATCGCGAAAAATGTAGCGACATCGTCGATATACGATTTTAGTTCTAGGGAAGAAGAAGTATTCGAAAATAAAGAGAACCTGTGTCCGAATACTTTGCCGCCAAAGCCACAAAGTCGGAAGGAGATCTACGTCGTAGATCTTGGCGCTAAATATCCCTTCTCCGCAAGGTTTAAAGACCACAATGGAATCGTCACGAAAGATACCATTCGAAGGGGACTTAAAACTGTGCTAGCGATGGAGTACGACGGCACATGTTGTTTAAGATTTGGTACGATACGTTACAATGAAACAGACTGGGTAGCATATGCAACGTGTTTGAGTGCTGAGCATAGTCAATATTTCAAATTTGTTGTGATGGATTGTCAAGAATTAGTCGCAACTGTTTTCGCAAAGAGTTCTGCAAAAATATCGTTTAAACATGATAAAACAAGTTTCACCCAATTAAGAGGCACAGAGCGTGAATCAGTGAAAAACGCTTTGCAAACCCGACCACCAAGAGATTATCAGATGGAAGTTGCTAGAAGTATCGATCCCGAGTTGGCTGCAAATGGTAACATGCAAGCCTTAAGAAGATTGTATGTTTACCAGAAAGCTAAATCCGAAGAAGATTGTAAGAACGACTTACTTCTCAAATCTGGGGACTTGAGTGACCTAATGCAGCTGTGGGCGGTTCAACATGATCAAAAAGATCCCTATTTAAGATATGTGTCGTTACCGTTGACTGCAATGATGTTTACGGAGGCTCAATTGAATCTTATAGATCATGCTAAAGGAGTCGTCTTTCATCTGGATGCTACAGGTTCAGTCGTTAGAAAACCACCGCAGTTGGATTGCAAAAGGATCTACTATTACGTCATTGTGACGAAGCATGAAAAATCTGTGATTCCGCTTGCCGAAATGATTACATCAGAGCACAATATTCGATCCATAGCTAATTTTTTAAAAGCGTACAAATTTTTCGTTCAGGAAAAACGGAATACTTGGGCATTTGTATCGGCTATAGTTGTTGACTGGAGTTGGGCATTATTAAATTCCGTATTTTTAGAATGGAATCAAATGTCCATTGGTCAATACTTGAATATTGCGTATAGTTACGTCACACATGGCGAAAGACCAAAAAATATCATAATAGTTCAAACTTGTTGCGCGCATTTCATGAAACGTATGTCGACAATCATAAAAAAAAAGACTTTTCTCAGTACGAGGATAAAAAGTCGTTTTTATTAGAATGCATAGCTGTAATGGTGCTATGTAGATATATGGCAGAACTCGATAATGTATTTGAACATTTCGTCAACGTAGTGTCGACACCGGACGAACATGATGCTCAAAGTAGCTTACGTGCTCTAGGAAAAATTGTTCAACAGCGACAAGTTGAAATAGAAGGAATCACCAAAGAAAGCCAAGAGGAACATGATGGTGAAGAAGTCACATCCGAAAAACTTAAACCTAGAACTGATCCCGCTTCGCTCAAAAAAAGTAAATCTATATTTGCCAACTCTCCGTTCTTTATTCACTTTGAAGCAAAACTGAATGAAGTAGAGAAAGAAATCGACAAAGGAAAGCCGATCACAAACAGGTACCATGTCCCTGGTTTCGCAAAACATATGACATGGAAGCATTTGCCATACGCTCCACTATGGACTTCATTGATGTTGAATCTGGTTGATAGAAACATATCACGCCTCAGCAACGCATATGTAGAGAGCTACAACAGAGTGATAAAACATCAAGTGCTTAACCATCAAAAAAATCTAAAAATTGGTCACTTTATACGAAAAACCGAGTTGTATACGCGATCGTTGATGGCTGAGGCGAAGTTAAACGTTTCTTTAAAAACATGTGCCGCCCCTAATAAACCGAAATACCCTAAAACGGTTAGAACTAACGTTATCGCTGCTTCAAAATCTAAAAAATGCGATATCGTAGAGAAGTATATGGGAGTTGATGATCTTGATCGCAGAGATCCATTACAGAAAAATGATTTAGAAAAAAAAATATTGGAAATGGAGATAGATTCAGAAAATACATGTCCTGAAGAAGCATCCGATCCCTTGGTCAGCGAAATGTGGAAGGATTCCAAAAAAAAGTACGTGCCGGAGGCCATTTCAAGGGTGACGTGATTAAACATCTGGTAGATCATACAAACAAAAAAGGCTCAAAGAAAAAAGAGATGAGTACGAATGTTTCCGAACTACAATTAAAGGTGATTGAACCTGAGCTGAAGACGTTGGACTGCAATGATCTTGCGAGCTGTAATTTCACCGAAAAAGAAAACAGCTTGGTCCTAAATAATGATGTTTTCGAAAATGGACTATTCAAGGATGTTGACTACTACAAGCAGTCCAAGTCTCACAATGTGAGAATCGCGTATTTTTTTGCGGAAAAGAACCATCCAATCAGGTCTAACAGTTTCGAATTGACGGCAAGGCAATTCCATACATTGACTCCGAACAGGTGGATCGATGGACTGGCAATCGATTGCTATTCTATGACTCACATTGATGAGTGGTCGAATGGCATGTATTTGTCAACAGACGATACAAGTAGCATTCTGGGAAGCAATTGGGGTTATCGAAAACCATCTTATTGTGGAATATATAATATTTCACGCACCTTGAGCGGAAGGATTTTTATGCCCTACATGTATCATGGTCACTGGCGTTTGTTCGTTGTTGACATAAATGATAATACCCTGACTTTGTTGGATCCTTACGAATTTACGCATGATCAGGACAGAGTCCTTGAAGCATTCAAACAGTTCATAGTCGCGAGCAACAAAAACTCTGCAGTGAATGCACTTAAAAAAAATTCAGTGGTCAATCAAAAATGAAGAAAGACCTCGGCCGTATCAGCATCCTCATGATACTGTCAATTGTGGGGCGTACGTTATACATTACGTGGAATGTCTGGCGAAAAATAAGCCATTTGACCTAACGTTCGATCCATTGGTATTTCGAGAACACGTGGCACTAACTTTGATTCAAAAATCGAAGTGTATAAAAGAAATGTGTCTGTATTGTTTCGGCAAGCGAGATGAACACGCCGTTACGGTTTGTGAAGTGTGTCGACATTGGTGTCACACAAGTTGTTTGGAAAAGGGAAAATACAACTCCGAGGAAGAAGAAGATGAGAATGATCAGCTGAATCGATTCAAAAAAAAGTTAAAAATCGCTGCGAAGGGACCACAAAAAAAGATAAAGGCAATTGACACCAATCAGCATGTTACATACAAATGTAAATGATGCATCCGGAATGGCAAATAGGATCTGACAGATGCATTGTAAAAATAATAATCTTCCTATGTAAAAAGCATAAAGTTTGAAGCTATCTTCTAATGTTCAATAGATAACAATATAGTATAAAGTTTGAAGGTATTCTTCCCATGTTCGATAGATAAAAATATAGCATAAGATTCGAAGCTATCTTCCCATGTCCAATAGATAAAAATATACTATAAAGTTTGAAGCTATCTTCCCATGTTCAACACATAAAAATATAGCATAAAGTTCGAAGTTATCTTCCCATGTTCAATAGGTAAAAATATAGTATAAAGTTTGAAGTTATCTTCCCATGTTCAACACGTAAAAATATAGCATAAAGTTCGAAGTTATCTTCCCATGTTCAATAGATGAAAATATGGTATAAAGTTTGAAGCTATATTCCCATGTTCAATAGATAAAAATATAGCATCAAGTTTGAAGCTATCTTCCCATGTTCAACACATAAAAATATAGCATAAAGTTCGAAGTTATCTTCCCATGTTCAATAGATAAAAATATAGCATCAAGTTTGAAGCTATCTTCCCATGTTCAACACATAAAAATATAGCATCAAGTTTGAAGCTATCTTCCCATGTTCAACACATAAAAATGTAGCATAAAGTTCGAAGTTATCTTCCCATGTTCAATAGATAAAAATAAAGCATTAAGCATAAAGCATTAAGTTTGAAGTTTGAAATAAAGCATTAAGAATAAAGCATTAAGTTTGAAGCTATCTTCCCATGTTCAACACATAAAAATATAGCATAAAGTTTGAAGCTATCTTCCTATGTTCAATAGATAAAAATATGGTATAAAGTTTGAAGCTATCTTCCCATGTTCAATAGATAAAAATATAGCATCAAGTTTGAAGCTATCTTCCCATGTTCAACACATAAAAATATAGCATAAAGTTCGAAGTTATCTTCCCATGTTCAATAGGTAAAAATAAAGCATTAAGCATAAAGCATTAAATTTGAAGTTTGAAATAAAGCATTAAGAATAAAGCATTAAGTTTGAAGCTATCTTCCCATGTTCAACACATAAAAATATAGCATAAAGTTTGAAGCTATCTTCCTATGTTCAATAGATAAAAATACGGTATAAAGTTTGAAGCTATCTTCCCATGTTCAATAGATAAAAATATAGCATCAAGTTTGAAGCTATCTTCCCATGTTCAACACATAAAAATATAGCATAAAGTTCGAAGTTATCTTCCCATGTTCAATAGATAAAAATATAGTATAAAGTTTGAAGCTCATAGTTTTATAGCTTTGTTAAGCTATCTTCCCATGTTCAACACATAAAAATATAGCATAAAGTTCGAAGTTATCTTCCCATGTTCAATAGGTAAAAATAAAGCATTAAGCATAAAGCATTAAATTTGAAGTTTGAAATAAAGCATTAAGAATAAAGCATTAAGTTTGAAGCTATCTTCCCATGTTCAACACATAAAAATATAGCATAAAGTTTGAAGCTATCTTCCTATGTTCAATAGATAAAAATACGGTATAAAGTTTGAAGCTATCTTCCCATGTTCAATAGATAAAAATATAGCATCAAGTTTGAAGCTATCTTCCCATGTTCAACACACAAAAATTTAGCATAAAGTTCGAAGTTATCTTCCCATGTTCAATAGATAAAAATATAGTATAAAGTTTGAAGTTATCTTCCCGTGTTCAACACGTAAAAATATAGCATAAAGTTCGAAGTTATCTTCTCATGTTCAATAGATAAAAATAAAGCATTAAGTTTAAAGTTTGAAATAAAGCATTAAGAATAAAGCATTAAGTTTGAAGCTATCTTCCCATGTTCAACACATAAAAATATATCATAAAGTTTGAAGCTATCTTCCTATGTTCAATAGATAAAAATATGGTATAAAGTTTGAAGCTATCTTCCAATATTCAATAGATAAAAATATAGCATAAGATTCGAAGCTATCTTCCCATGTCCAATAGATAAAAATATACTATAAAGTTTAAAGCCATCTTCCCATGTTCAACACATAAAAATATAGCATAAAGTTCGAAGTTATCTTCCCATGTTCAATAGATAAAAATATAGTATAAAGTTTGAAGCTTATAGTTTTATAGCTTTGTTAAGCTATCTTCCCATGTTCAGCACATAAAAATATAACATAAAGTTTGAAGTTATCTTCCCATGTTCAATAGATAAAAATATGGTATAAAGTTTGAAGCTATCTTCCCATGTTCAATAGATAAAAATATAGATGACCCTCAAGATTTCTGCATCTGCAAAAATGAACTTTAGCAAGCCGTAACTTGTGAAGGTTTACTCTGAGTGACAAATGCCATGAGACTTTTTTCTTCCTCTTTCGATTATCTGATGGTGATATTTTTTAGATTTTTTTTCAACCCGATGCTAACGCCGTTTTTCCGTTAATTAGTACTTTAGCACGACGTTACTTCGGAACGGTCATTCCCAGAGAGAAATTCTATGAGACTTTTTTTCCTCTTTCGATTCTCTGATGGTGATATTCTTCAGTTTTTTTTTTTTTTTTTATTTTTTTTTTTTTTTTCACTTCTTTTTTTCCAAACACGCGAAGCCTGTTTTCACATAAATTACTTCAATGGCAAGACTGACTTTAGAATGATTCAACGATCATTCTTTCTCGATTATCTATAGGCGACATTCGCTAGTTTATGTTTGAGACTAAGGCAAGCCCCGTTTTTACACTTTAACACGACGCGACGTAACTTCGAGAAGATTATCAGAATATATAGTTTCCCATTCATTTAACACACAAAATAATCTATGTTCGGGAAAAAAAAAACAACAAATAACAAAGAAAAAAAAAGTGAAAAAAAATAAAAAAATAAATAAAATAAAAATAAAAAAAAAAAATGACACCATCAGAGAATCGAAAGAGGGAAAAAAAAGTCTCGTGGAATTTCTCTCTGAGAATGACCGTTCCGAAGTAACATCGTGCTAAAGTACTAATTAACGGAAAAACGGCGTTAGCATCGCTTTGAAAAAAAATTTAAAAATTATCACCATTGTGACGTGAGGGTGAAACCCGAGCGGAAGTAAAATTAGTTCACGCCACCAAGAGATAATTATATTTATTTAACTTACTTTCCAATAAGTCGGTATATGGGATCTTGCTTACCTAGTTCTATACAGAACTGTACGTTTAATAAAATACTCTACTTATGAGGCTAAATAGGTAGAATGGGGATTAGGTTAGATGAAGGTAAATTCGAATTAAAGTGATTTGTTAACTGGTAAAAATTAAAGTATATTCTGATACGATTCGATTGGAATATGAGAGCGTATGGTTAACAAAATATAATAAAAGATAATGATTACTTAAACCCTGATGATTACAATTATGATTCGATAGATATTCGTAATACTATAGTCGGATCTTCGTTGTACAACTCTCTCTCTCTCTATTGTAGTTATATTATAATAATGTAAGCTAACTCATAAGAGAAATAATAGCGCCGTGATACTCTAGGCAAGACTTATTTCGCACACGAATGACTTGCGTGTAAATCAGCCTTATAATCCTTTTTAGCGATTTTCCTAGTAAGAGAGTTTTTGATATGGAAGACTTACACCAAAGACTGTCTTTTGATCACTATGAATATTGGTAAACAATTGGTATTTAAAAGTAAAGACTTAGCGTTGCTGTCTGACTGTCCTGGGGTTGGGTCCCGTCGGATAGAATCGGAGCTGTCGGCTGATAAATAACTCCAGTGGTCTCACCTCGTGGTTAATACGTTCACAACACCAAAACCAAACACTCTGTCTCTGAATAAAGTTTATAACTGAAGCTACTAATTATGAAAATTAGAAATATAGTGTAACTACGATTAAAATGTTAATAGGTGAAAATCAACTATTATTTTATGTTGAGATTATTAATGTTTATAAAGAAATGAATACGATTTTTGCTGTGAAAAATTATAAATTGTGTCCATGCACTGAAGTTAGCTTTCGCTATTAGAGTTTTTATTTTTACGAGATTTACTAAGTCCTTTAGCGTTGTCACTTAATAAGATTTTCAAACACTAACTCTTGCTCAATTATGAAACCTCGGGACGCGTCCGTGCACTATGCAACTTTTTAGACGAAAGACAAGTTATTCAGTTTGGATGCAGCCACGAGGCCGCCGTTGCATAGCATAGGTGTTACTCCGCGTCGTAATTAGCCTATCAGAGACCTGCGTCTTTACGCGGATGAGTGAAACTCATCGCTCCTGGCCGCTTTACCTAAGACAGCGTTCCGCGGTCCCAATCTCAAGACAGTCTGTCTGTAATAACATTTACCATTCCATGTACTCTGGTTCTTGACAATTCTTATCACACATTCTTCCATACGTTTTAATGAACAGTTTGTTATTATTGAGAATATCCTTAATGGGTTGGTTGATCCTATTTGTTCTTAGAAATATTTATTTATTGAGAGAGAAGTCACATCGAACCGACTATGCAGTGCTGGGTCAGCAAAACCCCACTGCTGTATCCACTCTTAGCTTACCTCAGGATATTAAGTTCTTATCACTAGGACTCGACCGGAGTTCGTGACTTTAAAAAGAGAGGGTTTTGAAATCGAAATATTCTGTTTATGCTCCTTTTTCGGATTATATGTCTGCAATCTTCTCACGGTTTTTATCTGTGGGAACTTAGAAAATATGAAATTTGGAAAAGTGTGGGGCCGTACGTAACACCATCAGATAATCGAAAGAGGAAGAAAAAAGTTTGACAGCATTTGTCACTCTGAGTAAACCTTCACAAGTTACGGCTTGCTAAAGTTCATTTTTGCAGATGCAGAAATCTTGAGGGTCATGAAATATAGCATCAAGTTTGAAGCTATCTTCCCATGTTCAACACATAAAAATATAGCATAAAGTTCGAAGTTATCTTCCCATGTTCAATAGATAAAAATATAGTATAAAGTTTGAAGTCATCTTCCCATGTTCAACACGTAAAAATATAGCATAAAGTTCGAAGCTATCTTCCCATGTTCAATAGATAAAAATATGGTATAAAGTTTGAAGCTATCTTCCCATGTTCAACACGTAAAAATATAGCATAAAGTTCGAAGTTATCTTCCCATGTTCAATAGATAAAGATATAGTATAAAGTTTGAACCTTATAGTTTTATAGCTTTGTTAAGCTATCTTCCCATGTTCAACACATAAAAATATAGCATAAAGTTTGAAGTTATCTTCCCATGTTCAATAGATAAAAATATGGTATAAAGGTTGAAGCTATCTTCCCATGTTCAATAGATAAAAATATAGCATAAAGTTTGAAGCTATCTTTTCATGTTCAACACATAAAAATATAGCATGAAGTTTGAAGTTATCTTCCCATGTTCAATAGATAAAAATATAGTATAAAATTTGAAGCTATCTTCATATGTCCAATAGAACAAAAAAAAAAAAAAAAAACGTTACAATTGTCAAGTGATTCTTTGAAGGCGATCCGAACTGCCAGAAGAATATATACACATCTCTGGCATTTATCGGCCATTTCACTACCGATGCGTGTACACAATAGATGTGCAAGATGAATGATTAACACCGCTTTTGTTATTAGGTACCACATCGAAAGTGTGGTTTTTACTTTTTATCGGTGTTAATTTGACACCAAAGAATTTAACTACTCACTCCATTCCAGTTTACACCACCGATTCTTAACAGTGTATTTTATACGGTAAAACCTGCGTCAGACCGTCGCAACCGGGTCTTTTCGTACCTGCATATTCCCACCCATAATTGCCAAAATCTGAGAAATGGCTCTAAAAGGATTAGTGCCTGTGAACGGATTAAGTGGATTTACAGTGTTGGCTTAATGGGTGTGCCGAGCCCTGATTTTCAGTCTATGAATGCGAGCACGTCATCAATATAAAATTCGGTGAGTGATACATGTTGGTGAAGAGTCATTTGGCGTGCACTTTAAAAAAAAAAAAAAAAAAAAAAAAAAACGAATCGAAGCGATTCATTGACATCGGTTTAAGAATATGTAACGTGTGAAAATTTCGAGCAGGCATAATAGTCAGTGAGAGATCATAGTATACCGTTTCAACGAATAGTTGCATTATAGGTAAACCTGTCGTACAAACATGAAACGATTCAAGAATTCGCCCGAACAAGAAGTAGTTGACTAATAGACAAAATCCTGCTACGACTGGTACAATATAACATTCGTCATCAGTTTATATCAATTAGTTACCATTAATTGATATGAGCACTATTTCACTGTATTACAATCAAATATGTTATATATTGTCGTGTTCTGGGCAGAATTGAGTCAGTATAGCAACTACTCCTTTTGATGTAAAGTGATATACAATAATGCAAAAGAATCTGATCCAACTACTTGTCTCTGGACATAGTACCTAGTGTAACACTTAACCAACAAAAAAAATGAGTAAAATGAAAATTAATAATTAATTAATTAATTATTATTAATTAATTATTATTATTAATTAATTAATTATTATTAATTAATTATTATTATTAATTAATTAATTCTAAATGAAAATCTTTTTTATTGTGATATTCACTTTACAAACAAATTTGCAGCCTAATACAGTTACATTATATTCTGAACCAATTATATCTAGTACACAATTACTGAAGTATGAGTGAAAAATCACTACACAGGGTGAGGCATTTAAAGTGTTACAGAGCAATAGCACTCAAACCATTGATCATATCCAAAAATGTTTCAGACAGAAGTTTTATTGTTCGAGAAGGCCGTCATACTGGATCACCCTATTTTTTTATCGGTGGAGGCGCTGAAGCTACGGCAAGGTCAACTCCACTTTTTTAAATGAAACTACGTATTTTTTATTACGTTATTTCATTCGACTTGAAAAACCAAACGACTTTCGTATGAAACATTTTTTAAAAATAGGGTGATCCAGTATGACGGCCTTCTCAAACAATAAAACTTCTGTCTGAAACATTTTTGGATATAATCAATAGTTTGAGTGCTATTGCTCTGTAACACTTTAAATGCCTCACCCTGTATAATCATAATTAAATAATAATCAATGGAAATAAAGACCTGCCAAGATAATCTCATACGGATTGTAAAAATGCAACCGTACAATTGGTACAACGTATGTTCCATAATATTAGCAGACGTAAAAAAAATCCGGTGCAATACTTCTAATGTAATGCATCTGAAGATATTGTGAAAATGGTGGCAGCTCAAATATATCCAACTGAATACATGATACCTACTGACAAAATTGTCTTATGCGACAGGTTGATTCTGTAATGCAACTGTTCGTTGTGGCGGTCAGTGTCGAACTTTAATTATTACGGAGTATGTAATATAATGCATTACGAAGTGCTTATTATGGTTATAAATTATGTATTCCTTCTTGAAACCAAAATTAATATGATTTATTGGTGGATTTTATTTTTATCACATTGTTGGGAGCCGGTAGGCTGGCGCCTACTCAGCCTACTGCTAAGTTCGGCACTGATGGCGGTATACTACAATCTATCACAGTTGACTTGGATTAGGATCCAACAACAATAGTACATTGTGCACCAAGATCGTTAAAAGGCCCACCTCCATGGTGCACACGATACTTTATATAACGCAAGCATATTTTTCTCGCTATTTGATGCCTCTGTATAGGACCTAAAAGTGGTACTTTTAAAGTCCTAGGACTTAAAAGTGGTACTTTTAAAGTCCTAGGACTTAAAAGTACTACTTTAGGTCCTATACAAAGGCATCAAAAAGCGAGAAAAACATGCTTGCGTTATATAATAGTATATTGTGTACCAAGGGCGTAAAGTGGGTTTATTTTTTCGACTCGTGCTAGCTCGCCTAGTCCTTGGTGCACACCATATTTTTTGTAACAGCACACGATTTTCGCGTCTTTTATTCATTGTTGATCATTTTCTTTAAAATATGGAAAATAGTATATAGCGGGCTCGAGTAGCGGGCAATAATAAAAACGCCCGCTCGTCTGAAAACTGTCATTTTAGGCCCGTTTAATGGGTAAAAAAAAAAAAACGCAAAAATCGTGCATGTGTTACAAAAAATATTTTTTTTAGTCCTCCGGCCGGAAAGCGTCAACTTTCGGGCCACTGCGCTAAAGGAAGTTGCCGCTTTCCGGCTGCGTCGAACAGAAAATTAGTATCCACACCTTGGCCAGTAAATAAGAAAGCCTCAGATCACATGTTTGTCGACCTCAACTTCGCCTCGGCCGACAATTACATGTGATCTGAGACATTTCTTACTTTACTGGCCTAGGCGTGTATCTACTATTTCTGTCCTCCGGCCGGAAAGCGTCAACTTTCAGGCCGCTGCGCTGAACGAAGTTGCCGCTTTCCGGCTGTGTCGAACAGAAAATTAGTATAGGTACACACCTCCCTGGCGGCTTCTGTGACACACTTGATATACCGTAGATATATCGTCTGTTCATCGTTTTATCACCGTTGTCATACGTATAAACATGGAGTAAATACGGTAGATTTGCGCCGAAAATGAACAAAGTTTATACCGTATGTATGGGTACTGAAGACTCTCAACATACGGTTTGAACATCGTGTACATACCGTCCATCCGCCTATACAATATGCGACCTTTTGTGGTCCCTCCAAAATATACGTGAAGATACGATATCTATACCACGGTCATACGGTATCAGTACTTCATTGTATCGTATCCATACCGCATTCACACCATAATCATACCGCATTTAGAACGAACCGTACCGCGATGAAAAAAAAAAAAACTTATCTTAAATTTCAGCATAGGTATTAATAGCGACGCCTCAGTGAAAGAACATACAGCTTTATTAAAAAAATCATGCTGTTCCATATATCTTTATCGGACGAGACAGCATAATTTTAGAATTAAATTCGATATATGTTCTTTCGCTGAGGCGTCGCTATATTCTCATGTTAGTGAAAGGGACATATTGAAATTTCAACAAATATGTATTTTATTCGCTGCATGGCGATATCCATATGTGATACATATACAAGTGATATATTACAATTAAATTCGGCCCAACACGGTCATTCGCATTCAGCATTCAATAAGAATTCAAATAACTATGCGGAAGTGTGTGATTCATGAGTGATGTTTAATGGACGAAAAAATTTGACTCGATGCATACCGTATAAATGTGGTATTATATACGTCGTGGTTGCTGACCTTATACCCTTTCCATCCGTACTTTATACGTACTTTATCCGTACTTCAACTGAAGCACATACGGTTTTCATATCGTATAATCACGTATGTATGAGTCAGTCCACGTCAAGCGGGACGGATTTGGCCAAAAATTTACCTCGATGTTTTTGATTCTTTTTTAATTTTTTTGCCATATTCTGTGGGCAAAATAAATGCATGAAACATTTTTTTTTCTTTTTAACTCGAAGGGCTTAGAAGCTACAAGGGGTTGAATTTTCGAAAAAACCACCAAAAATCGGAATCGCGGTCTCCTTTAAACGTTAATATCTCCGGTTTCCTTTGTCGTACAGACGTCACCAAAAACTCATTTTGAAGCTTTTGAATCGCGCTTTCATGTTATGAATTTTAAATTTATGGATTAAACAATGTTTTTAACAATTATATTCTTGTTATTACATTATTATTATATTCTTGTTAAAACAATTGTTATTAACAATTATATTCTTTAAACGTGATTTTCGAGATGATTACACCCTTCGAAAATTCTGAAAAAAATACCAGCGTGTTTCTTGATTCATTCTCTACGAAATCTGTAAGTTTCAAAATGGAACTCCGATGGAAACTATATTTAAAAAGCGATTGATCCGTCCGGGACGTCGCGCGCGACTGGATTTTCGAAAAACCATCAAAAATCGGAATCGCGGTCTCCTTTAAACGTTATTATCTCCGATTCCCTTTGTCGTACAGACATCACCAAAAACTCATTTTGAAGCTCTTGAATCGCACTTTCATGGTATGAATTTTAAATTTATGTAATAAACAATTTTCCATTTGTTATTGACAATTATATTCTTTAAACGTGATTTTCAAGATGATTACACCCTTCGAAAATTCTGAAAAAAATACCAGCGTGTTTCTTGATTCATTCTCTACGAAATCTGTAAGTTTTAAAATGGAATTCCGATGGAAACTATATTTAAAAAGCGATTGATCCGTCCGGGACGTCGCGCGCCACTGGCGCGCCCGCGTAGACAGTCGCGCGCGACGTTCCGGACGGATCAATCGCTTTTTAAATATAGTTTCCATCGGAGTTCCATTTTAAAACTGACAGATTTCGTAGAGAATGAATCAAGGAACACGCTGGTATTTTTTTCAGAATTTTCGAAGGGTGTAATCATCTCGAAAATCACGTTTAAAGAATACAATTGTTAATAACAAATAGAAAATTGTTTAATCCATAAATTTAAAATTCATAACATGAAAGTGCGATTCAAAAGCTTCAAAACGAGTTTTTGGTGACGTCTGTACGACAAAGGGAACCAGAGATATTAACGTTTAAAGGAGACCGCGATTCCGATTTTTGGTGGTTTTTTCGAAAATTCAACCCCTTGTAACTTCTAAGCCCTTCGAGTTAAAAAAAAAAAAAAAAATGTTTCATCCATTCATTTGACCCAGAGAATGTGTAAAAAAAATTACGACGATTTTCAAGAACATGAGGTCAAAAAGGTGTCCCGCTTGACGTGGATTGACTCATATACGGTTCGAACTTTGTTCATTTTGGGCGCAAATCTACCGTCTTTATTCGGTACAACAACGTTTAGATGCGGTCGTGCTACCGTCATCATACTCATACCGTATTTACCCGGTACATACAGCGTATATTCTACGCAAACCAAAAGCCGCCAGGGCTTTACTATTTAAGCTCAACGCGCACTATGCCGAAGCGAAGCGATCGGAAGTTTCCATTAACATGCTTTCTTCGGAGTGTGTAAAAGCATGTTAATGAAACTTGCGATCGCTTCGCTTCGGCATAGTGCGCGTTGAGCTTGAAGGTGCCACAGAACCTGCCGTCAATTCATACATTTTTGATAGATTTACGTCATACCGAGATGTCAAATACTAAGAATTTCGTAGACAAATTGAGCATTATTTACGGGACGCAGATGGGTCAAATAATTTTGCATTAAACAAATGTAAAAAAAAAAAAATTCAACGGAACTCGTTTCATAGTTTGGGCTCAATTTGTCTATGAAATTCCGAGTATTTCGCGATACTGACGTTACAAAATATATATAGGACATTCAACTACTGTGGCACCTGAAAAATAATTTGATTAAGTAGGGTCCTCAGTAATTTTACGGAAAATGCACGCAACGATGTACAGCTTTGAAATTTTGAGGATACATTCATTAATCAGTACTAAACGAATATAACAATCAAAATAGAGCATTGTTCGTCACTCATGCCCAATTGACAGCCTTTTCTGGTCAGATTTTTTTTTACTGATCATTGTTTTTACTGCAAGTAACCTTTTATTCACCTGAGGACCCGCCTGTCGTATTCTTAAGTGATATTTATAAGGGCCAGTTTTTTCACCTCTAGATAAATCTATCTGGCAGATATCCTATGCCTTTAGCACAGGATATCTAGCGAATAGAACTTTATCTGCCAGATAACCCTGGTGAAGAAACCAGGCATAAGCTGCTCGCACGCTGGCCCTGATTTTATGAATTTATTTTTATCTAAAATGTAAGTGTTTGAAGGAGAAGGATACCCGTCAATTTTTGAATATTAATTTACATATATCATTCGATTACAAATCTTGACATGGATTACCTTCACATTCCAGCACGTTCATTATTCACATTGCATACGCTGCGCAGGATATAATTAGCCGAGATTATACTAAAAAATTATATCGCTTCTCAATGTAATTGTATACAATAATTACCCGAGTAGAAATTTGATCCGGAATGCCTGGTGTGATATGAGGCCCGGACCCGGCGGGATCCCGGAATGCCGTACTGTGGAACCCCAGATATGGACCAAATCTGTCCCAAATCTGGGGAACCATTCAAAGAGATTTCTGACCTGGCTCAGATCAGGCCGACTTACGGCGAGCCTTACTGGGTATTTCCATACTGGGTTCCGACAAGGCCAACTTACGGCAAGCCCGACGGGGTATTTCCAGACTGGGTCCCAACAAGGCCAACTTACGGCGAGCCTCACTGGGTATTTCCATACTCGATCCCAAGCAGGCCAATCCACGGCAGGCCCCCTGCGTATTTTCAGACTTTATGTCCCGACAACGCCAACTTACGGCGAGTACTTCTGCAAATTTCCAGACTGGGTCCTGATAAGGCCAACTTACGGCAAGCCTGGCGGGGTATTTTCACACTGCGTCCCAACAAGGCCAACTTACGGCAAGCCTGACGGGGTATTTCCATACCCGGTCCCAACAAGGCCAACTTACGGCGAGCCTCACTGGGTATTTCCATACTCGGTCCCAAGCAGGCCAATCCACGGCAGGCCCCCTGCGTATTTTCCGACTTTATATCCCGACAACGCCAACTTACGGCAAGTACTTCTGCAGATTTCCAGACTGGGTCCCGATAAGGTCAACTTACGGCAAGCCTGACGAGGTATTTTCACACTGCGAGTCCCAACAAGGCCAACTTACGGTAAGCCTGACGGGGTATTTCCATACTCGGTCCAGACAAGGCCAACTTACGGCGAGCCTCACTGGGTATTTCCATACTCTGTCCCAAGCAGGCCAATCCACGGCAGGCCTTCAGACTTCATGTCCCGACAACGCCAACTTACGGCAAATACTTCTGCAGATTTCCAGACTGGGTCCCGATAAGGCCCACTTACGGCAAGCCTGTCGGAGTATTTCCCGACTGGGTCCCAAGTAGGCCAATTTACGGCGAGCCTCACTGGGTATTTCCCGACTGCGTCCCAAATAAACCAATTTACGGCAAGCCCCACTGCGAAGTTTTGGACTAACACGGAGAGAAATTCATGGTAAATTTTCGCATACTCATATAGTACTTCGCGTCCCTAATGCCATAAAGGCATATAACCTATGCTAAAAGCATACGCTGTATGCCTTTATGGCATTAGGGACGCGACTTGTGTCATAACTTTCAATATGACGATTGTTCCTATACTTTATACCTAATGTCACCATGAATATATAGGAATGTCTTTCTCACATTCATGGAACATTGAGTATAATGTATCGGAACGATCGTCATATTGGAAGTATGACACAACTACTACATGAGTATGAGAAAATTTACTATAAATTTTTCTCCGTGTATGTCCCGACAAGGCCAACTTACGGCAAGCCCTACTGCGGATTTCTAGACTGGGTCCCGACAAGGGCAACTTACGGCAAGCCTGACGGAGTATTTCCGGACTGGGTCCCAAATAAACCAATTTACGGCAAGCCCCACTGCGTCTTTCAGACTGGGTCCCGACACGGCCCACTTATGGCAAGCCAGACTGGGTCCGAAGTCAGCCAAATCGCGTCCCGCCGGCGCCGTACGCAGAAATTTCGTATAACCGGGACAATTAACAACTGCACGGCTGTTGATAACCTCATATTTCAACGATACGCGTGTTTCCGCTGATTATAAGTTTACTCAGGTACACTGAAATGAATAAGGAAATCAATATAAAAAGGGAAGCGACACGGTTACGAGTCCAAAGATTTCGTGCAGTTCGTCGCAAGATCAACACTATCAGCAATGAAACAAGGGAACCTCCAGGTGAGTGCAACTTTCCAAAGTCACTTTTTAAATACGTTAATTTTATTGATAAAAGACGGATGTATAATGTGTATAATATCTCGTGATTTTTTTTATAAGTGGTACCTTCAACTTCTACAAATGATCGAGAAAGCGTTAACCATCCCTTAGAATCACCAGACTTTGAAAACGATCAGTTCATGGCCGAGTTTGAAAATGAAGATAGGGAACGATCAAGTGAAATGGAAAATGTGCATGTCGCAGTTACTACTCACATAGACGTATTTTGTGACGAAGTGGAGTCCGAACGATTGCCTGCAATAGCGGGAGAAGCTCAAGATGATGAAAACAGTTTTTCAGAAAGTAGCAGTGAATTGGAAAATAGTACATCTGATGAGGAAGCATGTGTAGAAAAAGAAGATGAAACTCTAAATGCTCGTGATGAAATAACGCAGCTTCGACAATGGGCCATGAAGTCGAATATACCACAGACCCACTTAGATGAACTACTTGGTATTCTAAGACAAAGATTACTCCCGGACTTACCAGTTTCTTCTAAAACATTTCTCAAAACATCATGTGCTAATTATGACGTACAGAAATTCAAAAATAATGACGGTAGTGATATAGGCGAATTCGTCTATTTCGGTTTAGCGAAGAGTCTTCGAAGCTGTATAAATGCGAATTTACATCAAGATAAGTGTATTAATTTACAAATAAACATGGACGGCTTGCCTCTGTTTAAATCAAGTAATAAACAATTCTGGCCGATTCTATGTAAAGTACATTGTCAGCCAGACATATACGCACCATTTCCTGTAGCTGTATATGCAGGTAATGGAAAACCTGACAATTTGAATCATTACCTGAATGAATTCATTGAAGAAATCAACGTATTATTAGTCACTGGAATTCAAATTGATGGAATATCACTAAAAGTGCGTATACATTGTTTCATTTGCGATACACCTGCACGCTCATTTGTTAAGTGTATAAAAGGCCACGGGGGATACTACGCATGCGAACGGTGTACCGTGCGCGGAGAACGATTCGAAAGAAGAACCATATATGATTCTTCAACCTGTAAGGAGAGAAGTGATCAATCGTTCCGAAACCAAGAAAATCCTGAACACCACAATGCTGTATCGCCTCTAACTACGATCAAATCTGGGCTTGACATGGTCTTTCAATTTGTATTGGATTTTATGCATCTCTGCTGCCTGGGCGTGATGAAAAAGCTGCTAGTTGATTTTTGGCTACAGGGTAATCGATCCACAAAATTAAGCCAGCGTAGCAAATCTCTCATGTCTCAACTCCTTATTGGTTTCCAGTCTCAAATACCCAACGATTTCCAACGTACTACTAGATCAATCTCTGATGTTGCAAAGTGGAAAGCGACTGAATTTAGGTTTTTTCTATTGTACTGTGGTCCGATTGTTCTCAAAAGGGTTTTACCAAAAAATCTGTACGAACATTTTTTACTTTTCCACGTGGCTTGCAGAATATTAAGTTCACGAGATTTAGCTTCGAAGTACAACCGTCACGCCAAAGTGTACCTGAACAGATTCGTTGGACTAGCGCTTCACTATTATGGAAAAGAGAGTCAAGTAATAAACTTCCACAACCTGATTCATCTTGCCGATGACGCCAAAAATATGGATTGTTCACTAAGCGAAGTAACGGCATTTCCTTTTGAAAATACGTTGGGAAAAATGAAAAAAATGCTCCGCAGTGGTAATCGGCCATTGGCGCAACTCTGTCGACGTCTTCACGAGACATGTTTTGCTAGTATTGAAAAAGCAACATTGCCACCTACTATTGTTGTTTTGAAACAGCAACGTGCGGATCCTACCGGAATTATTCACGTTAAAAGAATTAAGTATAAAGAATCACTACTTTCGACGAATTCACCTGATAATACGGTCTTACTAAAGGATAACAAGATATTGCGAATTGATGATTTGTCGATGCGGCCAGGTGAACAGTTAGATAATTTGGAGGTAACCGGAACGATTTTGCGAATAAGGAAACCCATTTTCACGTATCCATGTGATTCTGCGTCTCTAAAAATGTGGGAGGTAATTGACGGACAAGAAAACCGAGTAACATATCCTCTAAAGTCAATTGTGACAAAAATGGTCACCCTTAGCATCATGAGCGATGATGCGAGGGGCCAGAAACTGTATACGATGCCTCTTCTTCACGTGTAAAGCACCTCCGCGGCTCCGGAGGATGATGATGATGATCTAATGTGATGATCTAGGTGCTTGGCAGTGGCATCTGATTTCGGCTGTTTTTTTCATTTTTTTTTTTTTCTTCTGCAATAAACAGACAAAAGACCTGGCGTGTGCCAAGTTGGCTGTGACTTTTCTAGAGATGCGTTTGTTCACGTTATAGTTCGTTGTTTATAATCTTCACGTTGCCAGGGTTGTAGGACAGATTTTCACAAAACCTCTCAAGTTCTTGATACTTCGTAAACAAGGTACGCATTTTGAATCCATTATTCGTCTCTCACAGAGTAACAAATTCTGCTAACTGCAATTTAACGAAATATTGTTGCTTCTGTTCTAAATATCATCTAGCATAACCTCCCAAGCGTCCCGAGCGCGACGTCCATTTCAGTGTGACGCAACAAATTTTATGTTTGCCGTAAAAATTTATTTTATTTCTTTCTTTTCATTTTATTTTAAAACTATCGCGAGAAACCTTTTGAAAAAGAAAAATCAACAATAATTCGTTGGATAGCTGATGAAATGACAAAAAAAAAATTCCAAAATACAAAAAAGTCGCACGTTAAATGAATGGAAAAAGGAAAGTGATTCCGTCAAAGTTTAAAATAATATGAATTTTTTTTTTTTGGTTATGGCTTATAGCTTTAGCGTATGCATGCTTCGTTAGCCATAATCATAAAATATGAAAAAGTTCAGAAAAATCCTGTGTTAAATATCAAACTTTACTTTCCAGTGAGTATATAGATGGCGGTCAAAATTTACAAGATGGTGGAGTTCATCGGAGAAACTCTTTGCAAAAAAAAAAGTATAGATTTTGTGCCTTCGAACTGGATATCATATGATCTTGAAAATGAGACCCTAGTCACTAAATTCATGCCACCCCCATATACGGAGGAGGATTTCTCTGTACTACATGATCTTGTGAAAGCTCTAGCACCACCTCCTGAAAGTTGGCCAAAATTTGATGTGGACATAATTGGTGAAGCTAGTGAGTATTCGAATCTTGTTGACCTTTTGAATTTTAAATAATATATTCGTGTCAAATATGCAATATATAATTATTTGAATTGTTCATGTAATTACTTCAGGATCGTACGAGGATGCCGTAAACAAACTAAAAATCTTAGAAAAAGAAAGATATGCTTTTTCAACTGAATCGGAAGGGCATGCTATTAAGAAATCGAATTTAGTTAAAAAGACATATCGCTTGAAGAAAACTACTAATAATACTGAAGATGTTCTAAGACTTTCACAAGTTCCTTCACTTAGCGAGGAGGATGATGACTCAGATACTCAATCACATTGTAAGTTTTAATCACTTTTTTAAGAGAATGGATTTAGTGGGATATGTTGTATGTATTTCACCTACTGATAAAAGAATTAAAAACTAAAAAGCTTTCTAACTTGTTGCCTGGTACAATTTTCTTTGAAAACAAAGAAAAAAATAAGTATTGATTTAGATGAGTTCAAAATACTTTATCCCGAGCTATTTATTACTCTTTTTATTCTTTGTTGACGTTTTCTGATGATCGTTGTGTAAAATTTTTGTTCAGTATGCGTTGAACACATACAAATCAAAAAAAGAGTTAATTCAATTTCAATTAAAAGTCAAGCATTCTTCATTTATTTGTGGATTAGTTGTTTATTTTATTTCAAATCTATTTTTCTGTAGCACTGAATGGTCAGAATATTAGTACATTTAAGAAGAACAATAATGATAAATTAGCAGTTCGGACGCTCAATCCTACTCCAGAACCTACCAGAGTTTTGATAAATTCGTCAGAATCATCAAAATCTTCAACTAGTAATAATGATGATCTTAAAACAAACGGTGACTATTGAACGATTAAAAAAATAACTTTTTTTTTGTGGAATTGATGATTGAAGGATGTATTAATCATAAATAGCTGCTCGACTCATATCGATGTTAAATATTTATCGATGTTATATTTTTATTTATCCTACTGCAGAACCTACTAGAGTTTTGATAGATTCGTCAGAATCATCAAAATCTACAACTCACAATAATGATGATCTTAAAACAAACGGTGACTATTGAACGATTGAAAAAATAACTTTTTTTTTTTAATGGAACTGATGATTGAAGGATATATTAATCATAAATAGCTGCTAGACTTATATCGATGTTATATATTTATCGATGTTATATTTTTATTCATCCTACTGCAGAACCTACTAGAGTTTTGATAAATTCGTCAGAATCATCCAAATCTACAACTAACAATAATGATGATCTTAAAACAAACGGTGACTATTGAACGATTGAAAAAATTACTTTTTTTTAAAATGGAATTGAAGATTAAAGGATATATTAATCATAAATAGCTGCTAGACCTATATCGATGTTATATATTTATTGATGTTATATTTTTATTCATCCTACTGCAGAACCTACTAGAGTTTTGATAAATTCGTCAGAATCATCCAAATCTACAACTAACAATAATGATGATCTTAAAACAAACGGTGACTATTGAACGATTGAAAAAATTACTTTTTTTTTAAATGGAATTGAAGATTAAAGGATATATTAATCATAAATAGCTGCTAGACCTATATCGATGTTATATATTTATTGATGTTATATTTTTATTCATCCTACTGCAGAACCTACTAGAGTTTTGATAAATTCGTCAGAATCATCAAAATCTGCAACTAACAATAATGATGATCTTAAAACAAACGGTGACTATTGAACGATTAAAAAAATAACTTTTTTTTTATGGAATTGGTGATTGAAGGATGTATTAATCATAAATAGCTGCTAGACTTATATCGATGTTATATATTTATCAGGGACAGTCGACGATGTACTAAAAGCTTACCGTAGTCATCAAACACACCTCAGTCAAATCCAGACGTCGTTGATAGCGCTAAAAAGTACTGTAGACAGACTGGTCACAGCAATAAACGACCCAGGACAGATCACAAGTCAACGATTGTTCACTATTGACAAAACTTTTGCAGAAACATATGGTTTTAACCTTCCATTTCTAAACCTGGACGAATTTGACAAATTTGAAAAAAAAATCGCAGCGGATGCGAATATTTGCACACAACTCGTAAGTTAATGGTTTATAATATCTCTTCGTAGGCTTGAAATTTTTTGACAATCGTATGCACAGAATTTTTGAGAACTCAATCATTCGTGCATAGAGTTGTATGCCCAGCAAACGTTAATAATCGCACATTTCATTTCAAATTAGTACAATAATTATATGCTTATTTCAGAAACGTGATATGTGGTACTTAGTTGAACCGAAATCTCATGTGTCTCGTAGCATCACTAACATAATCAAAAAGTACATGGCAAGAGCTGTCGCAATTAATTTCACTGCAGTCAAGAAATCTCCCAAAAAACAAATATTGATATCAACAGTTTTCTGTAGATGCATTAAAGGTATGGTAATCAACTTTGAATTTGAATGAGATAACAGCTTAAACTATAAATATAGCTATTCGTTCAATTTATTAACATTTTTTTATCTATCCTGAATTTCAGAAGTCATTGTCAACGAATACGGAAAAAATCCTAAAAACTCGCCCGTCAATGACAAACAGTTCAATGATGCCTTGGGAACTGTCCTCAATAACGCAAACGATTGGGAGGGTCAGAGGGTACATAGAAAGCGAAAAGCAGTCGAGAATCAGCCTACTTGATACCTGTAATGTTGACTTATTGACGTACTCTATTTAACATATACCGTGAATTTACGATGACTGAACTACAGCTCATCCTCATCCTTATCTTCCTCATACTAAGATTTATCATTTCGTTTAAAAACAAGTAAAAAACTATCAGTTCGATGTATGAGAAAAAAACTTATGTTACAGGCATAGTTCAGTATAATCGTGCACTTTCCGTCGCGAATTCATGGTATGTGATGCGCACGTGTGCAATATACACATCTGTGATTTTCATATGAGTATATCGATCGTCGAGGTACTTCACTATATTTTGTTCATGAGTACAACATAAGTATTAATCTATTACCAAAAGTATTAAAATATTAAGCATTCACTCTACTTCGTATCCAAGGTTGTATTATCAGTTCGTTAAAAAAAAAAACAGAATTATCAGAACAATATTACAGAATTATCAGTTCAATATTCAAAATAAAAAATGATAAAACACTCATGTAACTATTTTTATTTCATTAGCGCAACTACCTATTGCTATCACATTAATCATAAGACGGGCGATACGTTGTCTAGATAGGACGGGAATAGTGAGATTGTTCCAGGGCCTGTGTTTTACTGTAAGCTCTATCAGGATCGGATACTCTAGCTTGTTCAAAATTCAATTTACTAGCGGCTACTGGAATTTTTACATCGTACAAGCCTTAACTAGTGGGCTACAAAATTCTAAGTAAAAAAAAAAAAAAAAATGAATTTCTATGCTATTTAAAAAGAAAATAAAAATCCGCGATGCGCGACTTCTCACCATTTTTCACCAACTAAACTTCGATGAAATTGAATTTGCTTTTTTGCTTTTTTTTTTTTGCTTTTTTTTTTTTTTCTTTTATAAAGAAATCATTTGTGGACAGGACTGTTGTTCAGAGTCTTGAGGCATCAGGTTGTTCTAAGCTTGACGTATTGGCCTCCACGGCTCCAGCGGGCTTAAAGTACTGGCTTGTTCAAGATCTGTAATTATACCTTAACTCCCCCAGGTTTCGACGCGTCGTGGCCCTTCATGACATCTTATAGCAAACTGTCCGGGCCGTGACGCGGTACACCCCTTCAGGGCCTGACATACTCGCCCATGATAACTCTTGCCGCCCCCAACCATTTCAGGGCCGAATTTACTGATTCATGCAGACCCTGACGCTTCAAGCGCATTCAGGACCTGACGTACTTTCCCGCGCAGGCCCTGACGTGTCTAGCCCCTTCAGGACCTGCTCTTACGTAGCGTTATATTTCTGACAGGGGCCCTCTAATGTTGCCTGATCAGAGCCGGATCAAATTTCCGTTGACAAATCCGTGCTGGCCCAGTCACGTCTACCCCCTTCAGGACCTGACGTACTCTCCCGCGCAGGCCCTGATGCGTCTCGCCCATTCAGGACCAGATGTACTCTCCTGCGCAGGCCCTGATGCGTCTATTCCCTTCAGGACCTGACGTACTTTCCCGTGCAGGCCCTAATGCGTCTAGCCTCTTCAGGGCCTGCCCTTACGTAGCGTTACATTCCTGATAAGGGCCCGATAATGTTGCCTGATCAGTACCACATCTGATGTTAAGGCAAGCATGATCGGGACCTGATCAGAGCCGGATCAAATTTCTACTCGGGTATTTGCGGTCATGAACAAGAACTACCTATATGTTGCACGATTTAACGAATCTGACGATTGTTCATTTATACAATACGATTCGTGTAAACTATAAGTATAAAAAAAGAACGTTGCATCGGCGTAGACCGGTATGAAGATGGATAGCGATCGTATCAAGACTTGTGATACCACTATCATCTTTCTGCCATGCGCCAAGGGATATATTGCGCCGGTTAGAGACAATAATCGTATATGCAGATAGTAGTCACGAAATAGGTAAGTTTATTCCAAATTTTCATTCACTTGCTGTGAATTGTTGTTACTTAACCCTAGAACGGTACACATATTTTTTTGCCCTGATTACGGTACACATGGGTCCGTGGTACCCAGGTGACGAAATGGGAAGTAATTCTGGTCCATTGTCATTATTTTTTTTTCCAAACCAGTGAAATCGATCCAACAGACTGTGGACTACACACATAAATTGTAAAAAAATTAATTCAATGATTATTGAACAAATTATAAGCTGTCGCAGAAGAGGCAATTCAACAAAATTTCACAAAATCGGGTTTTCGTTGGAAAAGTTCTGGGTACCTGTGACCCATGTGTACCGTTCTAGGGTTAAGGGAAGACCCTAGTGAAACTGAAAACTTTTACATTTTTCATACGATCGAAATTATTTATAGATCATGTGAAAGTGTACTCCAAAACTAAGAAAATCACATCTTGAGCTTCAAGATTACTTAAGAAATGTAGAAGTTACGCAACATTCAATGGTAAAAACGTACTGAACTTCAAAATGCTTCTTGCGTCTGAGTTTTAATCGCATCATATTCCCCTTCGTCTGAGGTCTTCAGCAAACTGAGGCGAAGAAAGTGAGGGATCGGATTTGAGATTGGATCACTCATTCCATTTTGAGAGAATTTATTATTTTTTATTTCGAATTTTTAGCATTTTGCATGTTATTTAAATCTGAAAAAAAAGTTTCTTTTACAATAGAATGAAACCGATCCCTCATTTTGTGCATAAGGTATATGTGAATCTTCACTGCGAAGGAGAAGTTGATCGGAGCAAAACTCAGACGCAAGAAGCATTTAGCGTAGCTGAAAAGATAGTTCTGAGTAAATGGCATTTTAGTGAAAACTGGTATAAGTTAATTAAATTCTCCAGAATATATGGCACAAAATGATTGGAACGGTCATATCATTAAACTTTATGATCAACGTATCTCAGATTCTCTATTTCTGCTGCGGTGGCATCTCGGACCGCGAATCTTCTTCGCCCTGCATCTGTAGATTCACCGTCGCAAAACAGATAATCAAAATAGGAATTCAATTCCTATTCTCAATTCAATTGAATTAGCTATTGTGGTTCCCAGAAAAACTTGGCGCTGATCTATAACACTTGTTTATCTTTGGCTGTTGCCTTAGAGCAGTAACTCACGCATCGCCTAACAGCGCTCACTGCTGCCCCTCATTTTGAATAGAGCTTTGTTTGAGCAGTTACACCAGATACGCTGCGGAAGAAGGCTTCCGCTGACATTCTGAGCTCTTCTATGGCTGATCTCTCATGAAAAGATATTAGTTTCTCAATTATTGAGGATTTTTGATCTAGGGAGTGCCAATTTTTATCGTAGCGCTGATGGTTTCCTTCAATTCAGGGACATTAGTTATCTTTCACATAATTGTTGTCCTACAGAAGTTGGATTTAGAACCAAGAAAATATGTTCGTGAAGAAATTTTATATTTTGAGCGCTCCAGCTTTTTATTGCATTTTGGAGTCCTGCAGTACCCATACCCATACATGGGTATGTAGTTTATACTTTGACTTCATATCTTATGAAACTTACTTTGAATGGTATTTTCAATAATTTCATGAAATTCTAGAAGTTCATTGTGGAAAAACAAAAAAAAATTTTTTTTTTTCAATAAATTTTTTTTATAAAATTAGCTGCCGTAATCTAGAAAAAATCAGAGAGCCTTAAATATTTGTCACAAGGTGGAAACAGGCTCCTAGAGTATATTTCCAGCAAAAACGCAAAATTGAATTTTTAGGCGATTTTGTTCAAAATCTCAGTAGGGTCTTCCCTTAATAGAATAACTTTACTACTGTTCATATATATTACTGTTTATATATTTACATTATTAATATTTATTTGTATATTATCTAGATGTACACTAAACGTAATGGATTCTGATCCGGACGAGTTGGACAATTCTAGAAACAGCCAATCCGCGCTCTGGATTAAAAAAATCCAGAGCGCCGATTGGCTGTTTCTAGAATTGTCCAACTCGTCCGGATCAGAATCCATTACGTTTAGTGTACATAGAAGGGTTATTTCGCCAGATGGAGACTCATGCTCTGGTAAAGATTGAAAAATGTGATGATTTTCATGAACGTTGTGTCCGGAGGCGGAGACTGCATTATACAGGTAGGCATTTTGAATTTCATCATATAAACTATCTTGTTGTGAATTGGTGTCTCCCAGTCCAGTCAATTTAGAAGTATTTATCATGTGAAGGTCTAAATTAGTACTATCGTGTTTGAAAATGTATCAATCGATTAAAAAAATTCTTCATAAAAATATATCAAGAGATGTCCACCCCAAGTTGAACGCGAATTATTGGAATTCGGGTTTCAACGCAAAAATCACGCACAGTTTCAATTCTACTTATATAAAAATACAGAGAAACAAATACCCTCTTGTGTCTGCGGAAATTCTCTACAAAATCAAAGTGTGAACCCATGTTCTAGGATCAATTGGTAAAGTTTATTACACTGGTAATAATAAAAAAATAAATAAATAAATAAATATAAATAAAAAAAAAAATAAAAAAATCGTATTGTATTTATTACAGTGGTAACTTGCATTTTGGCCATCTTGAGATATTGACAGTTTTAAATTTTCAATCTTCACAGTCATTAAGAATTATATTCATAGTCGAACGATTCTAGAATTTGATCCGAATTAAAAAGATGAAAGGTTATATCATTCGTTACTGTTGTATTAATATTAATGATAAGTACGGCTAATTGTTCTAGTAATTGACATCTTTAACGAGGATACGGCAACTTTAATAGAGTAATTTTATTATGAAAAAATGAACTATATCGTTTAATAATATGATGAAAATATCCATCGATTGCTATTATACCATCTTTGAGTCCTAACTCATTATATTATATTACATTATATTATATTTTTTTTCTTCATTTTGATAAGTATAATAATTAAACCTGTGCGTGATTTTGGCGTTGAAACACGAATTATTCATAGTTTTTCATTATTTTAATAATTAGCGTTTAACTTGGTGTGAACATCTTTTGATATATTTTTATGAAGAATTTTTGAATATCAATTTTTGGATATTATTCTTCAATACAACTAATTCATTGGATTATTTTATAGGTTTTTAACTGTAGACATCCAAAAACATTGGTCTACCGTCAAGCTTGTTGTTGGGTATATCTCCAGAGTGGCCATTAAATTCGACAAAAAAGATTCCACGACATTTCCCAGATATTTTCGAAAATTTACCTGAGAAACTATTGACGATTGTCCTCGTGACGTCACACAGCCTGTGGACCCTGCTGACTAGTTTGATTTTACGCCACGAGGTGTCTCACTACAAAGTGTCAATCCCAATTGAGATTTGTGGAAAAAAGTAACACGGTAGGAACAACGCATATGGTTATTATGATTTATTCCTCAGTATTTTCAAATTATGTTTCTTATTTGCATTGGTAGGAAAAAACAGAAAAAAATGTTCGCCCATGCACTTTTTTTCACGATTAGATATTTTGAACTTTCCCTGATTAATATTTGATCCCATGACATTAACCTGATTTCCCTGACACCTGAAAAATTCCCTGACATTTCCAGGTTTACAGGTTTTCCCTGACAGTGGCCACCCTGGTCGGGAACACAATCTACAAGTTAGCCTATTACGGAAACCTCAAGTTTCATAAAATATCCCAGCCAGCAGTGTGAATTTTCATCATTACTGGTCATGCATAGTTTGATCTGTAACACCTCTTACATGGACACCGCTTCTTAAATCAGATTAAGTTGGTGAGACTACAAAGAATTCGTGCGATTGTCAGTTATCGTACTACAGAATGCTAGGCCTAGTGAAGATATTTGTGACTGATTACATTTCCAATTATGTCTGATCTTGTACGATTTTCATTAAGTAGTCAACTACCGCTAATATATATATCTCGGCAAATTATTTCATGGTTTTAATTGTTCGTAGTTTATCATTAGTTGTACACCATTTGGTCACATGAGCACAGAGGCTAACATTTATCTATTTTTCATATGCTTCTACATACCATAATTGACTTATATGTATAACTATTCTGTGCATTGATCTCTCCAAATGTCTGTACCACCAATGACGTAGTTATGACTGTTCAAATTTCATGTTCAATATTGAGAGTAGCAATCATAAACCCTTTATTGTCATTGATCCACAAAATAAAGCGTATCCACAGTAGGGTGGCGCAAAAAAACCGACTATTTTTTTTTTTTTTTGAGTCTCGAGTGAAAAAATGTTAGTTTTTGATGTTTTAAGAGCCCTCTCCAAAGGACAGCTCAAAAAAAAAAATTTTAAGAGGTCGCTCTAAATTTTTTTAAATTTCAAAAATCGTCAAAAATCGAATTTTTTTTTTTTTCTAATTCGAATTTTAATTTTTTTTCTCGTTACGGTATAATTTTACAGACCAAAAAAAAAATAAGTTTCTGAAAGTTTCAGTTCAAAATTTAAATTTTGAAAGGTCGCTCATAATTTTTTTAAATTTATCAGTGCATTACTTTAGATTTTTTAATTATTTAATTATTAAAAAATTATGAGCGACCTTTCAAAATTCAAATTTTGAACTGAAACTTTCAGAAACTTATTTTTTTTTGGACTGTAAAATTATACCGTAACGAGAAAAAAAAATAAAAAAAAAAAAAAATCGATTTTTGACGATTTTTGAAATTTAAAAAAATTTGGAGCGACCTCTTAAAATTTTTTTTTTGAGCTGTCCTTTGGAGAGGGCTCTTAAAACATCAAAAACTAACATTTTTTCACCCGAGACTCAAAAAAAAAAAAAATAGTCGGTTTTTTTGCGCCACCCTAATCCACAGTGTGTAAAATAGAATTAAGATTTGAGTAATAAATGGTTTGTGTTTGCCGCGCTTCACTGAAACAGAGCATCAAATAATTGATTTATTGTACTTTGAAGCCTATGATTTTGGTCGTCAAGTATATTCTTACTCACAGTAAGAATATTATAATAATATATTATAATATATATATTATATATTATATTATAATATTATTGACTTGAATATAATATGATGATTGCAAAGTTCTAGTAAATCTAAAAATAATGTAAAATCTGTGTTATAACAAAAAAAAAAAAAAAAATACAATACGATTATAAATACTTGCACGTTGAATTCACATTCATTTACCTTTCTTGTTAAGGGAAGACCCTACTGAGATTTTAACCAAAATCACCCAAATATTCAATTTTGCGTTTTTTATAATAATAATAATAATAATAATAATGATAATGATAATGATAATAATATTAATAATGATAATGATAATCATAATAATAATAATAATAATAATAATAATAATAATTAATTAATTAATAAAGAAATACGAACGATCATCATAATTTGGTTTACTGAACATTTATTAATTATATTTAACATTTTTATTAACATTTTTTTTTTTTTTTTTTAATTATTCGTTTTTTTGTTTTTTATTTTCACCATTTAAACATCAGATTTACTGATTTTGTTTCCCCACGGCCTCTTTGGGCCTGGCCTCGGCCACGACCGTTCCCGTAGCCCTGTTGGCCCCTAGAGCTCTGTTGGCCACCTCGATTATTCTGGCCCCAGTTGTCCCTAGATCCCTGTTGGCCACCTCGATTATTGTGGCCCCAGTAGCCCCGCTGACCCCGCTGGCCCCATTGTCCTCGATAGCCGCCACGGCCTTGTTGGCCACGATAGTTACGTAATTGGCCTTGTTGGGCCCCGGTTCGTCCCGAATCCGTCTCCGCGAGGGCCGCACGAACTACTTCCATCTACAATAAATTGTCACATTTTATTATTAATATTGCTGAGAAATTATTTATAAATTCTTCTAGCACAGTAGCCCAGTCAATTTATAGTTGGCATATGAATATAAAATTCAGGGTATGAAATTTACTCCAATAGATAGCTGAAGGTAATGATAATGATAATGATAATGATAATAATAATCATAATAATAATAATAATAATAATAATCATAATAATCATATTAATTTGTATCCGCTAAATTTTCACGTACGGATTATTAATTGATAAAAAACAATTTAAAATTTGTGCATAACCGACTTTGACCCTCTATTTCTCCGATCTTACTCACTCAATCAAAGAAATGAAATTACCTCCCTAACAGCACCGAGACGTTGCAGCAACGTTGCAGCAACATAACTTTGCAATATAGGAAATATTGCAGTTTTATTGCGCAATGTTGCTGCAATGCCCCTGCAATGTTGCTGCAATGTCTCTATGTCCGCTTTTCATTGCATAACATTGCAATATTCCTGCAACATTCCCTGCTTAACAAAAATTATTCAAACCAATAGAAGGTTAGGTATGGGTCGTAATCGGATTTCTGTTTAATTTATTTCCTAATGAAAGGCCCTTTTCCAATTTACATTTCCAATTCGGTCGTATCAGTGTTGCTCAATTAACTTTCTCATTTTGTATATAGGATTCTATCGGTTCCATTCGTTTCTTCTAGCACAAAAAAAAAAACCAAAAAAAAAAAACGGATTGAGATTTTTTCACCCACAACTAATTCTTTTTTGAGCGGTCGAGCACAGTGATTATTTCGGAGTGTTCGAAATTTTCTATTCGCAGACTAATCGTTTTTATTCATGTGGGTCACCCATCCAAATTCTGGTCGCCGATGAGATTGCTTAACTTCGTTGATCAACTGACGTCCGGTGTCGATCTGGATCCAACGTCGCCTGTTACAATCTTTAACACTTTTAGACTCAATAGGTGAACTTTGATTCGTGAGGATTGACATCAATATGTATGTAACTGTAACTGTTGACCCGTGGCGGGTTAATTTTCAGTGAAATCAAAATAAATGATGAAATCTAGTGATAAATTCTGTCACCATATGGCATTCAAGTTACAGTTAATTATAAGTGTCCGTTTTTGTCCGTAATTATTTTGTCCGTTTGATTGATACATGGAAAATTGAATTTTTGTATTTTCACATGCGTGAATATATAAATATAACATAGTTGCATTGCAACAACCTTGCGGCAACATTGCAATGCAATGTTACAAATGTTATATTGCAGAGATCTTGCAGCAACATTGTAGTGCAATGCAATGAAAATGAAATTTAGCAATGTTGCTGAGACATTGCTGCAACGTTCCGTGCTGTTAGGGCTATGACCCTGAATACCCTTAATTTTATCTTTTATTGACCGAGCTCCAATCTAAACATAGAGCCCGTCAGGTCTGAATATTCCACAATAAAATAATTCATTATAGCAAACTCAGAATAATTCAGGTGATGAATTTTTATAAAAATATATAAAAACAGTGTCGTGGATACGTACTATTCGGTTGAAAAAAATATATGAAAAGAATAATAATAATAATAATCAGAATGATTCAGATGATGAATTTTTCAAAAAATATATAAAAACAGTGTCGTGGATACATACTATTTGGTCGATGGGTACCGCAAGAGGAGTGGGCTGAGGAGTTGGCGTAGGCCCTGGAGTCGAATGAGGCCCTGGAGTAGTATGAGGTGGAGGAGGCTGAGGGAATGAATAAGACGGAAGAGGTGGAGGAGGCGGAGGACGCGATTGTAGTTCTTCCACAATCATATGGTCTGCAGCTCTAATTTCAGAATCAGCTATAACAAAAATATAAAAATTATAGATACTTATTTCACACATAACATGAATTACTTTACACCGTAAATTTATAAGGCATGGAAATTGACTCCAAAATGAAATAAATAAATTGAATAAAATAAAATGAAATAAAATAATTAACTCGTACTTACACATCTTGCTGCTACGACTGCAAACCGTCGAATGATGCGATGCTACGATGTTCATAAGAATTGTATAACAAACAATCACTAAGGGTCGCTGAGCAACACCAATATTTATTATCGAAATTAACAATTGAACTCAAGTAAAACTCGACGCTGTGATAACGCTGACTAGCAAATGGAATTACGGCCGTAGCCCGGAACAAATCGTTGTTGTTATGCCGGCGACACAGGAGTATATACCTATGGAGTAGTTCGGTAGTTATTCATTTTTCACCAGATATTGTTTTTCTAGATCAAAATGTATCAATTATCCCCGTTAAGGGTGGCTTCCGGAAATTCGATTCCGATCGCGATTTTTTTAAGACGGGGTAGGAATCACAGAAAGACTATGTTATAGTCTTTGAATTATCTAACTCTCCGTTCACCAGTTATTATTTTTTTAGATCAAAATATATGAACCGTTGGACTTGAGGGTGGGTTCCGGGAATTCTACCTCGATCGCGATTTTTTTAGGAAGGGGTAGGGGTCACAGAAAGACTATGCCGAAGTCCCGGAATTATCTAACTCTCCATTCACCAGTTATTATTTTTTTAGATCAAAATATATCAATTATCCCCGTTAAGGGCGGCTTCCGGGAATTCGATTTTAATCGTGATTTTTTTACCAGGGGGTAGGGGTCACAGAAAGACTATGACGAAGTCCCGGAATCATCTAACTCTCCGTTCACCAGTTATTATTTTTTTAGATCAAAATATATCAATTATTCCTGTTAAGGGCGGCTTCCGGGAATTCGATTTTAATCGTGATTTTTTTACGAGGGGGTAGGGGTCACAGAAAGACTATGTTGAAGTCCCGGAATTATCCAACTCTCCGTTCACCAGTTATTATTTTTTTAGATCAAAATATATCAATTATCCCTGTTAAGAGTGGCTTCCGGGAATTCGATTTTAATCGTGATTTTTTTACAAGGGGGTAGGAATCACAGAAAGACTATATTGAAGTCCCGGAATTATCCAACTCTCCCTCAACCAGTTAGAATTTTTTCAGATCAAAATATATAAACTGTTGGAGTTAAGAGTGGGTTCCGGGAATTCGATCTCGATCGCAATTTTTTTAAGATGGGATAGGGGTCACAGAAAGACTATGCCGAAGTCCTGGAATTATCTAACTCTCCGTTCACCAGTTATTATTTTTTTTAGATCAAAATATATGAACCGCTGGAGTTAAGGGTGGGTTGCGGGAATTCTACCTCGATCGCGATTTTTTTAAGAAGGGGTAGGGGTCACAGAAAGACTATGCCGAAGTCCCGGCATTATCTAACTCTCCATTCACCAGTTATTATTTTTTTAGATCAAAATATATCAATCATCCCCGTTAAGGGCGGCTTCCGGGAACTCGATTTCAATCGTGATTTTTTTACGAGGGGGTAGGGGTCACAGAAAGACTATGCCGAAGTCCCGGAATCATCTAACTCTCCGTTCACCAGTTATTATTTTTTTAGATCAAAATATATCAATTATCCCTGTTAAGAGTGGCTTCCGGGAATTCAATTCCGATCCCGATTTTTTTGAGACGGGGTAGGGGTCACAGAAAGACTTTGCCGAAGTTTCGGAATTATCTAACTCTCCGTTCACCAGTTATTATTTATCAAGATTAGAATATATGGACTATCAGTCCGGATCGGCATTTTTCCTGAAAAAAATGAATGTATGTACACGAATACACATTCTCCCTGGTGAGAGTGTATAGGTGTGCGCGGAGTGAATTGCGCCTCATTTGTTTTAAAAATCTCGTGTTACAAGAACGTTAGGAACTTCAGCTTCGTGTTTTGGCAGGTATGAAAAACTCAATTTTCAAAGATTTAACAAAATTCTGAAAAAAATCATACGTATTCAGAAAAATTAAAAAATAATTCTCACCTAAAAAAAAAGTTGGGTCAACGGCTAATTTCTTGAACAGTTTTTTTTTTCCATCAATTTGTTAATAACTTTTTTGAATTATTATCATGCAAAATCAATCTCCCGAGGATCTTCTATATGCTTGATTTTTTTCAGATTTTTCCCCTATCGAGAAGTATTTAAAATCTGCTCTGAAACCCACGTTTGGTGGGAAGTAGGTAAAGAACCACCTTAATCCAATAAAAACAAGTAAATTTCAAGCAGTTATCCATACATAGCAAGCGACTGTTTTCTCGCTCGGTAAACAATGTACTATCCCTACTGAAAATCGCGGCATGAGATCTGATGTCAGACCAAATTCTTTTATGAGATCTGATATCATCTCACCTGAGAACAGGTGAGATCCCACCTAGGCCTCACATCAGATCTCGGTAACGAATTTCGATTTTCAGTAGGGATTGTACGTGGTTCCCAGAGAAAACAGCGACAGCAATTGACGCATTCACAATAAAGTGGACAAAGTTAAAGTTTTACGCTTTTCCCCCATTCGCGATAATACTAAGAACACTTGCAAAAATAAAGGAAGACAAAGCAGAGGGAATAGTAGTTGTGCCTAATTGGCCAAACCAACCGTGGTTCCCCATATTCATGTCATTACTAATAGATAACCCAATGATATTTAAACCAAGCCCTGACTTACTTATGTCTCCATGCAGACAAAAAAACTATACTCGAGAGCCGAGCATCTGGCTTTAGTGGCGTACAGAGTATCGGCGAAGCCTTCCTAAGGCGAAAAGTTCCAAATAACGCAATAAACATCGTACTAGCCTCACTGTCAAACTCGACAGTCAAACAATACGATTCATCCTTACGACAATGGTGGACATTCTGTGATGTCAGACACATAGATTTTTATAGACCGGACCAAAGTACCGTACTAAAATTCCTCACGGAGTGTTTCAATACCGGGGCATCATACGGGACCCTGAATGCGCACAGATCAGCGATTTCACTGACCTCGTCCAATAAGATAGGCGAGGACACAGTAATCAGCCGTTTCCTAAAAGGTGCCTACAAATTAAGACCAGCAAAACCAAGATACGTGGTCACTTGGGACGTCTCCGTTGTATTGGAGTACTTATCAAAGCTCTATCCACTGTATGAGCTCTCGTTCCAGGAATTAACAAAAAAGGCAGTAATGTTACTAGCACTAGCAACGGCACACAGAGCGCAGACCTTGGCAAGCATAAAAATCGATAATATCCTTCAGTCTGCCACAGGTTTATTGATAAAAATCACTGATTTAATAAAGACCTCAGCTCCGGGTCGTTTACAACCATTACTAGTCTTACCAAAATTCAATACAAAACCAGAATTATGCGTAAATTCCACAATAACTAGATATTTAGAAGTCACAAAAGAGTGCAGAGGTAATTGTTAGAATATAAGTAAATATTATAATCATAATTGTGGCGCCATCCTTTGGACGGCGAATGTAAATACGATTAGGACGTAGGTGAGCAGCACACCTGTGTGCGAGAGCCAGTCGTATAGAAGAGGTCAAGTAAGCAAGATGCTTGATCAACATAGAACATAAGCTAATGTAAGAAAATCCTAATAAATATACTTCTCTATAATAAAGAACAATCACTTATTTAATAACGATCCATACCCATCAATTCCAACATGGTAGCAGAGCGTGGTTAGTAAAAAAAAAAAAAAAAGGTGAATTTACTGACCGAAACGAGGTGGTAAAAGGAAAGGTTAAGAAAGCCACATGGTCGTGAATTAAAAGTAAAAGTTTAAACAAGGGAAGAATTATTAAAATTCAAAAATATGTATTCAAACAAAAAGTGAGGTGAATAACCTAATAAACAATCAAAAGAATTTTGTAAAAGAATCAACAAAAAGACGGATGTTGATCGATACAAATTGGCTAGTATACCAAGTGAAAATCAACACGTGTAGAACGGTTAGTGGTGAAAAATGGATAAAGCACATGGCTAGATGGATCACGAGAAAAGCCTAGAAAGCGAAGAAAGTGACGCAGCGTTAAGAGATAAGATAAGGAAAGTATTTTTAAAGGAAATAATAAAGGTTATTACCTTGAAAAATCAAGTTTATGAAAGGATAGGATCAAAGGAATTAAATATGGCAACCCAAGCTAAAGTCGAAGATATAATGATGCCTATTTTCGATGGCACAAATTTTTCAAGCTGGAAAATAAGACTAATGACTTTACTAGAATACAAAGAATGCAAGGACCCAGCAACAAGAGTCAGAAGAGATGATGAGGCTGAAGCACAGTGGAAGAAATCAGACTTAAAAGCGAGAACAATACTGATGAGTACTATTTCAGACAAACAATTAGAGTACATAGCTGAATGCACAACAGCACTACAAATGATGAACAAATTTATTAAAATGTATTCCACGCAATCAACAGCATTACAAATTTTACGTAGAGGAAAAATAGAAGAAATCAAACTGAGAGATTATGAAAATGTAGAAGAATTTTTCATAGATTTTGAGAAATCAATTAACGAGTTCAAAGATGCTGGTGGGAAACTAGACGATGCCGAAAAGACGAGATATTTGTTAAAAGCTCTACCACAGAATTACAGCTACATTGGAGATTTCTTAGATGTAATCCCAGAAGATCAGAGAACAGTTGAATATGTCAAGTCCAAGATTAAAGAGAAGAATATGAATAGAAATTTATCTGAGAAGAAAAGCACTGTAAGCACTTTCAATATAAGAGCAAGAAAGGAATGCCTTATATGCAAAAAAACTGGTCATTTAAAAAAGGAGTGCTGGTATGCAGAACAAAACAAAAACGGTCAAGAAGATAGACAAGACCAAGATAGAAGACAATCAGATTATCAACGAGGACACCGAGGATATAGCAGAGGAGGATCATACAGAGGTCGAGGCCGAGGAAGAGGCTTCCAGTCGAGAGGTAATCACACAAGAGGACAGCGAAACGATGAGCCAAGTGGTAGTGGTGGTGCCAGAGCATGGACAACACAAGTGTCGAGTGCAAAGGCAATAACGTGCAACAATAGTGCAAGTGAAAATCGTAGCCAGATAAATTGGCTCGTAGACAGTGGGTGCACTGATCACATTGTAAAGGACTGCAAATTATTCGATAAGTATGTAGATTTAAGAAAACCTATCACTGTAAAAGTAGCTGATGGTAAACGGCTTCAAGCAACAAAAATAGGAAATGTAAAAACCTACTTTAGAACGTATTATGATGAAAATTTGATTGATATAAAAAATGTCTATTATGTTGAAGGTATAAAACAAAATTTACTAAGTTTTTCTAAAATCACAGAAAAAAATTGCACAATCGTAGCGAGAAATGAAAATATCAAAATTTATGATGAAAATAGAGAACTCCTAGCTGTTGCGAATAAACAAGATAATTTGTACTTTATGAAAAGTTACTTACATAACGATAACGATAAAATATATTCAAACGCAACTATGTTAACAGCAAAAGAAAAATGGCACAGAGCACTAGGTCATGTAAATTTTCAATATTTAAATAACTTAGTAAAGAACAAACTGTTAGACGGCTTACCGGAAAAAATTGAAAATATAGAAATGAAATGCGCCAATTGTATAGAAAGTAAGATGACGAATGAACCATTTGAAAATAACAGAACAAAAACATCCGAAACGTTAGAGCTGATACATACAGATCTGAATGGTCCACATAATACAACCGGTTACTGCGGGGAGAAATATTTCGTAACTTTCGTAGATGATTACAGTAAGTGTACAAGAATTTATAGTATAAAAAGTAAAGCAGAAACCGCAAGTTGTTTCATTGACTATATAAATTTTGTAGAGAATCAGTTCAACAAGAGAGTCAAGAAAATTCAATGTGACAACGGTACAGAGTATATGAACAAAGAGATTTTTAACTTTATAAAACACAAAGGTATTCAATTGTTGCCGTGTCCACCTTATGTACACGAGTTGAACGGCGTGGCCGAAAGATATAACAGGTCTGCAATGGACATAGGCAGATGTTTACTAAAAGAAGCAAAAATACATAGACGTTATTGGCCAGAAATAATGAGTACAGTAGCTTATTTAAAGAATCGAACAATTGCGAATACAGTAGAGAATAAGTCACCGTATGAAATATTTTTCGGAATAAAACCCAATGTTGAAAATTTAAAGATTTACGGAAGTAGAGTGTTTGTACGAACTCCTGAAGTAAAAAGAAAAAGTAAATGGGACAATAAAGCAGAATTAGGCGTACTAGTAGGCTATACAACAAATGGGTATAGAGTCTTGATAAACGGTAAAGTAATCAATGCTAGGCATGTAAAAGTAGTTGAGGATGGAATGCAATTAATTTGCTTAGAAAAAATCGATGATCAGAAGGATAGAGAATGCAACGAGAGTGAATCTGACGAAAATGAGACTGGTGAAAATGAGAATAGTGAGAGTGAATCGGATGAATTAGAGAATACTGAGCATGAAAAGTGTGAGAGTGAGACCGATGAAACTCAAGCGGATGAAAAAAATGTGGATGAAAATAATACAGATATTGACAAAAGTGAAAACGAAAATGTAATAGTACTAAGAAAATCAGATAGAAAGAAAGGCACTATAGATAGGTACGGAAACCCCGTAACTCACTTCATCTATGTTAATTATGTTAATGCGAATGCACCGAGTACATTCGAGGAGGCGATAACTTGTAATCAATCAAAAGAATGGCGGAAGGCGATGAATGCCGAAATTAAAAGTCTAAAGGAAAATGACACGTGGCAACTCGTCGAAAAACCAAAAGATAAAAAAATCATCGATGTCAAATGGATATATAAAAAGAAAAACGACAATACTCATAAAGCGAGATTAGTTGTAAGAGGCTTCCAGCAGAAGGAATACTTAGAAAATGTCTATTCTCCAGTAGGAAAAATGCAAACGTTAAAAATTTTACTGTCGTATTCGTGTAAAAATAACTTACATATAGAACAAATGGATGTTGTTACTGCATTTCTCAATGGTCAAATAAAATCAGAAGTGTATGTTAATGAGCCGGAGGGTTATGAAACAGGTGATAATAAAGTCTACAAATTAAAAAAGGCGCTCTACGGTCTAAGGGAAAGCCCTAGGGCCTGGTATGACTGCTTTCACGATTTTGTTGAAAAATTAAACTTTGTCAGAAGTAATTATGATTATTGCCTATATGTGAACAATACAAGTAAAGATCCAATATACATATTAGTTTTTGTAGATGACTTGTTGATTTGTTGTAAAAATCCAAACAAGATAAACGAAGTAAAAGCCAGTCTGATGGAGAGATTCTCAATGAAAGATTTAGGGAAGATCGGTAATTACATTGGAATTGACATAGATTACAGTGATGATAGAAAGAAAATGACGTTGAGTCAAACAAGATATATTGAATCTTTAGCTGTAAAATATAACCTAGAAAATGCGAAATTATATGATACGCCTATGGAAACAAACTTGAAACTAGAGCAAGCTAGTCAAATCGATGAAAAAATTAAATATAGAAATTTGATAGGTGAATTACTGTATGTGAGTACGGGCACAAGGCCAGATATTGCGTATAGTGTAAACTATCTGAGTCGATACCAAGCGTGCTACGATGCAACACATTACAAATACGCGATGCGAATTCTGAAATACCTTTATAAGACTAAAGACTTGAAATTAACCTATTATGATGACTTAAAAAATGAGCCATTAGATTGCATGGTAGATTCAGACTACGCCGGTGACAATATAGACCGGAAGTCTACAACAGGTTTCATAATAAGGCAGTATGGAAATTTGATATATTGGAAAACACATAAACAAAGTAGCGTGACAAAATGTTCCACGTTCGCAGAGTACACAGCCATGTCAGAAGCAGTAACTGAAATATTATTTATCAGAAACCTATTAAGCGAATCGTTCAATGTAAAGTTTGAAAATGCGATAAATATGTATGAAGATAATTCGGGAGCAATTGCCATCGCAAAGTTTGGTAACTTCACGAAAAATTCAAAACACATTGAAGTGCAATACCATTACATAAATGAACATTATGAGAATGGAACAATCGATATAGTAAAGATTGACACAGAGTCAAATCTAGCAGATATGTTAACAAAGAGTTTGGATAAAATAAAATTTCTGAAAAATAGGAAGGCGCTGAGATTGATATGAAATAGAAAATAAGTAAAATGTGAACCAAATAGAGAATGTCATGGCGCAAGAGTTAGTAAAATTAAGTTTAACAAGCCTGTGTAAACTAGAATTCATAATTATAAATTTAAGGAGGCGTGTTAGAATATAAGTAAATATTATAATCATAATTGTGGCGCCATCCTTTGGACGGCGAATGTAAATACGATTAGGACGTAGGTGAGCAGCACACCTGTGTGCGAGAGCCAGTCGTATAGAAGAGGTCAAGTAAGCAAGATGCTTGATCAACATAGAACATAAGCTAATGTAAGAAAATCCTAATAAATATACTTCTCTATAATAAAGAACAATCACTTATTTAATAACGATCCATACCCATCAATTCCAACAGTAATATAAAATCATTATTCATTTCAACCAAAATGCCTTATAAAGCAATCGGGGCACGGACCATCAGCCGTTGGATTAAATCAGTATTAGGCAAAAGTGGAGTGAACACGGCTGTTCTCAGCCCACTCCACAAAGCATGCTGCTACATCGGCAGCACATGCCACCCGCTAAACAAAATTGTGTTGCCGGGATGTTTCTGTAACATAGCATCACGGCAGTGTAACATTTACCACAATGTCTTGTTAACATCAATGAAACATTTCGGTAACCATGAATGTCCTACCTCATTTACGTTTTCTACAGAACTTTCCATTTGCAATGTTTAAAAACATCCCAGTAACTGAAAGTATACTCTCGCACTGACCTGCTATTTGAAACGTCTCATTTGAAACGTTGCTGCCACATTTATACAACACAATAAATTACAAAACAGACGTGACGAAACGTTTGTTCCGGAAACATGTAGATAACTTCTCTGGAATAAAAAATGTTCTACTTGAGCGATGTCCCACATGGAACATTCCATTCGTATCTTATTCGTAACCGTTTCGCTACATGGATGTAACGTTCTCATTCGAACACTGTTATCGAATAATTCGGCAACCTGAATGGCAGATCGCACGGATAATTTGAAAAACAGAAACCTTCATGCAACATTATAAGTGTTATATTGCAAACTATCATTAATACTGACAGAATGCATGTATAATGTATATGTGCTGCAGTTATCAAGTCAATTGAAAGAAATATATTTGGTTAAGAATGTGGTCTGACTCGGGAACTGAGAGTGTCAGGGTGAATTGGCGATGCATACTCCTAGTCAACTGGGCATAGATTTACTTGCGACAGACAGGCAGGCTTTGAAGCATCTATCAGTATGAGGCGGTACTAATCACTGGGGCACTAACGTACAAATGTTCCCCATCGAACGTTGACGAATCGTTGAGAGTAAAATGTTTCAGCAACATTACATGCATAACAATCTTGTAATTATGTCGAACATTTTGATTTGTTTTCACCTTAATGTATCATGTAAAACATTTGCAGAAGATGGCAAGAGAAGCGTGACAACATTTATGTTCACAACTAAACGTAGGTACCGCATAAAATGTTACATATGTTACAAAACGCATTTTTCAGCAAGATCACGTAGAATAACGTATATAGCATCTTTCCAATGTATTTTATTTCATTAGGATGAAAAGTAAATGTTTCACTCAAAACATTGATGAATTGTTTAAACAGAAAATTTTGGCAACATCACGTACGCAACGTTTTGTTAACGTTACTTGATGGTGCTGACTAAACCTAAGAAATAAGATATTGACAGAACGTTGACACCAGAATGTTTTGGTAACATCACGAACGTAACGTTTTTCTTACGTTATCAAATATTTCCAATCGAATGTTCAATATGCAACATTCCCAAATTATTGCAAAGAAAACGTGTCAGTGACGTGACGTATGCAACAGATTTCAAATATTCTTCCACGTTCAAAATCCAACGTTACATGTAAAACATTTCGGAAATGTCTTGAAACTTTTTTTTAATGACATCACAAATTTACTTTATAACTGCCAAGATGCAATGTTTTTTATGTAGTCCATAGATGTTGCAAATAGGATATTACGTCGAAACGTTCGCGAATTATCTCTTGAACGTTTATCACGGAAGGTTGCAATTAGGCAAAACTTCTGAGCGAATGTAACGTCACCTTAATGTGTCATGTTCAGCGGGCAGAGGCGTAGATTTAAATACTATCAGACAAACGGCTGGATGGTCCTAGCCATTCCTAGGTATTCGCAAAATTTTATAATCGACCAATTGTGTCAGACACTCAAAATTTTGCAAATAATGTGTTACAAATTTAAGAAAAAAGTAAAAAATAACTGTATTAACTATTATATTAGATTGTAAGAAAAGTGTTGATATGAAAAAAAATAAAGTTTAAATAATAATTTAACAAGCAAAACCCCAAAGAAAAACTGCTGTCAGCTCAAAATAACTACATAGTGATCTCGGATAACGAGGCTTCATATAATTGAACGATCAAACGAACTTACCTGAAGTGAAGTTCGATCGTAATTATATGAAGCCTCGTTCGAAGAGATCACTACCCACCCAAGGTTCAAGGACCGTTCCTTATCCCACTTCCCTCAAATATCGGTTATTTACATCAGTTTTTTTTTTTGTAACACCAACATACTCTAAAAAAGTGAAGCAAAGCGGGAGGTAGGAGAAGAGGGCAGCACGGGTATTTCTCCCACTCAGAAACGTTGTGCAATCTAGGGGACTACGATGGTACTAGATAGTGATCTCTTCGAACGAGGCTTCATTCCTATTAAAAAAATTCACATGGGAAACCATGTGGGTTTCCCAAGTTCCCAGTTCCCTGGAGAATTTTGGCAGGGAACCCGTGTGGGATGTGGGTATCCCCATAGGACCCATGTGGGATGTGGGTGTTTTCATAGGACCCGTGTCGGAATTGTGGGTCTCCCAACGAGACCCATGTGGGATGTAGGTTTCCCCATAGGATCCATGTGGGATGTGGGTATCCCCATAGAACCCATATGGGATGTGGGGTATCTGTTGGACAGTGGATTGAGATTTGTCTAGGTTTCAAATAAATGCAGAGTTTTATACTAACGTATTTTATTTGAATCTTCGTTATATCGTACAGCAAGGGCATGAGCTTATATTTACTTGACTGATGTATTCGACGTTTCTTACGATACTAAAGGACAAAGGGGTATATCGCATTATCTTCTCATCGCAAGGAAGAATGTTTACCTATTTGCCTACTCCATGAGATGTCGCTACTTATTCTATAATATTCAAATCTCGTTTATCAACATCCCCTCTGTTTGAATATTCTGATAGTTACTGCAACTTCAATTTGCTTCTCATGTCGCAAAAACGTTGCTTTGGCAGCGCCTTTGTAAAAATGTCTGCCAATTGTCGTTCTGAAGGAACGTATCTAACTAAGAGCTCTCCGCTTTCTACTTTCTCTCTGATATAGTGGTACTTAATGTCTATAGCTATGGCTATATGCTTGGTGAGTTTGTGAAACTCAGGATTTTTTGATAGCTTAATCGCGCTCTGGTTGTCCACAAGCAGTTCACACATAGCATCAGACTCATACCCAAAATCTTTTAACAATCTTTTCAACTACACACATTCCTTGGCAGTCGTCGCAGCTGCGACATACTCTGCCTCCGTGGTGCTCCACGTCACCATCTTCTGTCGGGCCACCTGCTAGTGTAAAAACGTAGCCAGTGGTTGATCTTCTGGTACACAGATCAGTCGCATAATCTGAATCTGAATATCCAGTTAAAAACTTATCAATCGTAGAACTTTCCATTTGATATACTATTCCTAACTCTGTTGTGCCTATCAGATAGCGTATAATTCTTTTGACCGCTTGCCGATGGCTGTCGCTATGGTTATTTAAAAACCTGCTTACTGAGTTTACTGCAAAAGAAATATCTGGCCTAGACACAGTAGACAAAAATAATAGTGAGCCTACGACTTCTCTAAAAGGTACATTTGTTATTGCCATTTCATTATCACTGACAGGCTGCAAGACTGCATGAGGGTCTGCAGGTATGTATATCGCTCTTTCTTCTGCCATTCTATACTTTCTCATTATTTATTCTGTGTAGGATTTTTGGTGTATAAACATTCGTCTATTTTTCCTGTCTCTCTCAATCTGAAGACCTACGAACGTTTCTAGACTTGCTACTGTTATCTCAAAGAATCCTCTTAACGCTTCTATTATCTTATCAAGTACGCTATGACTCTTAGCCGCTATGAGTCCATCATCTACAAATAGAATTAGATATGTCTTTTCATTGCCTATTTCACTGATGAAAATACACTTGTCCGCATCACTTTCCTTAAAGTTAAATTGCACTAGGAATGACTTAAACTCGCGATTCCAGCACCTGGACGCTTCCTTTAAACCATACAGAGCCTTTACAAGTTTACAATCGCTAGGCCTGTGTTCATTCTGCACACTTAAGGGGGGTATGTACACCTTTGGAGGAGTTTAAATTTCCAAAAAGAAATTGATTTTTCTCTGCCACACGAGGACTCTGACAAAATCCAGAAAAATCATCATGTCTGAGGAGGGTTCGACCCTCATTAAGCATATTTTACATCATGTATTACTTTCAGTTTGATAGTGGCTACGCTAAAGATAAGAAATTATAAAATGACTCGGTTGTCGTAAAGAATCAAGACCACCGTTAGATCAATCTTGAAATGTTTGGTCCTCAATTGTTCATAGGAGATGCCTCTATGGTATGAACGTAGGAATTTTTGATATTGTAAGAATCACTTGAGTTATTCGATTTTTAGATTTTTTTTTTCAATTCTTAAATTCTTCTCACATTTTTTCCAGTATCTTAATTAAAAATGAGTTTATCAAAAAATCCTACGTTCATACCATAAAGGCATCTCCTACAAACAATTGAGGACCAAGCATTCCAAGATTAATCCAACGATGTTACACGGTTAAACCAAACGGTTAAACGGTTAAACGGTTAGACGGTTAAGCGTCTTCACCATCACGCTATGACACTTGGCTCATCGTGTATTGTGGTAATGGTGGCTTTGACACCATGTTTTTTCACTTATCACAAATTTTAATAAGCCTCTGATGAGGGCAGCACATCACTGCCGAAACGTCAGGCCAAAGTAACCGAAATAAACTGACTCGACTCGATTGATTGAGCCCCTTCTCAAATAAGTACTAGATCGAGTGATAGCTTCATGATGAAGGATGCTCCTGATTCTTTACGACAACCGGTCAAAATATTCACTCTCCAGAAATCAACTTTTAAACTTTTTATTTTTTTTTTATTTTTTTTTTTTATTTTCTACTTCTCCCAGAGAAGAAAATGTAGCTACAGAAAATCAAGTTCTAAGATTTTGCTAATGATTAAGGTGGTTCTTCACCTACAGTCCCACCAAACGTGGGTTCCAGAGCAGATTTTGAGTACTTCTCGATTGAGGAAAAATCTGAAAAAAATCAAGTATGTAGAAGATCTTCGGGAGATTGATTTTGCATAATAATAATTCAAAAAAGTTATCAACAAATTGATGGAAAAAAAAACTGTTCAAGAAATTAGCCGATGACCCAACTTTTTTTTTAGGTGAAAATTATTTTTCAATTTTTCTGAATAAGTATGATTTTTTTCAGAATTTTGTTAAATCTTTGAAAATTGCGTTTTTTCATACCTGACAAAACGCGATTTTCAAAGATTTAACAAAATTCTGAAAAAAATCATACTTATTCAGAAAAATTGAAAAATAATTTTCACCTAAAAAAAAAGATGGGTCACCGGCTAATTTCTTGAACAGTTTTTTTTCCATGAATTTGTTAATAACTTTTTTGAATTATTATTATGTATAATCAATCTCCCGAAGATCTTCTACATGCTTGATTTTTTTCAGATTTCTTCCCAATCGAGAAGTACTCAAAATCTGCTCTGGAACCCACGTTTGGTGGGACTGCAGGTGAAGAACCACCTTAATATGCTGGATCCGCAGCTGCTCTCGTATCGACGCGGACGTGTTGTGAGTCGAGTCTAGACACATGTGCCAGGCGGAGGTTTGTAGTGAGTTTTGACCTGTTCTGTCCAACAACAGTGTCCGGTAGGTGTCCTGTAAAACTGCTAGAAAAAGAATAAATTGCTTCAGGGAAAATCTGACAAAATTTTTTAAAAACATAAAAATTCTTCAGAATTCTTGATCTTCAATATTTTGAGATTCAGAAGATGCTAGATATTGACAATTTTTGTCAATATTCCGAAAATTCTCTCATCTTTCATCAATCATACCTTTTTTCTTATAATATTTATCAAACTTTCGCAATTAATATATGATAGAAATACTCATCTTTTTAGAAATCTGAATGTGTAGTCTCCTGGCATCGATTTCAAATGCACTTTTCGATGGATCATCTTCTTTCGATTCCGAAGTCTCATCTCAGACATATATATATATATATATATATATATATAACACAGTGTATATATACACTGTGTTTGTTCAATATTGAAAATTACTATTGGTTTGAATTCGTAATGAAAGCACGACATTTGACAAACAAGTGGACACCTAACCTCGAAAAAATGTAGATCGCAGCCATGTGTTCTGTCAATGATCACAATTCAAAAGAATATTGAAAATTAAATATGTATAAAAATCATAATTACAAAGAATTGAAAAATCACAGAATAAAATTCAAAAGCAAAATATATAAAACGTTAAAAAAAGTGAGACAGTGGTGTTGGCGGTACTGTAGATAGTGAAGAATATTTACGAGACGAATATGAGCGTCCGCGCGCCGCGCCTTTTTCGCAACTCGCGACTGTCATGGCTATAACTTTTCAAATTCTCTAGATTTTCGGATGCCAATTTATTTGCAGGTAAAGTAGGTCACTAGCATTCCAAAAAAAATTTAAAAACAAAAACGATTTTTTGAAAATTCAAAGGTGTATATACCCCCTTAATCCCTCAGGGATTGCCATATATGGGCATTTTCAATTAAGCGTTCCCACCTCCCGACGTGCGGGGTATGTCAGATAACGATCAATTTTCTGGCACCAATTTTTGCAGGGATGTTCAGTGTTGTTAGACAATGACGGCACAACACTTCGCAACACTTTTTAGAAGTGTGTCTATCACCAAAAATCCGCTAGAGGCCGTCCAACCGCCGAAAATCGCAGTTTTCCGGAGCAAATCACCAAAAACCTTTTCTTCAAAGCTGTGTAGCAAACATAATTGAGCTCCGAAAAGGTCGTGTCAGAGCTCAAAGTCTTCCTTATTTCACGAACAACAAGCGTGAGAAAGCTGCGAGAGTGCGCTCTTTTTAGTTTTTCCAAAATGCAAGCTCGATTTTACCAAACAGAATTTTGACTTTTTTGTCCGTTTTCAGAAAAGTGGCTGTAAAAAAAAAAAATATATATCTCTCAGAACAGGTCCTACCGGGACTTAAAATCTTCATAATTTCATTGGTAATCAGGTGACCCAAACTGATAGGGTGTGCCTTTTCACAGAGCGGAGAAACATCGACTAGAAAGTTCATAAATGAAGCGTACGAAAGTGACTTTTCTTACTAATCGAGCTTATATGGTAGAGTTTGCATCGAATTAATGTATATTTTGTTGTACATCGTAATTTCCAACAAACTTGGATAAACTGGAAGAGAAAAAGAAGGATGTTTTTGAATTTTTAGATTTTTGAAATTTTGAAATTTTGAATTTTTGAATTTTTGAATTTCTGAACCAAAAGTTTTGAATATAATAAATAAATTATAAATACAATACAATCGGACTATTCAATATTTCCGACTAACACGATATCAAAAGTGTAGAGAATCTGTTTGTCATATGTTGGAGATCATACTTTAGCGAAAGATATAGTGGCTCTGAAAAAGGCCGATGTATGGTGGATAGAGCTCACTTAGAGCTGGTGTAATTGAAGGTGCTGTTGGGAAGATTGAAATGTGCACAACTTGCCTCAAACTTACATGGTGGGCACGATAAATATCGAAAAAATAAAGTGGCCGAGTTATCAGATCTCCATATTATCTGGTGAACGTCGTTGCTTTTTTTTTATTGGTTTCAAATTAGATGGTATGATTGAGTCCACATCATTAAAATCTTCTTCGGTCACTTCGAACGCCGTAATTTTCGAATTGTATCTCTTTGTGCACTCTATAATGTCGCGCGCCCTTCGAATATCTGTACCATGTGCAACTGCCCTGTCGCACAACCCTTTGATTGCTCCACCGATGCCGTCTGCAGCACTCTTTCCATGACCTGCTCCAGTAAAGTTCCACGATGTGAACGTGAATGAGAAGTATTTAGAGTAGGGATGGAGAAGGAAAAAATTTGTTTTATTTTTATACTGGGTAGTAGGCCCATCGCTTTGGATATTCACTATCCTAACATTCGGAACAACGTTCTTTATTTCTTTCAAAACCGGCAGTAAATGTCCCCACACAGATGCGTCATCATGCCTCAGGCATTCAGACAACGTTGTAAAAGATCTCAATATTAGTTTTCCTTCAGCATCCTTGTACCAGAATACCCCCGTTTGCAATGATATGATATCTGCTTCTGGGACGCGCCAAAGTGTGTTTCCTGGATTTCACTACTATATTTACATAAATAATTTTGAGAAAAATCGACAACTATGTGAACTTCATCCAAATCCAGGTCTTTCTCTATTGCAGAAACTGCGGACAGCTGATGGTTTGCTATGTACACATGTTTGAGGTATTTTGGTATACTCTTATTGAATTCGGTAACCAAGTCATGAATCGTGCATTCAATAGTCTGTTTTTACGATAATTGGACCTCATAAATTTTCCCCTTTGCTCCAGGCCTTGAAACTTTCTCCCGCACCCACTGAAAGTATGAAATCACTTTCGTATTATCACTAATAAGGAGTGGGGATGCGACACATTGGTTACACTCTCGGAACATACACGCCTTATTTTTACTGTCACAACAAATTTGGTCGATAAATGCTTGAATATTGGAGCTCTCAGTAAGCTTCAATAATCGTAGCTTGTTGAACTTGAATTCAAAGTTTGAGTGTTCCTTGTAGAGGCATGTATTTTTGGCAGTTACATTTAGATCCTTCACAAAAAAAGGTTTCAGGTGATAGAACTGGGTTTGCGACACTGGGTCAGGACTTTGCGACTTATATTTATTGTACAGGGCGTATATTGATTCAGTCAAATATCTCACACGCTCTGTTTGTCGATTCCTGGTCATAGTCTCTCTTTTCGCAGGTATTGTCACATCGTCTTGTAGAAAAAACGAAACCACAGCCTGATTTTTCTCTTCGCGTTTTTTTTTTTGAATTTCTGCTGAGCGTTGTATGTAATTCTTTACAATCATGGTGCTTTCGGCTCGTTTTATTTGAAATAATCCCATGGGCATTAGTTCTATCGACCTGGGATATTATTTTTGAAAAAGTTGATTTATCGGCCGTTTTACTCAAGCCAAGTTTCATTACTTTCAACTCAGTTATCAAATCTTGGTGCTGCACTAATTGTCTTTCAGCTGCTGATGCGCTCTTCTTAGCCTTGGTCTTCTTCAGAATTCTGTTTGTTGCATTGTACTTATTTTGCCAATATTTGGCCTTCTTCCTCTCTGCATCTGACTCTTTCTTTAATTTATCCACTTCCCTCCGCAGTTTTGCTTCACGTTTCCGCGATACTGGTTATTGCGGTTTGTTTTCCACAATGAGGCGTGAATCTACTATCTGAAGAAGTGGAGAATTCATCGTGTCCATAATGCACGGATTTGAATCATCACTGACTTTTGGAAATCTATCCCTCGCGTTCAATTAACGTAAACGTTCTTTTACCTTTTCATTATGGAGCTTTTCTGATTTTCTTTTCTCACGGATGGATTCACGTTTTTTTATTAGCTGAGAACTGTAGTTGCTGTCCGAAAGGTCCATGATTTACGGAGCAGCGAACTAATGAAAATATATCTGGACAGAATGCCGTTTTCTTTGTCCAAAGTAAATATTCGCAGAACCGCCAGCGGTTACCTGGCGACGATAGTCTTTTATCACGCACGTGTACATCTTTGATCGGACCCTGGGAGAAATGTTATTTTTTTTTAAAGCGGTTTTTCGGAAGTGATCGATATACTCCGAGTCAAGTCTGCAAAAGTAAATCTTCGATCGGACCCTGGGAGGAGCGGGAGAGGAGCACACTCATGCGACTTGGACCATCTGATTCTTGATTGAAAAACGAAGATTTTGAGCCCAAGCAGGACCCTTTTGGAGAAATGTTATTTTTTTTATAGCGGTTTTTCGGAAGTGATCAATATACTCCGAGTCAAGTCTGCAAAAGTACATCTTCGATCGGACCCTGGGAGGAGCGGGAGAGGAGCACACTCATGCGACTTGGACCATCTGATTCTTGATTAAGAAACGAAGATCTTCAGCCCAAGCAGGACCCTTTTGGAGAAATGTTATTTTTTTTACAGCGGTTTTTCGCAAGTGATCAATATACTCCGAGTCAAGTCTGCAAAAGTACATCTTCGATCGGACCCTGAGAGGAGCGAGAGAGGAGCACACTCATGTGACTTGAATCATCTGATTCTTGATTGAAAAACGAAGATTTTAAGCGCAAGCAAGACCTTTTTTGACTGCAATTCTTTTTCCTACGGCGTTTTTTCGGAAGGTCTTGAAATGACGCAACTTTATTTTGGAAAATGGCAGTTTAAAAAAATAGCTCAGGCCAAATTTCGTGTACACTGGCAAAAATTTATTCTTCCAACCCCAACCAATCAATTGGCATCGGGATTACCCATGTGCTTCGACAAAACTTAAAAAAAAAAAAAATTCCAGCGCCGGGAACGCTTAATTGAAAATGCCCATATACATCTTCATCCAATCTTCCATACAAAAATGCGGTTTTCACATCAAACTGTATCACTTCCAGATCATTACACGCAACTATTGCTAGAAACACTCTTATTGAATCGTATCTCACCACAGGTGAGAATGTTTCCAGATATTCCCGATCTGGCCGTTGAAGAAAACCGCTCGCGCATAGGCGAGCCTTGTGCCTCTGGATGACTCCTGCTAGATTTCTCTTTCTTTTAAACACCCACTTTGAATCGATGACATTCAGCTGGTCTTCAGCTGGTACGATCTTCCATGTACCACTTGTTTCATGGGCTTTCAATTCCTCTTGAATAGCCTTCTGGCAGTGAACTGCGTCAGCTGACGACATGGCTTCTTGGTAGGAGGAGGGTTCTTCGCACTCTGCTATGTTCGCCTCATATCTGTGCGGCTTCTTAATCACGTTTCTATCACGGAGTTGCATCCGGGTTGCGTCAGCGTTTCTGTTGTGCTGATCTTGCGCTTCACCCATCTTACGTGCATTCTCATCGATTTCTTCTTCGGCTTCGTGAAAAACTTCTTCGACCTCTTCATTTTCTTCTTCATCTTGTTCGGGTCTATAAGAGGCTAGTTGTGTGAGGAGTTCAAACTGCGCTGGGGCTCCTTCTGATTTCTGGCTGCCTTCGTTGAAAGTCACACTTCTAGACTCGGTAACTTTCTTCGTAACTGGATCAAATAAGCGGTAATTAGTGGATTCAGCCTGATAACCAACTAATATAAGTTTTTTTGCTTTTGGATCAAGTTTCGTCCTTTGTTGATTGGGTACGTGCATGTATGCATCACATCCAAAGTTTCTGAGATGTGTTAGATTTGCCTTTTTACCTGTCCATACCTCATACGGGGTGGTGTCTTTCGACTTCATTGTTGTAGTGCGGTTGAGTATATACACTGCTGTTGCCACAGCCTCGGCCCATAAATACCTTGGTAGATTTGCAGATTGCAATATCGTCCTTGCAGTCTCGACGATCGTTCTATTATCCCTCTCCGCCCTACCATTCTGCTGACGTGTATATGGAGCCGTATGCTCATGTTGGATCCCTCGGCTGGCGAGATACTCCATCATCTCCCTGTTGCAATACTCGGTTCCATTGTCAGTTCTCAGTCTCTTCATAGGCTTTTCAAATTTGTTGGCTATGTAACGCTCGAACGTCTTAAATCTAGCCACCACGTCGGACTTGTGTTTAATGAAGTAAATCACACGAAATCCGGAAGCATCGTCCTTGAAAGTTAGAAAGTATCTGGCTCAGCCAACTGATTCTACTTGTAATGGACCACACACGTCACTATGAAATAGTTCTCCCGGAACTGACAGTTTGCTCAACTCTTGTTTACCAAATGTCTTTTGGTGGGACTTGCCGAATTGACATGCTTCACAGAAGAAATTGTTCACATCACTCAACTTCACTCCTTTTATCATCCCCTTTTCTGCCATTGACAGTATTGTCTCCTTATTCACATGACCTAACCGTTCATGCCAAATCTTTAGTTCACAACCCGTTACGTTTGCTTCGATGTGACTTGTACTTCTGAAAAACATACGAAAAATATCGTTTCCTTGTCCAGCACCCTGAGCCACAGTTAAGTTTCCTGAAAGTATCACTACACCTTGTCCCTTCAAACGCACTTCATAATTGTTTCCAGTACATACACCCACAGAGAAAAGGTTCTTTTTCATTGGTGGTACATATAACACATCACGTATAGATCCCCGTTCCCATACGCCGTTTACGAGTTTTTCAATATGGACGGTGCCTTTGCCTTGCACTTCACATGTGCCGTCATCTCCCAGGTAAACTGTTTCGTTTGTGCTCGGCTGGAAGTCGGTCAACCAATCTCTGCGGAAAGTGATATGTCTGAACGCCCCGCTATCGGTAATCCAGATTTCCTTAGTGTCCTGACTCAAGAGGTATTCTACCTGTTGCTTTGTCGGTAATTTATCATAGTTGCCTTCTCTTGTGACACTGTTTTCACTTGCGGTGGCACTGCCATTGTTTGTAACGATGAATGCGCACGCACCTGAACTCGCACTTCCTTCACTCTTTCCGCCGACACTTGGATTTCCGTTCTTTTCGTCACGTTTCTTCGGTCTGCAAAGCCTTTTTATGTGTCCCTTTTTTCCACAGTAAAAACACTCAGGAATAGGACGTCTCACTCCACTGTTGGAATGTTGTTCCTTTCTACCGATGTCGTTTGGCACCTTCTTCTTTCCTCTTAGCGTTGTGGCGGCCAAAACGTTTGAAATTGCATCATCGTTAGACAATCGTCTTTCTTCTTTTATTAGGCGTTCTTGTAAAACCTGTATTGTCTGCTTATCCGGCGCGACGCTGTCCCACGCTGTGATCAAAGCGTTGTATTTATTTGGTATGCTTCCTAGGAGTTTCACCATTACGGCCGAGTCTGACTGTTTTTCATCTAGGTCGCTAAGCTGTTGCGCCATGCTTTGGATTTTTTCCACGTGCTGAACAACAGAGTCGTTATCCGCCATCTTGTATTCGTGAAATTTTTGTAAAAGTAGCAGTTTGTTGGATGCTGTTTTCAGTTCGTGGATCAAACTAAGTTTATCCCACATCCCTTTCGCGCTAACACATGTGGCTAAATATGATAGCTGCGATAGTAGTCCATTGCGGCGGAGATTAGGGACATGGCCTTTGCGTTGTCCTTTACCCATGTTTTTCTCGTTGCCGCAGCCGCTGCTCCGCCCTGGTGAAAATATTTCTCTGAAAAACTCTAAATACTTCTCTGTAAATTCCTGAAACCCGTTTTCAGGAATTCCTAAAGAAATTCAGAAAATTTCGGACAAATTCAGGTTTTTTCAGCAGAACTTCACTGAATTTCCCTGTAGATTACTGAACGATATTCAATGAAATTCCCTGCAATTGTCTGAAGCAAAACTGTCTGCTTTCTGTGAATCTCACTGGTTTTCTCCGAAACTCTCCGACATTGTCTACTATTTTCCGATAGATGTCAATATCAACTAGATGAATTTTACTGAAATTCTCTGCAATTCTCCATAAGAATTTTTCTTGTTCTCTTCGAATCTCACTGATTCTCTCTGAAAATCTCCGAAATTGTCTGCTATTTTCCGATGGATGTCAGTATCAACTAGATGAATTTTACTGAGATTCTCTGCAATTCTCCATAAGAATCTATCTATCTATCTAAGAATTTCTCTTGTTCTCTTCGAATCTCACTAATTCTCTCTGAAACTCTCCGAAATTGTCTACTAATTTCCGATAGATGTCAATATCAACTAGATGAATTTTACTGAGATTCTCTGCAATTCTCCATAAGAATTTCTCTTGTTCTCTTCGAATCTCACTGATTCTCTCTGAAAATCTCTGAAATTGTCTGTTATTTTTCGATGGATGTCAGTATCAACTAGATGAATTTTACTGAAATTCTCTGCAATGCTCCATAAGAATTTCTCTTGTTCTCTTCAAATCTCAGTCTCCCAGGCAGGTACAGCGCATTACCGGTACCAGGAATAACGGTGTACGTATACAAGCTAATAAGGTCGATTTAGAAAAGATCCGTGCCCTTCCGGCACTTGCACGAGCAGGATTAGAGGTCACCTGTGACCAAAAATTCAACCCGCGAGTCATTATCTATGGAGTCCCAAAAGATCTAACGAGTGAGGAAATCAAATCCGATTTTATCAAACTTAATCTTGACGGTCGCGATGACGGAATAACCAAAGTGGTCTATACCTATCCAGTACGCGGTCGCAATTCTTACACAAACTGCGTTATTGAGATCTCTCCTAAAACTAGAGCCACGGTAAGAAGTCAATCCAAAGTTTTCATAGGATTATCGGCATGTAGATTTGACGATCATGTAAAGATTTTACAATGCTTTAAATGCTTAGGGTTCGGTCATCAGGCGCGAGATTGCAAGTCTGAAGCCCACTGCGGCCACTGCTCGGGTAATCACGAAACGCGCGATTGTACTAAAAGACAGGAGCCCCCTACCTGTCATAACTGTAGCAAGTCTAGCAATAATAATAGCAACAATAATAACTCGGATTGTGCACACTCGGCGCTAGACGGCAATAAATGTCCTAATCTAAAAAGACGAATCATGGATAGGGTCAGCATGACCAATTATGGATAGTACGACCGCGGACTCGTGTGGCTCTCTCAGGATGTGCCATGTCAACTGCCAGTCTCTGACCCCTCACTTTGATGAATTCAAACTATTCTTCTTATCCAAATCCTATGACGTTATATGCATGTCTGAGACATGGCTGAAGCCCACGATTCGAGATGACTTCATCGCACTACCGGGCTATCACGTCTTCCGATGTGACAGAGTGGGTAAAAATGGCGGTGGAGTTGGCTTCTATATCAAAGACCATCTAGTGGTGAATGTACTCGAAGACTCCGGTGGGATTTATTGTGGTAAGCCCGAATTTCTGTTTGTTAACCTCTCGCTCGGCTCTGGGTCGAAAATCTTACTAGCTGTGGTCTACCGACCCCCCCATCTTGGACACATGGAAACTTTCGAAAACGCCTTTCTTCGGCATTATCCTACCTACAGAGACCAGGTAGTAATGGGAGATTTCAACACCGACCTCCTAGTAGAAAATTATGATAGCACGCGTCTCAAACAATTTGTTGATAGTACTAATCTCTACCTTATCCCGTACAGGCCGACACATCATCTTCTTAACAGCGCAACATTCATCGACCTGTGTGTGGTCGATGACGCTGATAAGGTCGTCGACTATGGGCAGCATGAAGTACCATTTCTCTCAGCCCATGATCTTATTCACGTTACTTACAACGTAAAAGTGGAACGTAGTAGTCCGCGGAATTTTTTCTGTCGGGATCTCAAGAACATAGACACCGAAGCTTTTCTGAAGGATATCGAAGAGGTAGACTGGAGTGAGTTTTTCGTAACTAGTTCACTTGAATCCAAAATTGAAATATTCAACACCACTATTTCCAATATACTAGATCACCACGCTCCCATTAGATGCGTGAAAGCCAAAAACCCACCGGCACCTTGGCTCACTCCGGATGTTAAAGCCGCCATGGCGAGTAGGGATAGGGCGCGTCGGGTTTGGAAACGAAATAGAAGTAATGCTGCTCTCCACACTGAGTTCAAAAGACTTAGGAACAGGGCCCAGGAAATAGTTAGACAAGCAAAATCCTTATACTACGTTGTCACCTTACGCTCCCTGCAAGACACCGCTTCTATCTGGTCCAAACTGAGACAACTGGGATTAGCCCGCGCAAGAAAAACCAACACCTCTCTGCGTATCCCAACAAGCGAACTTAACGCTTTCTTCGTCTCCGCGGGTGGAGGAAGCGTGGGTGCCACCACCGCCCCGTACTATTTAGGAGAGATAGAGTATGACGATGCTAAATTTTATTTCAAAGACATCTCTCATGATAGCCTCATAAGCGCCCTTAGCCACTCCAGGTCAAATGCGGTAGGAAAAGATGGAATTTCCATAAACGTAATTAGGATGGCGCTGCCAAGTCTTCGTGCACAAATCCACCACCTCTTTACATTCTCGCTAATGACAGGGACCTTTCCTGAGATTTGGAAGTACTCTTTAATAACACCCATTCCTAAGGTTAAATCTCCAGCAGCCTGTTGTGACTACAGGCCGATCTCAATCCTCCCTGCCTTGTCAAAGGCACTGGAGAGAATCGCCGCAGACCAAATAACTCAGTTCCTTGACGAAAACAGCCTACATGATCCCTGCCAATCGGCATATCGCAAAGGCTTCAGCACCCACACAGCTCTTCTCCGATTGGTCGATGACGTAAGAATGGCAGTGGATCGACGCAAGTTAACCATTGCAGTCTTCTTTGACTTCTCGAAAGCCTTCGACAGAGTTCGGCATGACGTTCTGCTATCAAAGCTACGGGCACTAAAATTCTCGAACTCGGCACTCCGTTGGCTTTGTTCATACCTGGTCGGAAGAATGCAAGCAGTTCGCGACTCTCACGATAATCGCTCTGGGTGGTTGAAGGTCGAGAACGGAGTTCCTCAGGGCTCGGTCCTCGGGCCCCTCCTGTTCTCCATTTATGTTTCAGATTTGGGAAAAAAGCTGAGGTACTGCAGCTATAACATCTTTGCGGACGACACTGTCTTCTATCTCCACTGTACTCCAAAAGAACTCCTGACTGGCATTCAACGGATCAACGAAGACGTGGCCACCTTCTGCGCCTGGACACTTGAAAACGGATTGCTGCTCAACCCGGAAAAAACAAAGGCCTTGGTGATAGGAACTCCAAGATACATCAACATGATAAATTTCGAGACACTCTCGCCTATCATCATAAATAACATAGCACTGCCTTATTCCTCATCGACGAAATACCTTGGTATGACTATCACACATAAACTGCAGTGGAACAAACACGTCGAAAGCACCACGAAAAAGATCTTTGGTACACTGCACCAACTGAGAATAAACAGGAGCAATCTACCAGTTGAACTACGCAAACATCTAATATCTTCACTTGTATTCCCTGACATCGACTACTGCTGTCTCGTCTACCTGGACCTAACGGGTGAAATGAATCTGTTGCTTGAAAGGGCACTCAATGCGTGCATAAGATTTATCTTCGATCTACGCCGAGACGAGCATATCACGCCTTATTACAAGAGCCTTGGTTGGCTGAAACTCAAACAGAGACGCAAATATTTTCTCGGATGTCTGACTTTCAATGTATTAAAATCGGGAACTCTACCATACCTAGCACAGCACTTGACATTTAAAGAACTCACCTTGGCTCGAAACACCAGAACATCGAATAAAAACCTAGTTTTACCTGCTTGCAAAACGGAAATCTATGACCAATCTTTTCGTTGTGCCGCGCCACGCCTCTGGAATGCGCTTCCGACTGCACTCAAAGAACTAACGTGTACTACCACCTTTAAAAACAAATTACATGACCACATACTACGAGAGACCGAACCGACCTAATCTAACGAGGATACCTGGCATTGGTTTTCTGCAGTTTCCCAACTGCCGCGTTTCCGAATGGAGGTATCAATATCAAGACGGCTGCAGACGCACACGGCTCAGTACCAACCCTTTCTAAACCATTATAACCTGCCTTGACCAGCTTTATCTGAAAATCTTCTAGGCTTCTCACTAAATTTCACAATGCTATTCTTATATGCACACTCACTTCAATTATTACTAACCACTACTACTTACGATTAAATCAACTAACCACCGAAAGAGATCAAAATTATGTTCAATATCTGTATTCTAACTTGGCAAATTCTATGTACTGTTTAAGCGCTTGAGGGGACCTGTCCCAGAGCGCCCAATAAATACAACTCTTACTCTTACTCTTACTCTCCCTGAAAATCTCTGAAATTGTCTACTATTTTCCGATGAATGTCAGTATCAACTAGATGAATTTTACTGCGATTCTCTACAATTCTCCACATAAATCTTTCTTGTTTTCTCTAAAACTCACTGATTCCGCGCTCCGAGGCAGGCTGCCAGCGGGACTTCCACGCGGCGCATAGCGATTTCGGTTCTTGCGACAATAACACTACGAGTGCTGAATAGATAAGCCGGCATCCGACCACCTAGACACACGATCCGACGTATATCGGTTAACTGGAGATATACCTATTAGGTCACTACTCAACAAAGAGACACTTACATCCAATAAGTCGTTCTCATTTGGCTACGTGCCTAACCTTCCCGATACTCCCGACTCCCCGGCAGAACCGACAGCAGCGCCATCAGCAGAGACCGGAGAATCGTAGCAGATCATCCCACCGACGCAGCAATCGCACCAAAACTCCTACTCCTCCTCTCCTCTCCCCCCCCCCCCCCCCCCCCCGTCATTGATTGGTGAGCCCCTCCACCTAAGGCCCCTCTTCATACCTTCAAAGTCATAGACATTCAGAGAGTTTGCAGAGGAATTCCATTGGCGTAACTAGGACTTTTCTCGGGGGGGGGGGGGGGGGGGGGGGGGGGCCATCCTTCACCTCGCTTTACCCGAATTTATATATCCGAAATTTACAATTTCGTTTTTTTCAGCTTTCTGGGGTGGGCACTCAACATTCTAGGGGTGGCCGTGCCCCCCCCCCCCCCCCCCCCCCCCCCGTAGTTACGCCAATGAGGAATTCAGCAAATTGTAAAGATTTTCAGAGGAATTTCACAAACTGCAGAGGTTTTCAGATATTCTCGGCAAAATGCGGACATTTTACAGAGAAACTTGAATTTCTTCCACAAGCAAAAATTAAAAAGTCATAGACATTCAGAGAGTTTGCAGAGTAATTCAGCAAATTGCACATATTTTCAGAGAAAGTCAATTAAGATTTTTCACTGATAAATTCTGCAAGTGTCTATTAAGTCGGAGTTTTTCAGATAAATTTTCCGCATTTTTTCAGACTTTTTCAGAGAAATATTTTCACCAGGGCGTTGCCGGGATATACTCAATCCCCGTTGACGACATCGTAGATATCCTGGGCCACGAGTAGTGACACCATCTGAAATTTCCATAATTGGAAATTTGTTCCGTCGAATTTTGTCATTGACCGCGCCATGTGGTCCTCCGACATCTTTCTCACTGTTTTCTAACACGGGCACACTAACCGATTCACTTCTTCCGCGTGAATTAATAACATGATTTTAAACACTTCTAGACGTCTCTCTGCAATTCTCACTGGGCCCATAACCTGTTGGACAGTGAATTGAGATTTGTCTAGGTTTCAAATAAATGCACAGTTTTATACTAACGTATTTTATTTGAATCTTCGTTATATCGTACAGCAAGAGCATGAACTTATATTTACTTGACTGATGTATTCGACGTTTTTTACGATACTAAAGGACAAAAGGGTATATCGCATTATCTTCTCATCGCAAGGAAGAATGTTTACCTATTTGCCTACTCCATGAGATGTCGCTACTTATTCTATAATATTCGAACCTCGTTTATCAACAGTATCCCCATAGGAATATACCTCATACATAGAATATTAGTCAAATAATTGAAAAATTAACACAGTTCAAATATCAAGACTTTATTTAAATTTTTTACAAACGTATATAGTAGAGACTTAAGGGCTGTTGGAAGGGAGAACAGCTTCAGTTTTTTCAACGTTGACCGTTGCACCTAGAATTTAATATAGAGATCATCTATATAATAGGGTGGTTCATATTTTTTTTTTTTTTTTTTTTTCATTGGACCAAAAAGTTTTTTCCTTATACTGAAAAATGAGATTTTTTTACTTGTCCTAGTTTAGATCTAGGTGTGCGATATGTATACGTACCTGTTTTCTTTTGTTCTCTTTTTATGTGATCGTTTATCTTTTCTGTAAGGTACCTTCCACTACTTTTCACACTTCTCTCGAGGGCAGCACGAGTGAGCCCTTGTTTTTGGAGACGCGTTTGATAACAGTCTGTGGACAAACAAGAAATGTTGTGATACTTATAGGCCGTGTTCGGAGAGCGCGCTTAAAGCGCTTTAAAGCGCTGAAAATCAAGAGAGAGAGAGACGGAGCTTGGGGAAATCAAGAAGTGTGACAGAGACACAAGATTACTGACAGCGCTAAAAGCGACTCCCCGAACACGGCCATAGTCAGTAGATCTGCTGAAAATAGTGTATAGCTGAATCGTAAGAAACCTTTCAAAATTTGAAAGTTTCATATGTATCACCCATAGAAAATTCACTGATTCAGAATTAAACTCTCACGAGTAATCGTTTATATAAAATATTCTGATGTCCACCTGGTGGATTCTTAGCTTTGCTGGCATTGTTAAAAATTATTTGGAATGTTATTCTTTTTGATAGGGATGAATGAACTATCGAATGAACGCTACTATTGATTGTGTTGAATAGCGATAAAAAATTGTCATCTGGATAATAAAAATGGCCTCGTAGTTGACTGCTAGCGGCTTTCGTTTAGATAGAACGCTGAAATATATGCATTACCAGGGCTGTGAATATTGTAATTGAAAATGTAATGGAATTACATTTTCAATTACCATTACTTTACAAAAATGTTCAACTACATATTACGAATGTCATGAATAATCAAATCGGTTACCTTATCATCGAACTAATTGATGGCTCACAACCCTGTGCGTTACTATTTACCACTCATGTATGTGGTCTCTAGCTTGACCAAGAAGTTATAACAGAAAACCCAATATATTTAGTCCTAATACATAAAGATGCAATATCAGAATATACAGTTATTAAACTCACCTTTTAAAACCTTGAGTTTTTTTTGTGTCAACATCTTCCTTGGAGATCTATTCTGGAGTCTTGTAGTACCCTTGCCATCGAGTGATCTGTTTTGTAATGCATAGCTCCCCCAAATGGCAACAGCCAAATCTTTAACGAACAGCGAATCATCGAATACATTACGTAGTTTTACAGCTCTGCATTGTAGTTTTAAATCAAAAGTTTGAATCATTGATGAATTACTGTTGAAGAATTTAATTTGTTTTTTTTTTTTTTTTCATTCAAAAATGAATGTAAAATGGTAGTAGCTTAAATATTACAAGAAAAAAATATTATTCCATTTATATAAATTTAGTTGTTAATCCAACTTATATCAACTTGGCAACTTTTCTTTCTTATCAACTTTGCAGTTCATGAGCTATCCGACGTTTTAAGTCTCAGTGATAATTTTGGTTTGTCATACATATTTTCATAACCAGAATATCCTTATAATCTATACTAGTCATATTTTGAACGAATACCGAGAAACATTTACCTCATTTATTTATTTATAATGATTCATTTATTATAAATTTATTCAGTTATTAAATTAAAAGAAAGAATTATCTATTCGTTAAATTTTTATTTTTTTCTTATAAAATGAATTAAGAAAAATAAAAAAAAATTATTAGTTACGACAACAACACTTTATGGTTACATAATTATACTTAAAAAGAAAAGTTGTAGATAATAGATGAAACTCATTTACTCTCAACTAAATTTCTTTAGTTACAAAATAGTATTTTTTGTACCTAGGCCGTAAAGTGGGATTTTACGGCCGAGTGAGGATGACGCCCTACTGCAAATTTCCAGGTGGAAATCCATGGACGATTCCACCTGGACTTTTACCCGGAAATCTATATAGAGAATCCATGTGAATCCGTGGATTTTCTGCCGGGATTTGGAACTGGAAATCCATGGAATTCCATGCGGTTGTAGTCATGTGCAGAAACATGTGATCCCATGTGTAATGATATATGGAATCCTATGTGTAATATTATAAACCCCAAAAATCGTCTCCGGTGCAAAAACCTTTCGCCAAGTACATTAATGTGTTCACCACCCCCAAAGAAATCCACCAACAAAAATTCCTCCTTAACAAAAGTGGTACTATAAAAATGTCTACTTATAAAAGGATTGAAATCAGATACAATTGCCAAGTACATGTCTTCTGTATAACAAAAGTTTACAACTGAAGAACAGAAGTCTAAATAGTCTTGTATCGTTCACTCGCTACGCTCGCTTACTCAATCGACTTGATAATTACAGGAAAAAAAACAGGAAAAAAAAAATTTATTACGTGGTACTTGCGGGCCATTTATGAGTAAGTAGAAGAGCGTAAAAGAGTATTCACTTAGTAAATAATTCTTTTGATGAGAAAAATTAACGGACGATCCGGGAATCGAACCCAGGATCTACGGACGCCTATCCGGGGACTTACACCCGAGACCACCTAGCTCGCCCACGGATCACCGCAACTTTTCTCATCTTTTAAATTCTTGCGCTCAGTATATCTAATGTTATGATTCTTGGGTATGTAGCACTGAGTAGTACGCAAGGCAAAGTCACATACACTATAGCACCTGTATGACGGATGTGTCACGAGCAGGCTGTGTGAGTTTATTGTATATAGCGGCCTTTTAATGTGCGTATTATTATTTATTAAGTAATTAATTAAATATTTTTTTTAATTAATTACTTAACTTATCTATCCCTGATTATTTAATTTGTAAATAATTCTTTTGATGAGAAAAAATTAACGGACGATCCGGGAATCGAACCCAGGATCTACGGACGCCTATCCGGGGACTTACACCCGAGACCACCTAGCTCGCCCACGGATCACCGCAACTTTTCTCATCTTTTAAATTCTTGCGCTCAGTATATCTAATGTTATGATTCTTGGGTATGTAGCACTGAGTAGTACGCAAGGCAAAGTCACATACACTATAGCACCTGTATGACGGATGTGTCACGAGCAGGCTGTGTGAGTTTATTGTATATAGCGGCCTTTTAATGTGCGTATTATTATTTATTAAGTAATTAATTAAATATTTTTTTTAATTAATTACTTAACTTATCTATCCCTGATTATTTAATTTGTAAATAATTCTTTTGATGAGAAAAATTAACGGACGATCCGGGAATCGAACCCAGGATCTACGGACGCCTATCCGGGGACTTACACCCGAGACCACCTAGCTCGCCCACGGATCACCGCAACTTTTCTCATCTTTTAAATTCTTGCGCTCAGTATATCTAATGTTATGATTCTTGGGTATGTAGCACTGAGTAGTACGCAAGGCAAAGTCACATACACTATAGTCACACTATAGTCACATACACAAAAAAAAATATTTAATTAATTACTTAATAAATAATAATACGCACATTAAAAGGCCGCTATATACAATAAACTCACACAGCCTGCTCGTGACACATCCGTCATACAGGTGCTATAGTGTATGTGACTTTGCCTTGCGTACTACTCAGTGCTACATACCCAAGAATCATAACATTAGTATTCACTTAGGTCTATGTATCAATTATTCGATACATATTGCTATAATGGCCCGCCAAGTACCACTTCCTAAATTTTTTTTTCCTGTTTTTTTTTCTGCAATTATCAAGTCGATTGAGTAAGCGAGCGTACCCAGATAGACAGAACCACTCCATATTGGCGTCATATTGCCAACACGCGTGCGTCACATCAGTCCTCAAAACTATGTGCTTCTTGTGCGTCCCCATATTGCATTCATATTAAGATCATCTTACGGATGCACTGTATGAGGGCAAATTGTCGTCAAGCTTATAGCACCTAGAGATTGACAATGCATTGACTGACGAGAGTATGCTTCTGATATGCCACTAATATATGCGTACATAAGTTTGCAGCATCAAGAGTTGGCGTAGCTGAAATTTACACGGTCATATATGATCGCATACGTTGTTATCATACAATGCAAGCAATATGCTGTAATATGTAAAACTTTAGTTTCGTGCACGGCGTGACAATCATGGCTGTCTATCTGGGTAGCGAGTGAACGATACAAGACTATTTAGACTTCTGTTCTTCAGTTGTAAACTTTTGTTATACAGAAGACATGTACTTGGCAACTGTATCTGATTTCAATCCTTTTGTAAGTAGACATTTTTATAGTACCACTTTTGTTAAGGAGGAATTTTTGTTGGTGGATTTCTTTGGGGGTGGTGAACACATTAATGCCAATGCCAATGTACTTGGCGAAAGGTTTTTGCACCGGAGGGGCTTTTTGGGGTTGACATCACCACTTTTTGTACAATTTTTCTTGACTACCTAATAATTGTGCTCGCTCGTTACGCTCGCTCGATTGAATTTTCCTATATCCTCGCTCAGTTCTCAGTTGTCATTCTGCCAATTGTTTCTCTGATCGTCTCAATGCATGTACGGTGATGCATTTTGTATCATCCGAATCCATCGAAAAGCAGCAATGTTAAATCTGGTAGTATAATTTCAAATAAATAAAAATAATGTTATAATTTGCACGTATGCTCATACTTTTCTGTGAGCCTTAAATTTCTGTGGACAGACGTTACATGTGATCTCTTATTAAGTTCTACGGATTGTTTCGCTAGAATCCGGTATAATGCTATATGCCTGCAACGTGTAACCTTGCGCGCAGCCCTTCTTCTGTCTCATCTGGGCTTGGGACCGGCAATGACGGAGTTACTTGCACGCAGGGTTATAGTTGCTGCTCATGATTAAATATATATAAATATTAGATATTGAAACGTTATTTACTTTCTCGTAAGGAGTTTCCTTTAATTTTGAATTTTAATAAATCTCTGGGCTACTTAAGCAACGGCATTTTATCTTGAATTGACTCTATTGTTCTTTTTCTAATTTAAAGTGATGATAACCTTAGGGGTTTATACTATCTAAGGCCTGCGGCTGTGGAGTTTTAACCCGTTAGCGTTAGGCGTATTCTTAAGGAGAGATAGCAGCTAATCGTGGCTGCGGAGTTTTAACCCGTTAGCGTTGATCATATCTTACTATGTGCGGAAAGGATTTATCATCAACTGCGGCTGCAGAGTATGAGGCTGAAACTGGCGGCCAGAGCTAGCGGCCGCTCGGAGCGCGCGGTTGAGAACCGCTGCAGCTCTTACACCTACCCGTCGGTCGACCGGTGTAGGCGTGAATGTGCACTGAATCTTCTCGGAAAAATTGTTGCGAACGAATATCAGGTTGAAATTTGGTATACGTACTCAGTAATTGTATCGGAACTTGGAAAAAATTAGAAATCCCGGGGGATGTACTTTGTTTATTGATTAAAAATTGTTAATTAATAATTATTACGCGCGGCGATATTGATACTTCTCTAAAAACTTGTTGCAAGCGAATATCGAGTTGAAATTTGGTATACGTACTCAGTAATTGTACCGGAACTTGGAAAAAATTAGAAATCCCGGGGGACGTACTTTGTTTATTGATTAAAAATTGTTAATTGATAATTATTACGCGCAGCGATATTATTACTTCTCTAAAAACTTGTTGCAAGCGAATATCGAGTTGAAATTTGGTATACGTACTCAGTAATTATACCGGAACTTGGAAAAAATAAGAAATCCCGGGGGATGGACTTTGTTTATTGATTAAAAATTGTTAATTAATAATTATTACGCGCAGCGATATTAATACTTCTCTAAAAACTTGTTGCAAGCGAATATCGAGTTGAAATTTGGTATACGTACTCAGTAATTGTACCGGAACTTGGAAAAAATTAGAAATCCCGGGGGACGTACTTTGTTTATTGATTAAAAATTGTTAATTGATAATTATTACGCGCAGCGATATTATTACTTCTCTGAAAACTTGTTGCAAGCGAATATCGAGTTGAAATTTGGTATACGTACTCAGTAATTATACCGGAACTTGGAAAAAATAAGAAATCCCGGGGGATGGACTTTGTTTATTGATTAAAAATTGTTAATTAATAATTATTACGCGCGGCGATAATAATACTTCTCTAAAAACTTGTTGCAAGCGAATATCGAGTTGAAATTTGGTATACGTACTCAGTAATTGTACCGGAACTTGGAAAAAATTAGAAATCCCGGGGGACGTACTTTGTTTATTGATTAAAAATTGTTAATTGATAATTATTACGCGCAGCGATATTATTACTTCTCTAAAAACTTGTTGCAAGCGAATATCGAGTTGAAATTTGGTATACGTACTCAATAATTATACCGGAACTTGGAAAAAATAAGAAATCCCGGGGGATGGACTTTGTTTATTGATTAAAAATTGTTAATTAATAATTATTACGCGCGGCGATATTGATACTTCTCTAAAAACTTGTTGCAAGCGAATATCGAGTTGAAATTTGGTATACGTACTCAGTAATTGTACCGGAACTTGGAAAAAATTAGAAATCCCGGGGGACGTACTTTGTTTATTGATTAAAAATTGTTAATTGATAATTATTACGCGCAGCGATATTATTACTTCTCTAAAAACTGGTTGCAAGCGAATATCGAGTTGAAATTTGGTATACGTACTCAGTAATTATACCGGAACTTGGAAAAAATAAGAAATCCCGGGGGATGGACTTTGTTTATTGATTAAAAATTGTTAATTAATAATTATTACGCGCAGCGATATTAATACTTCTCTAAAAACTTGTTGCAAGCGAATATCGAGTTGAAATTTGGTATACGTACTCAGTAATTGTACCGGAACTTGGAAAAAATTAGAAATCCCGGGGGACGTACTTTGTTTATTGATTAAAAATTGTTAATTGATAATTATTACGCGCAGCGATATTATTACTTCTCTGAAAACTTGTTGCAAGCGAATATCGAGTTGAAATTTGGTATACGTACTCAGTAATTATACCGGAACTTGGAAAAAATAAGAAATCCCGGGGGATGGACTTTGTTTATTGATTAAAAATTGTTAATTAATAATTATTACGCGCGGCGATATTGATACTTCTCTAAAAACTTGTTGCAAGCGAATATCGAGTTGAAATTTGGTATACGTACTCAGTAATTGTACCGGAACTTGGAAAAAATTAGAAATCCCGGGGGACGTACTTTGTTTATTGATTAAAAATTGTTAATTGATAATTATTACGCGCAGCGATATTATTACTTCTCTAAAAACTTGTTGCAAGCGAATATCGAGTTGAAATTTGGTATACGTACTCAGTAATTGTACCGGAACTTGAAAAAAATTAGAAATCCCGGGGGATGTACTTTGTTTATTTATTAAAAATTGTTAATTGTTGTAAACGGAGCTAGCGGCCGCGCAATTAACATTTGGATCACTGGCAAAAGTTGTTGCAAGCGAATATCGAGTTGAAATTTGGTATACGTACTCAGTAATTGTACCGGAACTTGGAAAAAATTAGAAATCCCGGGGGACGTACTTTGTTTATTGATTAAAAATTGTTAATTGATAATTATTACGCGCAGCGATATTATTACTTCTCTAAAAACTTGTTGCAAGCGAATATCGAGTTGAAATTTGGTATACGTACTCAGTAATTATACCGGAACTTGGAAAAAATAAGAAATCCCGGGGGATGGACTTTGTTTATTGATTAAAAATTGTTAATTAATAATTATTACGCGCGGCGATATTGATACTTCTCTAAAAACTTGTTGCAAGCGAATATCGAGTTGAAATTTGGTATACGTACTCAGTAATTGTACCGGAACTTGGAAAAAATTAGAAATCCCGGGGGACGTACTTTGTTTATTGATTAAAAATTGTTAATTGATAATTATTACGCGCAGCGATATTATTACTTCTCTAAAAACTTGTTGCAAGCGAATATCGAGTTGAAATTTGGTATACGTACTCAGTAATTATACCGGAACTTGGAAAAAATAAGAAATCCCGGGGGATGGACTTTGTTTATTGATTAAAAATTGTTAATTAATAATTATTACGCGCAGCGATATTAATACTTCTCTAAAAACTTGTTGCAAGCGAATATCGAGTTGAAATTTGGTATACGTACTCAGTAATTGTACCGGAACTTGAAAAAAATTAGAAATCCCGGGGGATGTACTTTGTTTATTTATTAAAAATTGTTAATTGTTGTAAACGGAGCTAGCGGCCGCGCAATTAACATTTGGATCACTGGCAAAAGTTGTTGCAAGCGAATATCGAGTTGAAATTTGGTATACGTACTCAGTAATTGTACCGGAACTTGGAAAAAATTAGAAATCCCGGGGGACGTACTTTGTTTATTGATTAAAAATTGTTAATTGATAATTATTACGCGCAGCGATATTATTACTTCTCTAAAAACTTGTTGCAAGCGAATATCGAGTTGAAATTTGGTATACGTACTCAGTAATTATACCGGAACTTGGAAAAAATAAGAAATCCCGGGGGATGGACTTTGTTTATTGATTAAAAATTGTTAATTGATAATTATTACGCGCAGCGATATTATTACTTCTCTAAAAACTTGTTGCAAGCGAATATCGAGTTGAAATTTGGTATACGTACTCAGTAATTATACCGGAACTTGGAAAAAATAAGAAATCCCGGGGGATGGACTTTGTTTATTGATTAAAAATTGTTAATTAATAATTATTACGCGCAGCGATATTAATACTTCTCTAAAAACTTGTTGCAAGCGAATATCGAGTTGAAATTTGGTATACGTACTCAGTAATTGTACCGGAACTTGGAAAAAATTAGAAATCCCGGGGGACGTACTTTGTTTATTGATTAAAAATTGTTAATTGATAATTATTACGCGCAGCGATATTATTACTTCTCTGAAAACTTGTTGCAAGCGAATATCGAGTTGAAATTTGGTATACGTACTCAGTAATTATACCGGAACTTGGAAAAAATAAGAAATCCCGGGGGATGGACTTTGTTTATTGATTAAAAATTGTTAATTAATAATTATTACGCGCGGCGATAATAATACTTCTCTAAAAACTTGTTGCAAGCGAATATCGAGTTGAAATTTGGTATACGTACTCAGTAATTGTACCGGAACTTGGAAAAAATTAGAAATCCCGGGGGACGTACTTTGTTTATTGATTAAAAATTGTTAATTGATAATTATTACGCGCAGCGATATTATTACTTCTCTAAAAACTTGTTGCAAGCGAATATCGAGTTGAAATTTGGTATACGTACTCAGTAATTATACCGGAACTTGGAAAAAATAAGAAATCCCGGGGGATGGACTTTGTTTATTGATTAAAAATTGTTAATTAATAATTATTACGCGCGGCGATATTGATACTTCTCTAAAAACTTGTTGCAAGCGAATATCGAGTTGAAATTTGGTATACGTACTCAGTAATTGTACCGGAACTTGGAAAAAATTAGAAATCCCGGGGGACGTACTTTGTTTATTGATTAAAAATTGTTAATTGATAATTATTACGCGCAGCGATATTATTACTTCTCTAAAAACTTGTTGCAAGCGAATATCGAGTTGAAATTTGGTATACGTACTCAGTAATTATACCGGAACTTGGAAAAAATAAGAAATCCCGGGGGATGGACTTTGTTTATTGATTAAAAATTGTTAATTAATAATTATTACGCGCAGCGATATTAATACTTCTCTAAAAACTTGTTGCAAGCGAATATCGAGTTGAAATTTGGTATACGTACTCAGTAATTGTACCGGAACTTGGAAAAAATTAGAAATCCCGGGGGACGTACTTTGTTTATTGATTAAAAATTGTTAATTGATAATTATTACGCGCAGCGATATTATTACTTCTCTGAAAACTTGTTGCAAGCGAATATCGAGTTGAAATTTGGTATACGTACTCAGTAATTATACCGGAACTTGGAAAAAATAAGAAATCCCGGGGGATGGACTTTGTTTATTGATTAAAAATTGTTAATTAATAATTATTACGCGCGGCGATATTGATACTTCTCTAAAAACTTGTTGCAAGCGAATATCGAGTTGAAATTTGGTATACGTACTCAGTAATTGTACCGGAACTTGGAAAAAATTAGAAATCCCGGGGGACGTACTTTGTTTATTGATTAAAAATTGTTAATTGATAATTATTACGCGCAGCGATATTATTACTTCTCTAAAAACTTGTTGCAAGCGAATATCGAGTTGAAATTTGGTATACGTACTCAGTAATTGTACCGGAACTTGAAAAAAATTAGAAATCCCGGGGGATGTACTTTGTTTATTTATTAAAAATTGTTAATTGTTGTAAACGGAGCTAGCGGCCGCGCAATTAACATTTGGATCACTGGCAAAAGTTGTTGCAAGCGAATATCGAGTTGAAATTTGGTATACGTACTCAGTAATTGTACCGGAACTTGGAAAAAATTAGAAATCCCGGGGGACGTACTTTGTTTATTGATTAAAAATTGTTAATTGATAATTATTACGCGCAGCGATATTATTACTTCTCTAAAAACTTGTTGCAAGCGAATATCGAGTTGAAATTTGGTATACGTACTCAGTAATTATACCGGAACTTGGAAAAAATAAGAAATCCCGGGGGATGGACTTTGTTTATTGATTAAAAATTGTTAATTAATAATTATTACGCGCGGCGATATTGATACTTCTCTAAAAACTTGTTGCAAGCGAATATCGAGTTGAAATTTGGTATACGTACTCAGTAATTGTACCGGAACTTGGAAAAAATTAGAAATCCCGGGGGACGTACTTTGTTTATTGATTAAAAATTGTTAATTGATAATTATTACGCGCAGCGATATTATTACTTCTCTGAAAACTTGTTGCAAGCGAATATCGAGTTGAAATTTGGTATACGTACTCAGTAATTATACCGGAACTTGGAAAAAATAAGAAATCCCGGGGGATGGACTTTGTTTATTGATTAAAAATTGTTAATTAATAATTATTACGCGCGGCGATATTGATACTTCTCTAAAAACTTGTTGCAAGCGAATATCGAGTTGAAATTTGGTATACGTACTCAGTAATTGTACCGGAACTTGGAAAAAATTAGAAATCCCGGGGGACGTACTTTGTTTATTGATTAAAAATTGTTAATTGATAATTATTACGCGCAGCGATATTATTACTTCTCTAAAAACTTGTTGCAAGCGAATATCGAGTTGAAATTTGGTATACGTACTCAGTAATTGTACCGGAACTTGAAAAAAATTAGAAATCCCGGGGGATGTACTTTGTTTATTTATTAAAAATTGTTAATTGTTGTAAACGGAGCTAGCGGCCGCGCAATTAACATTTGGATCACTGGCAAAAGTTGTTGCAAGCGAATATCGAGTTGAAATTTGGTATACGTACTCAGTAATTGTACCGGAACTTGGAAAAAATTAGAAATCCCGGGGGACGTACTTTGTTTATTGATTAAAAATTGTTAATTGATAATTATTACGCGCAGCGATATTATTACTTCTCTAAAAACTTGTTGCAAGCGAATATCGAGTTGAAATTTGGTATACGTACTCAGTAATTATACCGGAACTTGGAAAAAATAAGAAATCCCGGGGGATGGACTTTGTTTATTGATTAAAAATTGTTAATTAATAATTATTACGCGCGGCGATATTGATACTTCTCTAAAAACTTGTTGCAAGCGAATATCGAGTTGAAATTTGGTATACGTACTCAGTAATTGTACCGGAACTTGGAAAAAATTAGAAATCCCGGGGGACGTACTTTGTTTATTGATTAAAAATTGTTAATTGATAATTATTACGCGCAGCGATATTATTACTTCTCTAAAAACTTGTTGCAAGCGAATATCGAGTTGAAATTTGGTATACGTACTCAGTAATTATACCGGAACTTGGAAAAAATAAGAAATCCCGGGGGATGGACTTTGTTTATTGATTAAAAATTGTTAATTAATAATTATTACGCGCAGCGATATTAATACTTCTCTAAAAACTTGTTGCAAGCGAATATCGAGTTGAAATTTGGTATACGTACTCAGTAATTGTACCGGAACTTGAAAAAAATTAGAAATCCCGGGGGATGTACTTTGTTTATTTATTAAAAATTGTTAATTGTTGTAAACGGAGCTAGCGGCCGCGCAATTAACATTTGGATCACTGGCAAAAGTTGTTGCAAGCGAATATCGAGTTGAAATTTGGTATACGTACTCAGTAATTGTACCGGAACTTGGAAAAAATTAGAAATCCCGGGGGACGTACTTTGTTTATTGATTAAAAATTGTTAATTGATAATTATTACGCGCAGCGATATTATTACTTCTCTAAAAACTTGTTGCAAGCGAATATCGAGTTGAAATTTGGTATACGTACTCAGTAATTATACCGGAACTTGGAAAAAATAAGAAATCCCGGGGGATGGACTTTGTTTATTGATTAAAAATTGTTAATTGATAATTATTACGCGCAGCGATATTATTACTTCTCTAAAAACTTGTTGCAAGCGAATATCGAGTTGAAATTTGGTATACGTACTCAGTAATTATACCGGAACTTGGAAAAAATAAGAAATCCCGGGGGATGGACTTTGTTTATTGATTAAAAATTGTTAATTAATAATTATTACGCGCAGCGATATTAATACTTCTCTAAAAACTTGTTGCAAGCGAATATCGAGTTGAAATTTGGTATACGTACTCAGTAATTGTACCGGAACTTGGAAAAAATTAGAAATCCCGGGGGACGTACTTTGTTTATTGATTAAAAATTGTTAATTGATAATTATTACGCGCAGCGATATTATTACTTCTCTGAAAACTTGTTGCAAGCGAATATCGAGTTGAAATTTGGTATACGTACTCAGTAATTATACCGGAACTTGGAAAAAATAAGAAATCCCGGGGGATGGACTTTGTTTATTGATTAAAAATTGTTAATTAATAATTATTACGCGCGGCGATAATAATACTTCTCTAAAAACTTGTTGCAAGCGAATATCGAGTTGAAATTTGGTATACGTACTCAGTAATTGTACCGGAACTTGGAAAAAATTAGAAATCCCGGGGGACGTACTTTGTTTATTGATTAAAAATTGTTAATTGATAATTATTACGCGCAGCGATATTATTACTTCTCTAAAAACTTGTTGCAAGCGAATATCGAGTTGAAATTTGGTATACGTACTCAGTAATTATACCGGAACTTGGAAAAAATAAGAAATCCCGGGGGATGGACTTTGTTTATTGATTAAAAATTGTTAATTAATAATTATTACGCGCGGCGATATTGATACTTCTCTAAAAACTTGTTGCAAGCGAATATCGAGTTGAAATTTGGTATACGTACTCAGTAATTGTACCGGAACTTGGAAAAAATTAGAAATCCCGGGGGACGTACTTTGTTTATTGATTAAAAATTGTTAATTGATAATTATTACGCGCAGCGATATTATTACTTCTCTAAAAACTTGTTGCAAGCGAATATCGAGTTGAAATTTGGTATACGTACTCAGTAATTATACCGGAACTTGGAAAAAATAAGAAATCCCGGGGGATGGACTTTGTTTATTGATTAAAAATTGTTAATTAATAATTATTACGCGCAGCGATATTAATACTTCTCTAAAAACTTGTTGCAAGCGAATATCGAGTTGAAATTTGGTATACGTACTCAGTAATTGTACCGGAACTTGGAAAAAATTAGAAATCCCGGGGGACGTACTTTGTTTATTGATCAAAAATTGTTAATTGATAATTATTACGCGCAGCGATATTATTACTTCTCTGAAAACTTGTTGCAAGCGAATATCGAGTTGAAATTTGGTATACGTACTCAGTAATTATACCGGAACTTGGAAAAAATAAGAAATCCCGGGGGATGGACTTTGTTTATTGATTAAAAATTGTTAATTAATAATTATTACGCGCGGCGATATTGATACTTCTCTAAAAACTTGTTGCAAGCGAATATCGAGTTGAAATTTGGTATACGTACTCAGTAATTGTACCGGAACTTGGAAAAAATTAGAAATCCCGGGGGACGTACTTTGTTTATTGATTAAAAATTGTTAATTGATAATTATTACGCGCAGCGATATTATTACTTCTCTAAAAACTTGTTGCAAGCGAATATCGAGTTGAAATTTGGTATACGTACTCAGTAATTGTACCGGAACTTGAAAAAAATTAGAAATCCCGGGGGATGTACTTTGTTTATTTATTAAAAATTGTTAATTGTTGTAAACGGAGCTAGCGGCCGCGCAATTAACATTTGGATCACTGGCAAAAGTTGTTGCAAGCGAATATCGAGTTGAAATTTGGTATACGTACTCAGTAATTGTACCGGAACTTGGAAAAAATTAGAAATCCCGGGGGACGTACTTTGTTTATTGATTAAAAATTGTTAATTGATAATTATTACGCGCAGCGATATTATTACTTCTCTAAAAACTTGTTGCAAGCGAATATCGAGTTGAAATTTGGTATACGTACTCAGTAATTATACCGGAACTTGGAAAAAATAAGAAATCCCGGGGGATGGACTTTGTTTATTGATTAAAAATTGTTAATTAATAATTATTACGCGCGGCGATAATAATACTTCTCTAAAAACTTGTTGCAAGCGAATATCGAGTTGAAATTTGGTATACGTACTCAGTAATTGTACCGGAACTTGGAAAAAATTAGAAATCCCGGGGGACGTACTTTGTTTATTGATTAAAAATTGTTAATTGATAATTATTACGCGCAGCGATATTATTACTTCTCTAAAAACTTGTTGCAAGCGAATATCGAGTTGAAATTTGGTATACGTACTCAGTAATTATACCGGAACTTGGAAAAAATAAGAAATCCCGGGGGATGGACTTTGTTTATTGATTAAAAATTGTTAATTAATAATTATTACGCGCGGCGATAATAATACTTCTCTAAAAACTTGTTGCAAGCGAATATCGAGTTGAAATTTGGTATACGTACTCAGTAATTGTACCGGAACTTGGAAAAAATTAGAAATCCCGGGGGACGTACTTTGTTTATTGATTAAAAATTGTTAATTGATAATTATTACGCGCAGCGATATTATTACTTCTCTAAAAACTTGTTGCAAGCGAATATCGAGTTGAAATTTGGTATACGTACTCAGTAATTATACCGGAACTTGGAAAAAATAAGAAATCCCGGGGGATGGACTTTGTTTATTGATTAAAAATTGTTAATTAATAATTATTACGCGCGGCGATATTGATACTTCTCTAAAAACTTGTTGCAAGCGAATATCGAGTTGAAATTTGGTATACGTACTCAGTAATTGTACCGGAACTTGGAAAAAATTAGAAATCCCGGGGGACGTACTTTGTTTATTGATTAAAAATTGTTAATTGATAATTATTACGCGCAGCGATATTATTACTTCTCTAAAAACTTGTTGCAAGCGAATATCGAGTTGAAATTTGGTATACGTACTCAGTAATTATACCGGAACTTGGAAAAAATAAGAAATCCCGGGGGATGGACTTTGTTTATTGATTAAAAATTGTTAATTAATAATTATTACGCGCAGCGATATTAATACTTCTCTAAAAACTTGTTGCAAGCGAATATCGAGTTGAAATTTGGTATACGTACTCAGTAATTGTACCGGAACTTGGAAAAAATTAGAAATCCCGGGGGACGTACTTTGTTTATTGATTAAAAATTGTTAATTGATAATTATTACGCGCAGCGATATTATTACTTCTCTGAAAACTTGTTGCAAGCGAATATCGAGTTGAAATTTGGTATACGTACTCAGTAATTATACCGGAACTTGGAAAAAATAAGAAATCCCGGGGGATGGACTTTGTTTATTGATTAAAAATTGTTAATTAATAATTATTACGCGCGGCGATATTGATACTTCTCTAAAAACTTGTTGCAAGCGAATATCGAGTTGAAATTTGGTATACGTACTCAGTAATTGTACCGGAACTTGGAAAAAATTAGAAATCCCGGGGGACGTACTTTGTTTATTGATTAAAAATTGTTAATTGATAATTATTACGCGCAGCGATATTATTACTTCTCTAAAAACTTGTTGCAAGCGAATATCGAGTTGAAATTTGGTATACGTACTCAGTAATTGTACCGGAACTTGAAAAAAATTAGAAATCCCGGGGGATGTACTTTGTTTATTTATTAAAAATTGTTAATTGTTGTAAACGGAGCTAGCGGCCGCGCAATTAACATTTGGATCACTGGCAAAAGTTGTTGCAAGCGAATATCGAGTTGAAATTTGGTATACGTACTCAGTAATTGTACCGGAACTTGGAAAAAATTAGAAATCCCGGGGGACGTACTTTGTTTATTGATTAAAAATTGTTAATTGATAATTATTACGCGCAGCGATATTATTACTTCTCTAAAAACTTGTTGCAAGCGAATATCGAGTTGAAATTTGGTATACGTACTCAGTAATTATACCGGAACTTGGAAAAAATAAGAAATCCCGGGGGATGGACTTTGTTTATTGATTAAAAATTGTTAATTAATAATTATTACGCGCAGCGATATTAATACTTCTCTAAAAACTTGTTGCAAGCGAATATCGAGTTGAAATTTGGTATACGTACTCAGTAATTGTACCGGAACTTGGAAAAAATTAGAAATCCCGGGGGACGTACTTTGTTTATTGATTAAAAATTGTTAATTGATAATTATTACGCGCAGCGATATTATTACTTCTCTGAAAACTTGTTGCAAGCGAATATCGAGTTGAAATTTGGTATACGTACTCAGTAATTATACCGGAACTTGGAAAAAATAAGAAATCCCGGGGGATGGACTTTGTTTATTGATTAAAAATTGTTAATTAATAATTATTACGCGCGGCGATATTGATACTTCTCTAAAAACTTGTTGCAAGCGAATATCGAGTTGAAATTTGGTATACGTACTCAGTAATTGTACCGGAACTTGGAAAAAATTAGAAATCCCGGGGGACGTACTTTGTTTATTGATTAAAAATTGTTAATTGATAATTATTACGCGCAGCGATATTATTACTTCTCTAAAAACTTGTTGCAAGCGAATATCGAGTTGAAATTTGGTATACGTACTCAGTAATTGTACCGGAACTTGAAAAAAATTAGAAATCCCGGGGGATGTACTTTGTTTATTTATTAAAAATTGTTAATTGTTGTAAACGGAGCTAGCGGCCGCGCAATTAACATTTGGATCACTGGCAAAAGTTGTTGCAAGCGAATATCGAGTTGAAATTTGGTATACGTACTCAGTAATTGTACCGGAACTTGGAAAAAATTAGAAATCCCGGGGGACGTACTTTGTTTATTGATTAAAAATTGTTAATTGATAATTATTACGCGCAGCGATATTATTACTTCTCTAAAAACTTGTTGCAAGCGAATATCGAGTTGAAATTTGGTATACGTACTCAGTAATTATACCGGAACTTGGAAAAAATAAGAAATCCCGGGGGATGGACTTTGTTTATTGATTAAAAATTGTTAATTAATAATTATTACGCGCGGCGATATTGATACTTCTCTAAAAACTTGTTGCAAGCGAATATCGAGTTGAAATTTGGTATACGTACTCAGTAATTGTACCGGAACTTGGAAAAAATTAGAAATCCCGGGGGACGTACTTTGTTTATTGATTAAAAATTGTTAATTGATAATTATTACGCGCAGCGATATTATTACTTCTCTAAAAACTTGTTGCAAGCGAATATCGAGTTGAAATTTGGTATACGTATTCAGTAATTATACCGGAACTTGGAAAAAATAAGAAATCCCGGGGGATGGACTTTGTTTATTGATTAAAAATTGTTAATTAATAATTATTACGCGCAGCGATATTAATACTTCTCTAAAAACTTGTTGCAAGCGAATATCGAGTTGAAATTTGGTATACGTACTCAGTAATTGTACCGGAACTTGAAAAAAATTAGAAATCCCGGGGGATGTACTTTGTTTATTTATTAAAAATTGTTAATTGTTGTAAACGGAGCTAGCGGCCGCGCAATTAACATTTGGATCACTGGCAAAAGTTGTTGCAAGCGAATATCGAGTTGAAATTTGGTATACGTACTCAGTAATTGTACCGGAACTTGGAAAAAATTAGAAATCCCGGGGGACGTACTTTGTTTATTGATTAAAAATTGTTAATTGATAATTATTACGCGCAGCGATATTATTACTTCTCTAAAAACTTGTTGCAAGCGAATATCGAGTTGAAATTTGGTATACGTACTCAGTAATTATACCGGAACTTGGAAAAAATAAGAAATCCCGGGGGATGGACTTTGTTTATTGATTAAAAATTGTTAATTAATAATTATTACGCGCGGCGATAATAATACTTCTCTAAAAACTTGTTGCAAGCGAATATCGAGTTGAAATTTGGTATACGTACTCAGTAATTGTACCGGAACTTGGAAAAAATTAGAAATCCCGGGGGACGTACTTTGTTTATTGATTAAAAATTGTTAATTGATAATTATTACGCGCAGCGATATTATTACTTCTCTAAAAACTTGTTGCAAGCGAATATCGAGTTGAAATTTGGTATACGTACTCAGTAATTATACCGGAACTTGGAAAAAATAAGAAATCCCGGGGGATGGACTTTGTTTATTGATTAAAAATTGTTAATTAATAATTATTACGCGCGGCGATAATAATACTTCTCTAAAAACTTGTTGCAAGCGAATATCGAGTTGAAATTTGGTATACGTACTCAGTAATTGTACCGGAACTTGGAAAAAATTAGAAATCCCGGGGGACGTACTTTGTTTATTGATTAAAAATTGTTAATTGATAATTATTACGCGCAGCGATATTATTACTTCTCTAAAAACTTGTTGCAAGCGAATATCGAGTTGAAATTTGGTATACGTACTCAGTAATTATACCGGAACTTGGAAAAAATAAGAAATCCCGGGGGATGGACTTTGTTTATTGATTAAAAATTGTTAATTAATAATTATTACGCGCGGCGATATTGATACTTCTCTAAAAACTTGTTGCAAGCGAATATCGAGTTGAAATTTGGTATACGTACTCAGTAATTGTACCGGAACTTGAAAAAAATTAGAAATCCCGGGGGATGTACTTTGTTTATTTATTAAAAATTGTTAATTGTTGTAAACGGAGCTAGCGGCCGCGCAATTAACATTTGGATCACTGGCAAAAGTTGTTGCAAGCGAATATCGAGTTGAAATTTGGTATACGTACTCAGTAATCGTACCGGAACTTGGAAAAAATAAGAAATCCCGGGGGATGTACTTTGTTTATTGATTAAAAATTGTTAATTAATAATTATTACGCGCGGCGATAATAATACTTCTCTAAAAACTTGTTGCAAGCGAATATCGAGTTGAAATTTGGTATACGTACTCAGTAATTGTACCGGAACTTGGAAAAAATTAAAAATCCCGGGGGACGACCTTTAAAAACAACAACGAGAAACAACGAGAAATACTCAGCGAAGAACCTTGACTACGAGAAATTCTTAGCGAAGAACCTGGACTACGAGAAATACTTAAATAAAATAATAAAAAATGATTTTTCTGATTTTTCTGATTTAACGTTTTTCACTTTACTGCCTATCACCCAAGCACGGCAGTGTACAACGAGCGAGCGACCCACGGCGGGCTACGACGAATGAAAAAAAGACGGGTGCGAACGCGTCGCTCGTTATTGTTGTGAGCGGGTTGTTTTCCTAACTCAGTACTTATCTTTATTCATACGCTCAACTGGCTGCTGATTGGCTTATCTATGTATTGCTATTGCTGAAGAACTATTGCTCTCAAAAATATTTCGCTACGTACAAACGGTTTCTCTTCCGTAGAGGAATCGCCCTATATAGGTTTGTACGACCAATTGCAAGACACCCTGTATATATACTGTTCACTGATGCCAGGATGAAAATCAATTCAATCAGTTTAGGGAATTTGGCTTTTCAATTCTGTTGCAGGCTTTGTGACTCTTTTAACCCGTTCGCTATCGAATATCCGTTACAAAATATTCAAGTATGGAAATTTCTGATCTTCAACGAGAGATTAATATATTTGATATACAATATACTTTGGACTCTCAACGAGTCACTAAGTAGGTATAGGGGAGAGTGGCCTAAGGCGGGTACGCTAACGATAAAAGCCCAAAAATCTTAGTTTTCGTTTGATCAAAATAACAATTTTGGTTTTTTTGATTAGGAGGAATATCGAACTTCAAAATAATAAATCACAAGTGTATGATTTTGTCTCAAGTAATCATTTATTATCAAAAATGCAGAACTCCTCAAAAACCCGCTTTGCCCCGATAGGGGGCCTAAAGCGGGTATGCGCTATAAGCTTGATAAATCTTACCACATATTAATTTGTCTGAACATTAATGATGAGACTTTAATCATACATCTAATTATCGTAAAAAAAAAAATGACTTTAAATAGTTATTTCAGACTCATTTCATCAGTCTTAAGTAACTAAAAGTCTCTCTACCCGCTTTGCCCGGAATCACATTTTTTATTTAAATGCATAAACAAATGTACTACTTTTCGACTGGTCAAAAGTTACATACTTTCATTTTTTTTTCAAAATTCACCAATTTTTTTATATTGCGCCTAGTTACGCCATGTCACACCTCCGATTCTCGAGTGGGACTGATTGAAACTTGGGAGTGTTTGGATAATCACGGTATACGTACACATTTACACTCGCGTTGCATGCGGCAGCATACGAACGCTTACCCGCATTAGGCGACCCACCCGCTTTAGGCCACTCTCCCCTATATAAGTGTAAACACGCAACAAGTCCTGTCGTACGAATATCCGATTCACCGGGAATGTGTCCGAATTGGTATAACTCGATCTCAGGATTTGCGCGGGTTGAGCAAAGTAGGGGTAGATACTCGCTGAGAGGTCTCAACATGAATGTTGTGCCAACAATGAGCGTCGCACAACGCTCCGGCAGTCCCACTGGAACGTTTGATCTCCGCGATCGCAAGTGTTTCTAAAGAAATTAATTTGTTTTTCGGTGTGCCTCTGGGTGTACAGCTCCAACCACTCATCAGAGATTTAACGAGGTAAGTAACCAAACATCCTTTTCAATTAAATTCTCGGTGGTAGTATACATTATCTTCAATTCCTGATAAACATGGATCGAAATATATTTTTAGGAATAATCAAAAAAACTTTCGAGTGATGTGCAGCTATACCTAAGCAGGCGAAAATGCCAGAATCGAAAGAAATACAGAAGTTTGAGACAGGAAAAATGTAAGCAAGAAAGTATTTCACTTACCAGCGTTATTTATATACCTATATATTGGATTGGACTGGTTCAAAAAAATCGACTGTTCTTTTTTTTTTCAAAGCCATGTGTTGAATAGTTGTAGGGAGAGGAAATAAGACGCCAGTTAAAATTTGAGCCCTTAATATTGATATTCAAGGGTTCCTGAACGAAATTTCTCATTTCCCATTTGATTAACATGGGATTTTTTTTTAGGTATCCCTGAATTTGATAGCTCAGTAACGAGGCAATGTACATAAAGGTCCGATGCATATTCTTATAGGAAATTTGATGCTCTACAAAAAAAGTCTCTCATAATTTTTTGATAACTCAAATTTTTCTTTTTCTTATTCAAGGTTGGAGTTGAATTTTAACCCTCAATAACTTTTCAAAGCGTTGAGTTATCGAAAAATTACAGGAAAGCTCTTCCGTAGAGCAATTAATTTCCTATACAATATGTATCGGACTTTTATGTACGTTGCTTTGTTGCTGGGCTACCAAATTCAGGAACAATTAACCCTAGAACGACAAACCGGGGTATATATCTACCCCAGGAAAACTCTGAAAAATGACGTTTTGGCCGTTTTCTTAGCACTTTCAGGTATTTAAATCGATTTTTCACCGACTAAACTTCAATGAAATTGAATTTGCTTTTCACCATTCTCTTCTGCATGAAATAACGAAGAGATTCATGTACTTACGAGTCTCATTACTGCTTTCAGAACGGTTTTACAAACAAGAAACGCGTGGGGTAAATATTTACCCCGGTTTGTAGTTTAAAGGTAGAAAAAATGGGTTTGTCGTTCTAGGGTTAAAAAAAAATTCCAATCCTAATCAAATGGAAAATGAAAAATTGCGTTTAGGAACGCCTAAATATTAATATTAAGGGCTCAAATTTTAACTGGCATCTTATTTTCACTCCCCACAACTATTAAACACGTGACTTGAATGAAAAAAAAAAAGCAGTCGATTTTCTCGAATTAGTCTCATATAGATATTGTACATACACACACCATACAACAAAACGCACTCTTCATGCACGGAAAGAAATGCATTGCGGATATCACAATGTTATTATGGGCGTGAACGCCATGCTGTATGGTATCGACGATTTTCATTCATTTTAATAGTTCCGTCAACAGACTTTTATTCATACCTTTTTTGTATATTGACCAAAAATGATGGGCAAGGTGTCATTTGAATCGGAAAAGCATTTAAAAACTTTTCGAAAAGGTCCCAAAAAGGGCAAAAAAAAATTGCAAAAGTTATAAACAATTTATTAAAAAAAAAGAGGGGAAGTTCGGTTTTTTGCAAATATCTCAAAAACCATTTGAGATATTCAAAATCGCAAAAAAGATCCTAAAAGAGCAGAAAATTTCCTACAAAAAAGCCCGGCCTCCCCAAACTCCACAACCAATATTTATCATTTTAATTGTGCAGTGAAAAAATAACTAAACATAGGTTAGGCGGCGGCCGCGCGCGCGATTTCAGTCCTTTTTTCACCGCACAATTAAAATTATAAATATTGGTTGTAGAGTTTGGGGAAGTAGGGCTTTTTTGTAGGAAATTTTCTGCTCTTTTAGGATCTTTTTTGCGATTTTGAATATCTCAAATGGTTTTTGAGATATTCGCAAAAAACCGAACTTCCCCTCTTTTTTTTTAATAAATTGTTTATAACTTTTGCAATTTTTTTTTGCCCTTTTTGGGACCTTTTCGAAAAGTTTCTAAATGCTTTTCCGATTCAAATGACACCTTGCCCATCATTTTTGGTCAATATACAAAAAAGTTATGAATAAAAGTCTGTTGACGGAACTATTAAAATGAATGAAAATCGTCGATACCATACAGCATGGCGTTCACGCCCATAATAACATTGTGATATCCGCAATGCATTTCTTTCCGTGTGTGATCATAAGATAAAGCATTCCGGGGGATAGGATTGAGGTTGATTGTTTAATGGTAATTCAATGGGATAAATGTTAAAAATTATATACTGTGCGCTATTTACAGTGTGTGCTTACATGCTAGCATTACAAGAAGTTTGTGTTATTTACACGATGTGCTTACATTCTAACATAACAAAAACTCGATTTAACATTATTTACGTCACATGCTTAGTATCACAGTCCGTGTTTACATGCTAACAGAACAAAAACTTAATATTACGTTATATTTACATTACATATCTTCTGCTTCAAACCATACTCGAATTGTACAATACATACATGTGTTCAAAATTATAAACTAATGAGCGAAAAAAAAAGCGTGTTGAGGTAGACAAGTGTTCTTTCATTGATTTTGTTATTGATGTGAAAGGAAAGATAGCGAGAGAAAACAAAAAATAGGAAAAATGCAAAAGTTCATTCTCAACTTAATTTTAGGCAAAATACGCCGTCAAAATCTTTGAATCCGCGAAATTTAACATAGTCACGGTTAGACCGCCGGTGACTCAACGCAGGCTACCTACCTATATCTACTCATTCATTGACATGCACATGCACCCGACAAAAACTCAATTATTTATTGATTCATTCATTTTCAGGCCCCATTTCGTCATTCAGGAGGATGTTCAAGCTCGCGCAGTACGCCAACGTACTGCCGAATCCTAAGGGTGGCTTATAAGAGCGCATGATCTTTGGACTTTCGTACCGATGACGAGAATGTACTGGAGCTTCCAATATCATTTCACGCATTTTATAGCGCTCACCCCGGGGCTTTTGTTCCCGAGCTTTTAGCAACCATCGTGCAATACCTCTCCTTGCGGCGTTCATGTCTGTTTCGGAAAACGGATAAAACGAACTCGCGCACAAAGTATATACCCATGAGCACAGATGAACGCCGCAATTTCCTGACGAATCAGAGACTCCAGATTCAGAATACTGCATTGGTACATCTGAAGGTACGGAAAGAGTCCAAGTTCCCCAACGCGTCATTTTTTTTGATCTGGCAGCGCGATCTGATTCAACGAAATTACAGAACCCACTTATCAAACCAGGTGGTGGCATTCCATGCATCGAATCAATGTATATCAGCACATTATGGGGAAATACTGTGATTAACAAGGTCCAGTGATTCCCCAAATGTACCGGCCATAGCCAGACTTCGAACGACCAAATATCTTTCATCTCCACCCAGCGTTGGAACCCGATGCTCAATGATCCTCCAAGTAGCTTTTCGGTAAAAAAAGACTCGAACGCTAGTACTTTCATGTTGTTGTCGTTTGCATGATCTTGTGCAAGAACGCAGAATCCATTAACGATGTTATCATCCAACCACTCGCGCGGTAACAAAGTTTGCAACGACTCTTTTGTAAAAAGGATACCGGCAGCGCTAATATTAGACGAATTCTGCGGAAAATCAGGCGGATAATTTAAGGAAGGTGAAAATAATGTTTTATCAGCAAAATCGTTTGCTGTTGGAGGCGCAGAAAAGACAGATTTTTCGGAAATAGAATCAAGTAAGTGTGTGTTCGGGAACTCGGGTAATTCAGGCGAAAGAGTCGCAGAAGTCAACGACAATGGTTTCATGTCGGCATGTTCGCAGGAGTCGGGAACAGAATACAGAATTTTATTCAATTCGTCATCTTTGATATCGTCCGGGATCGGATCGACGAACTCATTTGGGCTCTCATCGCATTCGATGACGTGTTGCACAGCCTTGGTTGATTTCGATAATGTCTCACTGTCATTTTTATTTTTTACAAATTTAGGGCATTTGAAATAAGTTTGCGATTTTCTTTTTTTCATCCATACCTCCTCTTGCAGTTCCGGATTAGTTTTGTTCTTGCGCGTTTGTCTCTCGGTTTTTAACGAAAACTTCCTATCCCGAAGTCGTGGTCGAAGAAGGGACTCCATTTTCTGGACAAACCTAGGCGCGGAAATATTTGAGTTGCGATCTAATACGTCTTTCTTAACTATTTTAAACCAATTTTCCACGCTTGCATTGGATTCGCGCAACAAGCCAAAGTCTTTCAATACAATAGGCGACCATAGTGGAAAAAAGGGTAATATATGATCCAACAAATACAATAAAAATTCAGTTGAATAAAAGCTGTTGTTCGCGTCAACTTCTGCATTGCCGTGTTCTGCCAACGTACCATCGTAGATGGATTTAAAGAATCTATAAAATGGTGAACCATGACGCAGTAGATGCGTTGAATTAATTTCATCCGCGGAAGATTCTATGTCCGAATGCTGCGAAGTGTCGAAGTCTATGAAATCAGTGTCGTTCAACACCGCTTCAGTGTTTCGAATTTCCTGTACAATTCTGTTAAAATCATTGCACTTTTCCTTATACCCGAACACCACTACAGCCAAGCCGAAAATTGTTTTGGCAGAAACCATATCAGTGCAGTGAATCATTTTACTGATTAATGCTGCACAAAGGCTCCGTTGCTCCTGATTCCGAAACAGCGTTTTCACTTTTCTCATAACTGTTCGTAATACGTGCGTCGAACAAATATGCACATGAGTGATATCGGGGAGAGTAATCGTGTCATTTTCAAACGCAGGATATAAGTCTTTCAAATATTGCGCTAAAGATATATCGTTAAACGCCTTTAGTACTGAATGAATCAGGGTTAAACTGAAATCAGTTTCAACTTTATTGATGACCACACGGCGGGTAGTCATCTGCTTCATTGTATGATTAAATGATGCCAAAAAAAGGGTAATATATGGAATATTATGTACGCTCGATATAAATTCCGCTATGGGTAATGGGGCAGATTCTTCGTTACCCGGTACGATTAAAGCGTAATAATAGATTGGCTTAGAGTTATCGGACGAAGGCGCGACAATACAACCCCCCGTAGCATCTAAATTGCAATGAATTGGCTTACGTAAAGAAAGAAGATATAGAATTTGTTGCTCAGTGTATAAAATAATGTAAAATGGCAACATACAGTGCCCTTGTATGTAACCACTACGAAATTTTCCGGGCCAAGATTCTACAAATAGCTTTGTCAGTTTTATTAAGAATTGCGTCGGGTCTTTGTCTAAATCATCTTGTGTGTTATTTTCACTTGACATTTTTTCTAAAAGCATCAAGCTAGGAGCATCGTTTCTATTCCCCGCAACTAATACGTCTTCAGGAACGACCTGCAACATTTTCAGTTTTAAAAGACTTGGGATCTGGCTCTCTAGCTCCTTTCTAAGCAGCACTCGATCTTCTCCCCTGATAAATCGGCGATGTATTTCGCCGCTGTCGTGACATATTTGTTTAACTCGGTATATCTGAACGACGATGTCACGAAATGGTTGGATGATAGGCATCATAACTTTAAATTTGAAACTAGTGCAGGACGAATTTTTGCACTTGGCAACAGCATGAAAGTACGGCGGTTTATGGTTATAACATTTATGCCACTCAAAACATAGAACGCAGTGAGGGTACTGTTTTTTAAAATACTTATTGAATTCGTCGGTCCAGCCTTTTTTTAAACGTAGTGCACCGGTTGCAACAAAACGTTCCCAAAATTCGCTTGGAATTTCCATGTCACCGTCTTTAATTGGGTAATCGCCCCTATCAGAATCGGCTGAAGTATGGCTAGTTTCTCTTTTGATCGATACATCAACAACGGTTGGAGAATCAGTAGCGGTTGAACAAAAACTGATTTCATTTTTGACAGTCATAGGTTCGTAACAATCATCGTGCCAACTGCTATGCGTGTCGTTGAAATTATCCCAGTGATCGGGTTCAAAGTCAGGGTCTTCTGGTTCCAAAAATATTGGTTCAGACTTAATGGGAGACATACTAGGTACAACATCATCGATAAGAATTTGGGACGCATTCTCGATTGTTTTATCTAAACGCATCTGTGCAAAACATTTCTCAACTTCCGCAAAATGCTTGCGAAAGACGTCGTACACCTTTCGCGTGTGTTTCTGAATAGTTCGCTCACATTGGGTTGGTAAGAAACGAGAACAAATTTTATAGCATAAACTATTATTACCCTTGTAACTCAGACTGGATTCCGTTTCCTTCAATTCATTGAGAGTCATATCAGGGCATATCTCTAATAATATTGCAACTAGCTCTTCTGGCTTGATAAACATAGTGAATTTCTTAATATCATCAATGTCTAATGATATATGTAGTAGATATGACTTATTGTGTAATGTTAATATTTCTAAGCTTAAGATTAGTCTTCATGTTGTATATTGTGATGTGTTAATAGATTTAAGGAAGTATTGGTAGTTTTATAGGTATAGGTATAGGTATAGATATAGATATAAGCTAAGCATAGATATAAAAAACAATAGAACTAGCTGCTGGCAATGTTAGACCAATCAGTAATCTTGAAGATTGAAGTTGAAGGCTCTAATACTGCTGCTATCGTAAGTTGTACAATACGGCAGGCAAGCGAATGGGAATAATTATTCAGGAACATACGGGTACACGTCTGTACATATGTAGGTATACATCTGTATGCACGTACCAAATATGTCTTGCTTGGAGGAACCTGGGAAGAGGAGGAATAATTTCAGTATAGGATATAAAATTATGTAGCATAAGTGCAAAAGGGCTGTGAAATAAAGTTATTTTTCACCATAAAATACTAAAATGCATAATATATCTGAAAAAGTATTGGAATCAGATCTCGATACCAAGTACAGGGCAGTAATTTGAAATGAGTAATTAGGAAAAAAATAGAATTAAAGAATTTACTTCCAAACCGCTAGTAAAAAAATCTAAAAAAAAAAAAAAAAGACGTCTCTTTTTTGATTCCCTTTAGAGCATACTATATATAGTAGGATGAGAAAATCGAAAATGGAGAGGGTCAATGACAGATCGATTCGGCATGGCATGTCTCATGCAGTGTTGCCAAAATTATAATTAAATTTTTTTTAATTACTCATTACTTTCGTAATGCGTAATTGAATTTTTATTCAATAAAAGATGCCTGTGAGAAGCGGAGCTCTTGATATTAAGATTTAGAGGTGGCTCATCGCGGATTTCTATTTTCCATTTGAATAGCATAGGAAATTTTTTTTTTTTTTTTATAATTTTGTAGCTCACAAACCAATGAACAAATCCGAATGACTCATACATATTTTCATAGGAAATTAAACACTCTACAAAAAGCTTCTCTTCTCATTTTTTGATAAATTAACTCCTTCCACAGTTATTCAAGCTCAAAGTTCAATTTATAGTTGAGTTGACTATTTTTTTTTTTGTGATTTTTTTTCCACAATGATAGAGACATTTTTTAGAGTGTTCAATCCCCTATCAAAATATGTGAAAGTCATTCGGATTTGTTCATTGGTTTGTGAGCTACGAAATTCTGAAAAAAAAAAAAAAAAAAATTCCTATGCTATTTAAATGGAAAATAGAAATCCGCGACGAGCGACCTCTAAATCTTAATATTAAGAGCTTCGCTTTAAACAGGCTCTCCCCCCCCCCCCCCCCCCCCCCCGAAGTATTTCAATGCGAAAATTAAAAAAACAGAAAAAATAGTCGATTTTTTTGAACCGGTCTAATATACATGTAATAATTGTAATGTATAATGAGGTGAGTCATTCAATTAAAAATGTAATTACTGACTCGCAACACTAGTCTCGATCATGTGTGCATTTTGATTTGAAAATTTTTATTTCATTTCACATTCAGTGATAACACGGTAAGAATGATACTTTACTTGAAAGTCTTGATACTTCTTGATGAATCAAATGATGAGTTCTTTTCGCTAATCGATGACGGTAATACAAAGTAAGAATGCATTTTCTGCTGAATGGTCTCTTTCCGGAATTTTTAATACTTACTCGGAGAATGATTTCTCATTTTTTATCAACATTTTTTGCCGATAACCCAATCTTTCACCCGAAACAGTTTCATTTGCCAGTTTTTAATTTTTACAGTAAAAAATAAGTTTGGAAGTCTGCATCATTGTTATTGTACCGATCCCTGATGAAAAATATAATTATGTGATAAAAATTAATATTAACATACCTTCCGTAAAATGAGCGAAAAATTCGTTGTTTTTTCGTATTCCGTTTGAATAAATTAGGAAATTTTTCTAACGAAGCGTGCTCTCTTGAATGCAGTAGAACAGTGATCTCGTAAGACCTAAGTGAAAGAGGAAGGAGAAGAAGGAAGCATCGAGAATAGAACAGCGGAGTCTGGAGCGGCGTTTTACAAAACAGAGCGCTATTCTTTGAAGGAGAGATATTCGACACATATTATCGCCGCTCGTAATAAATATCAATTGACAATTTTTATTGAATAAACAAACTACGTCCTCCGGGATTAGGAATTTTTTCCAAATTCCGGTACAACTACTGAGCACGTATACATATTTCAACTCGATATTCGCTTGCAACAAGTTTTTAGAGAAGTATTAATATCGCCGCGCGTAATAATTATTAATTAACAATTTTTAATCAATAAACAAAGTCCATCCCCCGGGATTTCTTATTTTTTCCAAGTTCCGGTATAATTACTGAGTACGTATACCAAATTTCAACTCGATATTCGCTTGCAACAAGTTTTTAGAGAAGTATTAATATCGCTGCGCGTAATAATTATTAATTAACAATTTTTAATCAATAAACAAAGTCCATCCCCCGGGATTTCTTATTTTTTCCAAGTTCCGGTACGATTACTGAGTACGTATACCAAATTTCAACTTGATATTCGCTTGCAACAAGTTTTTAGAGAAGTAATAATATCGCTGCGCGTAATAATTATTAATTAACAATTTTTAATCAATAAACAAAGTACATCCCCCGGGATTTCTAATTTTTTCCAAGTTCCGGTACAATTGCTGAGTACGTATACCAAATTTCAACTCGATATTCGCTTGCAACAAGTTTTTAGAGAAGTATTAATATCGCTGCGCGTAATAATTATCAATTAACAATTTTTAATCAATAAACAAAGTACGTCCCCCGGGATTTCTAATTTTTTCCAAGTTCCGGTACAATTGCTGAGTACGTATACCAAATTTCAACTCGATATTCGCTTGCAACAAGTTTTTAGAGAAGTATTAATATCGCTGCGCGTAATAATTATCAATTAACAATTTTTAATCAATAAACAAAGTACGTCCCCCGGGATTTCTAATTTTTTCCAAGTTCCGGTACAATTACTGAGTACGTATACCAAATTTCAACTCGATATTCGCTTGCAACAAGTTTTTAGAGAAGTATCAATATCGCCGCGCGTAATAATTATTAATTAACAATTTTTAATCAATAAACAAAGTACATCCCCCGGGATTTCTTATTTTTTCCAAGTTCCGGTACGATTACTGAGTACGTATACCAAATTTCAACTCGATATTCGCTTGCAACAACTTTTGCCAGTGATCCAAATGTTAATTGCGCGGCCGCTAGCTCCGTTTACAACAATTAACAATTTTTAATAAATAAACAAAGTACATCCCCCGGGATTTCTAATTTTTTTCAAGTTCCGGTACAATTACTGAGTACGTATACCAAATTTCAACTCGATATTCGCTTGCAACAAGTTTTTAGAGAAGTATTAATATCGCTGCGCGTAATAATTATTAATTAACAATTTTTAATCAATAAACAAAGTCCATCCCCCGGGATTTCTTATTTTTTCCAAGTTCCGGTATAATTACTGAGTACGTATACCAAATTTCAACTCGATATTCGCTTGCAACAAGTTTTTAGAGAAGTAATAATATCGCTGCGCGTAATAATTATCAATTAACAATTTTTAATCAATAAACAAAGTACGTCCCCCGGGATTTCTAATTTTTTCCAAGTTCCGGTACAATTACTGAGTACGTATACCAAATTTCAACTCGATATTCGCTTGCAACAAGTTTTTAGAGAAGTATCAATATCGCCGCGCGTAATAATTATTAATTAACAATTTTTAATCAATAAACAAAGTCCATCCCCCGGGATTTCTTATTTTTTCCAAGTTCCGGTATAATTACTGAGTACGTATACCAAATTTCAACTCGATATTCGCTTGCAACAAGTTTTTAGAGAAGTAATAATATCGCTGCGCGTAATAATTATCAATTAACAATTTTTAATCAATAAACAAAGTACGTCCCCCGGGATTTCTAATTTTTTCCAAGTTCCGGTACAATTACTGAGTACGTATACCAAATTTCAACTCGATATTCGCTTGCAACAAGTTTTTAGAGAAGTATTATTATCGCCGCGCGTAATAATTATTAATTAACAATTTTTAATCAATAAACAAAGTCCATCCCCCGGGATTTCTTATTTTTTCCAAGTTCCGGTATAATTACTGAGTACGTATACCAAATTTCAACTCGATATTCGCTTGCAACAAGTTTTCAGAGAAGTAATAATATCGCTGCGCGTAATAATTATCAATTAACAATTTTTAATCAATAAACAAAGTACGTCCCCCGGGATTTCTAATTTTTTCCAAGTTCCGGTACAATTACTGAGTACGTATACCAAATTTCAACTCGATATTCGCTTGCAACAAGTTTTTAGAGAAGTATTAATATCGCTGCGCGTAATAATTATTAATTAACAATTTTTAATCAATAAACAAAGTCCATCCCCCGGGATTTCTTATTTTTTCCAAGTTCCGGTATAATTACTGAGTACGTATACCAAATTTCAACTCGATATTCGCTTGCAACAAGTTTTTAGAGAAGTAATAATATCGCTGCGCGTAATAATTATCAATTAACAATTTTTAATCAATAAACAAAGTACGTCCCCCGGGATTTCTAATTTTTTCCAAGTTCCGGTACAATTACTGAGTACGTATACCAAATTTCAACTCGATATTCGCTTGGAACAAGTTTTTAGAGAAGTATCAATATCGCCGCGCGTAATAATTATTAATTAACAATTTTTAATCAATAAACAAAGTACATCCCCCGGGATTTCTAATTTTTTCCAAGTTCCGATACAATTACTGAGTACGTATACCAAATTTCAACCTGATATTCGTTCGCAACAATTTTTCCGAGAAGATTCAGTGCACATTCACGCCTACACCGGTCGACCGACGGGTAGGTGTAAGAGCTGCAGCGGTTCTCAACCGCGCGCTCCGAGCGGCCGCTAGCTCTGGCCGCCAGTTTCAGCCTCATCTGCAGAGTCTTCACCCGTTAGCGTTAGTCATGTATAGGATAATCAACAATTGTGGCTGCGGAGATTTCACCCGTTAGCGTTAATCATAAAATTGTACAAGGGATATTTATTAATCGCGGCTGCGGAGTTTTAACCCGTTAGCGTTAATCAACCGAGGTAGGGTAATAATTTACGTTATGCACAATGATATTATGTTAATACTGTTCGTCCAAGCTCATCTTGTCTAATTCTTCTGATTATTATTTATTTTACTTTTATATTTGAATTTTGCAGTTTTCATTTTCTTTTAGTTTTATTTCTCTATCTAGTAGATGTGATTTGTATTTGTGATTCTATGAATGACTAGCTCTGCTCGAGCACCCGTCTTATATCGTAGTCCAAATTCCCACTCTAATTCTCAATTTCCCGGAATTTGTAAATACTTGAGAGGCTTCCTCAGTCTGTTCTAAAATGTTCTACGACGAGTAGGTCTGTTTGATGTTAACTCCTACGAACTCTTTTATTTTCAAATAATTTTACAACAATCATATTATTCTTAATCTAAATTAACATATTATCAATCATCATATTATTTATCATGTCTCTTCTTTATAGAAGGTGATGTAACGCTTCAATATATGTATTGCAATTCTTAGACAGTTTTTCTTCTAGTGCAGCTAGGTGCTCTGCAAAAAGGTCACCTTCAAATTCGGGTCTGAACAGAAGGTATCGAAATATATACAATTGAGCCCTCTAGATGCAAGACTAGCGTAGAGCATAAAATGGAAGTTTCCGATGTCAGATACTTGCATTCTGCTCTATTCGTCTGACTCTACCCATTTCTTGTATTAAATCCCACTATCCCAATATTTTGCAAGTTCAGCGTTCACTCTCATCATCCTCTCTTTTCATACGGCGAACCGCTGCAAAATTTAACAATCCATAAAAAAGCTTTTTCTCCAGTAATTACATTCATAAATGAAAATACGCTGAGTCTACAATGAATAAATTAATATAAATGAGAATCTCCATCATCTGAGAAAGAGGGACCATTTCTTTAATATTGAATAAGTATTTTTATTCTAACCATTTGTTGTGATAGCACTAATCTGAATTTGATAGAGATTGTTCTGAGCAGAGAATCTGAACTGTTTGTAAAACATGGATTAAAAAATTATCTTCACCGAAGGTCAAAGCACCACGTTGACGTGGAGTGTAGAATAAAGCCTATCGGAGTCCAACACACAACGTCGACTTACAGTCTCGTTTGGACTAGAGGATACCGAGATAGAATATAGAACTTGTCGGAATCCAACGCATAACGTTGACTAACAATTCGGGTCTGAGCAGACGAGCCTTCAGAGATGAGCCTAACATAGAGCTTAAAGTGGAATACGTTGCGATCCAACGCTTGAACTCGGCTTTCTTCGTCTGGCTCCTTGCCAGTCCTCATATCAAAGATGCTATCATGATATTTTTCAACTTCAACATTTTTGTCAGACTTCCTCAGGTGGTGACTTGATAGAAAAAAATCGAATAATCCTCAAAACACCGTTTCCTCCGATAATTGCATTCATAAATGAAAATCAGCCAAATCTACAATGTATAAGTGAATATAATTTAGGGGTAATATTTATTTAGGGGTAATAGTCATCTGACAGTCTTGGGTTATGCAAGGTAAACCTAATCTAATTATCCGTTCACAATTGTTATTTTATTTATCACCATGAATTTTACACGTTAGTCAATTCGCATAACCTAAAAAGCTCAAGATCATAGGATCTAAGATTAACCTATCGAAACATTTTTGTTGGTGACTATCACATTAATGTACTTCGCGTGGCCTTTGGTTGGTATTCACTAGTTTTTGTACTTTCACATTTTATATTAATCATTGCTTGTACCATCTTGTACTTTATTTTATTTCCTTTATTGGGATTCAAAAACATGAAATGACAACACGCGTCTGCTAGTGTTGCAGACGGTTTCTGTCTGCGATACGAGCGCTGACTAGGTTGTGACTGTCGAACTAACGCCATTCTATACAATTTTTGTGTAGATTTTCCCTTCTATGTGATTTTATGGGAATGGTTTTAGTGTGAATGAATCTTGGTCTGAAGACAAAGGAGAAACATTGTACGAGGAAACTGGGTATTAGAATCTGTAGTTAATTATATCTCAGCACTCCGGACACCAATTTAATCGATCTAGGGCTCAAATAAAAGCTTTTTATGCCCACATCCTAGATTAAATCAGTTTTTATTCGTGTATGTTGTGAGGTGGAAAAAAACAAAGATAATAATTCGCGGTATAGGTTAGGGTAGTTGCCTCTCGGGTATATAGACTCGTTGAGTCTCACGCATGAAATTTTTTTTTTTTTTTATGTACTTGGCGTGAGACTCTACCGAGTCCCTTGATTAAATTCTATGGATTGACCTAGTAGTTACTACGGAAATCTCCATGAACCTCGCTTAGTATACTGGAAACCCACAAAAACATTTCCAATGTAGAAAGCACCGCCAAGTACAAAAATGATCCCACTAGAAAAACATAGAAGAACCTATCGCCAGTCTCTATCGTGAAATTAGGAAGAATGCCAAGCACTACGCCTCCCCGCAAGTATATACGTCGAAAAGTCGGACCTCGCTGATTCGTGTAGTTAGTGATATCGAAAAATCATTTCAAGAGCACATACTTGGCGGGCACATTCCTTTCTCCCACTCTTCTACAATCTACCGCATACTTCTTCCAGTCTCCATTTGCCAGAGTAGACGATGTACCTACTCAATTGGAAATTGTTTGTAGACGGTAAGTCAACTGGAGAACTTCCCCAATAAACACACTAACCTAAGTAACGTATAAAAATCGGAAGAATGTCCGATCGAAAAACGTATATTTCACGTAGGGGAGAGTGGGGCAAGACCGGCAGTGGGGGCAAAACCGGCACCAAAAAAAAAAAATGACCTAATAGTATTTTCGAATTAAGGCGAGTCATACGAAACGCCATACCGAGTGATTTCGCTGAAAGCGATACAAATTTTGGAGGGTGGGGCAAAACCGGCACCAAAAAAAAAAAGCGGCTTACACACAGAAAAACCTAAGCCTAGATTACGATTGAAAAATCGTAATTTACGTTTTCATGAGCGTAATTTACGTTTTTAGAGACAACGTGAATCATGCTCTATATTGCCGTAAAATAGGATCGAATTGTCCTTGACGTACGATTTCGTATTCGTACAATAAGGAAAACCTGAACGTACTATAGTAAAACGTGATTTACGTTAAAGTTTTCCTTAGTGTACGAATACGAAATCGTACGTCAAGGACAATTCGACCTATTTTACGGCAATATAGAGCATGATTCACGTTGTCTCTAAAAACGTAGATTACGCTTATGAAAACCGTAAATTACGATTCTTCAATCGTAATCTAGGCTTAGGTTTTTCTGTGTGTAGTCGTATTTTTCGCGATGAGGCGAGTAAAAAATAGTACTTTTCGATACTAGGGCGAAAGTGTTGATTCTCGGACGAGTGTGAAGTTTTTCGCCCGAGCGAAGCGAGGGTGACAATCACACGAGTCGAGAATCATCTTTCGCACGTGTATCGTACTTCATTTTTTCACACTACGCGCGTTAAGTTAAATTTTATGCACGCGAAGCGTGCGCAAAATCGAACTTTGCGCCCGCAGTGTGAAAAAAACTGTATCTAACGTATCTCTGCTGAAAATGATAAAATACCGAGAAATGGGGGAAAACCGGCCACTAAACAAGAAAATTATACGAATATTACAAATTCAATGTAACAAAGAATAGAAATAGTATATTACTCACCTAGGGAGGGAAAGTAGGCTAACCCAAACTGCGTGTGAGATTGACACCCGAGCCGAAGGCGAGGGTGACAAAAACGCAGTTTGGGATGGCCTTTATCACTCCCGTGTGAGGTATACTATTTTTCACCACCCCCTGCATCGGAAAGAACGACTTCCCGCTCACGCAAGGGAGCGAAAGTCGTACTTTCCGTGCAGGTGTGGTGAAAAATCAATTTAATGAAAGAAAAAAAAGACAAGTTTTAGAGACTAGATGTGTTTAACAAAAGAGCTATTACTATACCATTTGAAATGAACCAAAAAATATTTATCGAAAGAACAATTATTTATACAGTTTTCTAGAAATTAGAAGATTCGACGAAATTAGAGAGAGCGTCTTGCCGGTTTTTCTCCCATTTCCCGGTATTTTATCGTTTTCAGCAGAGAAACGTTAAATACAGATTTTTCTTACTCGCCTCATCGCGAAAATACGATCCAGCCGCATTTTTTTTGGTGCCGGTTTTGCCCCACCCTCCAAAATTTTTATCGCTTTCAGCGGAACCACTCGGTATGGCGTTTCGTATGACTCGCCTTAATTCGAAAATACCATTAGGTCATTTTTTTTTTTGGTGCCGGTTTTGCCCCCACTGCCGGTCTTGCCCCACTCTCCCCTATATGGCTCAAAATCACCAAGGTGGTAAATTCCAAGTTTGGAATTTCTCAAAAAAATTTATTATATTTTTGTTCTGCAAACCAGTTCTAATCATTGACCAACTTATCTTTAATTGATATCCGAACGGGGCAAGCTGGAAATTAAAAATTACGTGAATAAAAAGTATTTATGGAAAACAAGTCATGAGCTGCCGTCATTTCGGGAACGCTTGAAAAAGTAATAATTACTAATGCATAAATACGGAAAATGATTTGTTTATTATAGTAGATACATAGCTGAGATATGTCCTCAATCTTTAAAAATGATAAACATGTCAATTACTGTGTGAATGTGAAGTTTTTTGAAAAATAAGTCATGAGAAACATAAATTTACATGTTTTCATAGTTATAGTTCCTTTAAAAGTAATATTCATATAATTTTGGACATTTAATTTAGTATAAAAGCAAAGAAATAAATTTATATTTGCAATCGATCATTGATTCGATGAGAAAAAAATGATTATATATATATATACGTTTATACGTGAAATATACGTGTTTCGGCCGGACATTCTTCTGATTTTTATACGTTACTTAGGTTAGTGTGTTTATTGGGTCCAATTAGATTTGAATTTGAAATGTTCTTGAGTTAGCGTTAATATATTACGTAAGATCAGAGTCTTCTACGTCTAAAAGAGTGACACTCGCTTTGGTTCAATACAGTTATTATTTCTCTGTATCAGAATGTACTGACCCAGTGAAGATTGTGTCTGCAATTGATATCTATAATTATTTCCCACTGTTCAATCCTAATCCGTACAATACTTCCAGTATTGTACTCATATAATTGTGCACTTGCACCAGGCCTCAAATAATCGAAATTGGTGATTGATAATAGTATATTTTGTATCAAGGGCGTAAAATTTTATACCCGCGTGTGATCACACGAGGGTGTAAAGTATTACGCCCGTGTTGCGAACGATATTTTTCGATGCAGTTGGCGTAAAATTAGATTTTATCCAAGCAGAACAAGTTGTAAATCGGACTTTACGCCCACTGCAACGAAAATATCGTAACTATATTGATTCAAAGCCAGTGTTACCTGGGGACCCCCACGAAAAAAATATATATGCTAGGATATATTCCATGCATATTGTTACGTTTCAGTTCTTGAGCGATACCACCGGTATCGCGAACCGAGTGTAATTGTGAGTTCTTTGCTCGATTTTATATGTTCTAGACCTTTATATCAAATATTTAATTTTCCCTATTACGGACTTGAGTCGCCGTGCAACTAAAGCCGCCTCCCCACAGACCTGAACACGTAAACGCGCTAAGGCTGCACTTTACCCACCTAACCTTTTGATTTTAGTTTTATTTAAGTTAGTTTATTCCCAATTATTCTAAACAATACAACCTGCTGTGCCAGACCTGAGTATGTCAGAGACACACTAAGGCTGTATCTAGCGTTGGTTAGTTATATCAATGAAGAAGACCTGGAAATAGCGGATAAGGGATCTGCATAGACTTACTTTTATACAATCTAGAAATTCGATTTATTTTATCTTTAACGATTTGCGGTTGCAACCAATTCTTATTTTATATTTACAGTTGTTGCTTACTTACTAAGTTATGACCAGTGTTGGGCAGATTTGTAATTAATTAATTACAAATTACAAATTACAATTGTAATTTTCAATTGAAAGTCGAATCAATTACAAATTACAATTGTAATTTGTAATTGAAAGTCAATCAATTACAAATTACAGTTGTAATTTGTAATTGAAAGTCAATCAATTACAAATTACAGTTGTAATTTGTAATTGAAAGTAAACTCAATTACAAATTACAATTGTAATTGAAATGTTTCTTCGAATCAATTACAAATTACAAATGTAATTGACACCTTTTTTCGAATCAATTACAAAATACAAATGTAATTGAAATGTTTTTTCGAATCAATTACAAATTACCAATGTAATTGAAATGTTTTTCGTATTCAATTACAAATTACAAATGTAATTGAAATGTCTTTCGTAATCAATTACAAATTACAAATGTAATTGAAACGTTTTTCCGAATCAATTACAAATTACAAATGTAATTGACACCTTTTTTCAGATCAATTACAACTTTTAAATGTTGTAACTTTTAATTGATTCGAAAAACTGTTTCAATTACATTCGTAATTTGTAATTGATTCGAAAAAACATTTCAATTACATTTGTATTTTGTAATCGATTCGAAAAAACGTGTCAATTACATTTATAATTTGTAATTAATTCGGAAAAAGGTGTCAATTACATTTGTAATTTGTAATTGATTCGAAAAAACATTTCAATTACATTTGTATTTTGTAATTGATTCGAAAAGGGATGTCAATTACATTTGTAATTTGTAATTGATTCGAAGAAACATTTCAATTACAATTGTAATTTGTAATTGAGTTGACTTTCAATTACAAATTACAATTGTAATTTGTAATTGATTGACTTTCAATTACAAATTACAATTGTAATTTGTAATTGATTCGACTTTCAATTACAAATTACACTTGTAATTTGTAATTGATTCGATTTTCAATTACAAATTACAATTGTAATTTGTAATTGATTTGACTTTCAATTACAAATTACAATTGTAATTTGTAATTAAAATGTAATTAATTACAAATGTAATTAGATGCTGCCCAACACTGGTTATGACTATCGAAGCTGATTTGATTTCCGTTGTATTCTATTTGAATTTTGACAGTTTTGTATGATTGTGATTTTATTGTCTAAATAATATTCTTGTTTCCAAATTTAATATCTTTATTTATATCTTTGATAATATTTTTTGAAATTAGTTAATTTTCTTTTTGTTGATTCTCGCGAAGGTAATTGAATATAATTTATATTGAAATGAAGCTAAGAGTTCACAAGGCGCTCTGCCTATTGTGTCTGCCGAGAGAATAGTGTTGCGAGTCAACCCGGTGCTATACCGTGGAATTGCTGCTAATGAGAGCTGTGTCTCGACTTTTATACTGGCTATGACGTCACTTGACATGTCGCTCTCGTCGAACGTTCTCGATCGTTCGACGTTCGCAACGGCTGATGTTTGAATTGCTAACGGTCAGGCCTATGTTGTCTGATCCGTTACAATATATCCTAGCATATATGAAATCATATATGCTAGGATATACTCAAATTTGCCAAAAGATATATCCTAGCATATATGTCAAGATCATATATTCTGGCATATATTCTAGCATATATTCCGGCATATATACTCCAGCATATATTTTTATCATATATTCTAGCATATATTCTAGCATATATTCTGGCATATATACTCTAGCATATACTCTAGCATATATTCCAGCATATATTCCGGCATATATTCCAGCATATATTCTGGCATATATTCCAGCATATATTCTGGCATATATTCCAGCATATATTCTGGCATATATTCCAGCATATATTCTGGCATATATTCCAGCATATATTCTGGCATATATTCTACCATATATTCTAGTATATATTGTAACTTTACGGATAGTGAGCGTCACTGAAGGTGACGCGAACCGGTTGGTTATTGTGTTTTCTTTACTCGATTTTTATTTTTGTTTGAGACTTCTACTATTAATTATTAGCCGTGCCTATTACGGACTTGAACTACCGTGTAGCTGAAGCCGCCTCCCCACAGACCTGAGTACGATAACGCACTAAGGCTGCACTCTACCCTCTTAACTGTTAAATGTTAATTTAATGAAGTTAATTTATTCCCAAATAATAGCTGTGCCAGACCTGGGTAGATCGGAGATCCACCAAGGCTGTATCTAGCTCTCTGTTAGATTTAAACTATAACCTGGAAATGGCGGAGGAAGGGGTTTGACATCTGATTAAATTGCTTTTTTGTAACGTTCAAAAATCTATTTATTTAATTAACTAAACCTACGGTTGCAACCCTATTTTATATTTACACGTTGCTTATCTTTACTTACGTTATTTCTACGTTAAACAATGATATCGTGATACAATTTTGACAAGTAGCTATTTTGACTGAGATTTGAATATTCTAGCAAAATACAGTTGTTCTGATATTTTCTTTATAATTTTTTGTATGCTGTGATTTACTCTGATTTTCTATAGTTTTATGTCTTTATTTGAAATAATTGGATTTCTGAAATATTCTTGAATTTATTATTTGTACTGAAATGAATAGATGATTCTAACGGTTCATCAGAGCTCTATGCTCGTGATGACCAACAAGTCACTGTGAGTCTATCTGGTATCTACCCTAGAATAGCTAATGAGTTGATGCGCGGTGAGTCAACCCGGTCGCTTTGCCGAAGATTGCTGGTGAGCTGAGCGGCGTCACGCCTTTTATACTTGTCGTGACGTCACTCAGCTCGTCGTTGTGCGAAGCTTCGAGACTCTTCCAGTCACTTCGCTCGACCGTTGCTGATTTAAATGTAAACGCACAGGCATGGGTAGCCTGGCACGTTACAATATATTGCTGGGATAAAAAAAGCCAAAAATTCATCATATGATTACGTTGAAAAATTAGCGGCAAATTTCTTTTTAAAATATTTATTTTATATATAAGACATAACGATACAAATTTTTCAAGTAAAAAATATCTATATTAAATATCTGACTTTTCCGGTTTGTTTGAAACCTCCTAACATTTTGAGGTTTTCCGGTAATGTAGCCAACATGTTATAACGTGCGTTGGCAATAATATTACCGTTATTTACACTCAATTCAATTTCTTCAATTTCTTGATCGTCAGTATCATTAACAGCCGATGATGAAGGCCCGGAGACATAATTCTTTCAGGTGCCTCAATTTTCCTCTCCAACATTTTAATTGAACCTAAAACAATGATGTATAATTAACTACCGAATTCATTATGCAAAAATGTATAATTTGAATGAATTGATAATTTTTATAATACAATAGGCTCTCACCGGACACTTTAATCACTATTGCGTGGAACCATTTCCAGCCACCTGGTGCCATTTTCTTCGTATCGTGCCATTCAACCAAATCAAAATCTTTAATGTGATGAATATCGATCCCAGGCGTCGTCTTCTTGGCATCTCTTCCACGTACCCATTTAACTAATAACCACATTTTTTAATGACCAAATAATTAATTAATTGATTATTTATTAAACCCGTTCACCTCCGCCAGCCCTATATGTTTTGACAATCAACAATTGAAGACGAGCAAATCTTGACTCTGTGATAACCACTGATATATATTATAACTGGATAGCCGATCGCGTATGAAATATAGGCCGAAGCGTGAGGCCAGTTGAGTGTCATTTTTTTTGGAGTCCCGTGTATCGCCATCTGTGCTTGGCGGCATCAAGCTACCTATCAATTCATGATTTGATATCACAGTGATATATATACAGCATGATTCCCAAGTCACGGGAAAGATTTTACATGCAGATTCCTAATCGAAATCTAAGAATAAGTTCCTTATCAAAAACTTCGAGGGTCCAGTCGTTCCTGAGTTATAGAAGGTTTAGTCCACCTCGTAGTTGACGTTGTCCAGGTGGTGAAACTGATGACTCACATTCTCCAGGTCTTTTGCTTCGAAGTTTTCATTCTAGTTGTCGCCAGGCAGGTGATTTCTGACCTCCAGGATTCTCACTACGTTTTTGACGTTGTCCAGGTGTTCAAACTGATGACTTCCGATCCCCAGGTCGTTCGCTTCGTAGTTTTCACTCTCGTTGTCTTCGAGTTGTTGACTTTCGTGCTCCAGGATTTTCGTCCCGTAGTTTACGTTGTCTAGATGGTCAAACTGGTGACTTGCGTTCCCCAGGTCGTCATCTTCGTAGTTTTCACTCTCTTTGTCATCGGGTAGTTGATTTCCGTCCTCTGGGACTTTCGTCACGTAGTTTACGTTTACGGGAAATCAACAACCCGATGACAACGAGAGTGAAAACTACGAAGAGGACGACCTGGGGAACGCAAGTCACCAGTTTGACCATCTAGACAACGTAAACTACGGGACGAAAATCCTGGAGCACGTGAATCAACAACTCGAAGACAACGAGAGTGAAAACTACGAAGCGAACGACCTGGGGATCGGAAGTCATCAGTTTGAACACCTGGACAAAGTCAAAAACGTAGTGAGAATCCTGGAGGTCAGAAATCACTTGCCTGGCGACAACTAGAATGAAAACTTCGAAGCAAAAGACCTGGGGAATGTGAGTCACCAGTTTGATCACCTGGACAACGTCAACTACGGGGCGAACGACGTAGGGCATGAGAATGATCGACCGGACTATTTCAAGAATAAAAATTACGAAATAACAAACCGAAATTTCAGGCAAAGTTCATACGACGCGGGCACTATCAATTTTACAGGATTTTACGTGGTTATGCGGAACAAAAAGTGAGCGCGAAAATTAGCGCTTGAAAAATGACCCTTTGCTTGATCGGCCGCACTGATATCGGTAATCGGCCGATTAATAACTGTCATGCGAATCTATCGGGATAACCGACAGATGGCGGAATGCGGGACTCCAAAAAAAATGGCCGCCTTGGAGCCCCAATAGGGCACATGAATTTTGGTCGATCGGCTATCCAGTTAGCATATATATCAGTGGTGATAACGCTAATACCGACGAGGGTTTTTTATTTTTCAATTTAGCGTTGTCACAGAGTCAGGATTTGCTCGTCTTCAATTGTTGATTGTCAAAACATATAGGGCTGGCGGAGGTGAACGGGTTTGATAAATAATCAATTAATTAATTATTTGGTCATTAAAAAATGTGGGTATTAGTTAAATGGGTAGGTGGAAGAGATGACAAGAAGACGACGCCAGGGATCGATATTCAACACATTAAGAATTTTGATTTGGTTGAATGGCACGATACAAAGAAAATGGCACCAGGTGGCTGGAAATGTTTCCACGCAATAGTGATTAAAGTGTCCGGTGAGAGCCTATTGTATTATAAAAATTATCAATTCATTCAAATTATACATTTTTGCATAATGAATTCGGTAGTTAATTATACATCATTGTTTTAGGTTCAATTAAAATGTTGGAGAGGAAATTTGAGGCACCTGAAAGAATTGTGTCTCCGGGCCTTCATCATCGGCTGTTAATAATACTGACGATCAAGAAATTGAAGAAATTGAATTGAGTGTAAGTGACGGTAATATTATTGCCAACGCACGTTATAACATGTTGGCTACATTACCGGAAAATCTCAAAATGTTAGGAGGTTTCAAACAAACCGGAAAAGTCAGATATTTAATATAGATATTTTTTACTTGAAAAATTTGTATCGTTATGTCTTATACCGCGAGGACCAGGTGAAAGAGAATGGTCCATCTGCCCAGGCAGATAATATTTCGTATTTTTAGGGGGATAGCCACTCGTTGCGCTGAAAAAATCCCTAGGGTGATTTTGGCGCGGGTCGATGCAACTCGGCAGCCATTGTTGATACAAGCCGGCTGACTGTCAATACATCGCAGAAGGTAGACAAGTGTGGTTATGTTCGTTTATTTGAAGCAAATTATAAATAAAGTGAATAAAACCTACGTGAATAAGCTAGGAATATTTATCAAAAATCGATCAATCAGTTTTAAATGATATCTTAATGCAATCAACGAATTAACCTAAGCTATAACTGGAAATTTATCAGAATCAAAGAGTTCATCGAGAACAACCAATTCGAACAAAATTATTGATTGTATCCTGGGGTTGAGGCATCAATAAATATCCATAGCTTATTCACGTAGGTTTTATTCACTTTATTTATCATTTGCTTCAAATAAACGAACATAACCACACTTGTCTACCTTCCGCGATGTATTGACAGTCAGCCGGCTTGTATCAACAATGGCTGCCGAGTTGCATCGACCGGGCGCCAAAATCACCCTAGGGATTTTCAGTGCAACGAGTGGCTATCCCCCTAAAAATACGAAATATTAGCTGCCTGGGCGAATGGACCATTCTCTTTCACCTGGTCCTCGCGGTATATAAAATATAAATTTAAAAAGAAATTTGCCGCTAATTTTTTCACGTAATCATATGATGAATTTTTGGCTTTTTTTATCCCAGCAATATATATGTATACTAGAATATATGGTAGAATATATGCCAGAATATATGCCAGAATATATGCTGGAATATATGCCGGAATATATGCTGGAATATATACTAGAGTATATATGCCGGAATATATGCCAGAATATATGCCAGAATATATGCTAGAATATATGCTAGAATATATGATAAAAATATATGCTGGAGTATATATGCCAGAATATATGCTAGAATATATGCCAGAATATATGATCTTGACATATGTGCTAGGATATATCTTTGGGCAAATTTGAGTATATCCTAGCATATATGATTTCATATATGCTAGGATATATTCCATGCATATATCCGAGCATATATATTTTTTTCGTGGGGGGAATCTGCAAAAGTATCTACTTTCATTCAGCAAGACAAAATAATTGCGTCGATACAGGATATTTGTAGCTGAAAGTTCTATTCAAATGAAGAGTGAACTTCAATTACTATTCATGTGAATTAGGGTAATTAAAATTTTCAGTCATTACATCACACGTCCGATTATCTGAATCAGTTAAATTGGTGTAAGAAATTTTGTATGATTGATAACTGTAATCTATAAGTATGATACACAGCTCCATTTGCGTATATTGTATATCTTTGTAAAATGGAATTTTAAAGTTCGAAAACCTCAATGTCGTCAATAGACTAGAAGCTATTAGGGGAAGGTGGGGCAAGATGGGGTAGTGAGGTAAGATGGGGTACCTCCATTTTGAGCAGCACAATGGTAAAAAATTTTGGATTGTTTTATCTATGGGGGCGCCACTTGGCCCTTGATAGAATAACCCGAGTATAGCACCATTTCCGCGATTTTGTCGTAAATTAAAAAACAAATGGCGTTTTCAAGCATTGTGATGTAATTTTGCGCTCCGAAATTGTGCGTGGAAATAATAGATACATGCATCACATTCGATTGCGTCTTCGATTTTGATCATCTTTAGGGATCGCTTTTTAAGGTTTGTCCAATATATTTATGAATATCACCATTGTTTGACAGTGACAACAACTTTTTGTGAAACATACGCCAAGGGGCAAGATGGGGCAGGTCCTCCGGGGCAAGATGGGGTACCTTTTATCACCGTAGGTAATCCATCTTGCTGACTTTCATCGTTTCCCTACGATTACAATCGTTCGGTTTTTTACTATTTTGTGAAAAAATAAATAATAAATAAATGAAAATAATAAATAAAGAATAATAATAATAATAAATAATTAATAAATAAATAATAAAAATGATAATAAATAATTAATCAACATTAATGATGTACCCTAACATTGTCCAACAACCAACCCCATCTTGCCCCACGGCCCACCCCATCTTGCCCCACTAGCGGGGCAAGACGGGGCAAATACCACCTTTTTTGTTTGTTAAAAAATATAATATTACTTAATATAATATCGGTATATGCTATGTGGCAATATAAAAAAGAAGGTCCAAAGATTACAATAATAAAAAGTTCTGTATGCCAGTATTGAAAATTGTTGATGTATTTGTTGATAAACCTTTAGTACCCCGTCTTGCCCCACCTTCCCCTACAACATAGAGAGTAGAACGGGGGATGATTATGAAATGCATAATTCTTGCATTTGTTCATGCAATTATACATTGTATACACGGTAATTCATTTTTTGCGCACCATCGTACATGGGTAGATTCTTCGTGAAAATCTGAGACCGATTTTTCTTTAAAAGAAAGTCGTGGGACTAATAGTAATCGAGCTACGGAAAATCTGAGTTAATCAATCACAGAACTCATATGAGTGACACAGACCGGGCTGACCATGAGTGTAAGTTGAGCGGTGTCCTGCTTATGTGAATTATAAGCTCTGCGATTGGTCAACTGAGATCTTCCGAAGCTCGAAAACTATTAGTCCCACGACTTTTTGGTAAAGGAAAATCAGTCTTAGACTTTTATGAGGAATCTACCTACATACAGTGGTGTGCGCAAAGTGAATTACCCTGTATAATCATTCGTAATTATTAGTAGAAAGTAACTTAAACATTTTTACACTTTTTTTTTGTTCATAATAAGTATATTGAAGTGGAAAATAGAGTGGGAGAAAGGAATGTGCCCGCCAAGTATGTAGCTCTTGAAATGATTTTTCGATATCACTAACTACACGAATCAGCGAGGTCCGACTTTTCGACGTATATACTTGCGGGGAAGGCGTAGTGCTTGGCATTCTTCCTGATTTCACGACAGAGACTGGCGATAGGTTTTTCTATGTTTTTCTAGTGGGATCATTTTTGTACTTGGCGGTACTTTCTACATTGGAAATGTTCCCAGATAACAATATGCGTGGCATATGCGACGCAATACGCACCCACGCGTGCGGGTCTATCCGCACGACGTGCGCGCAGATCACCACGCAACTGAGTCATCAATTGATGTACATATGCCTCGCACGACGTGCCTGTCGCATCCGTGCGGGCATGATGCGGGCACGTAATGCGAGTGCATTGGGACTTGCAAATACGTTCATTGAAATTGTAAAATCAAAAATAAAATTAATTTCTCACAACATTTTTATTGAAAATAGTAATATCACATTTATATATAAATAGTAAGATAGTATATACAGGGTGTTCCAGACCTCGCGACGAATATTTCACAGGGTTAATCTTGATCAAAAATGGGATCGAAATTTCCTCAGCCGATTTTTTCGGAGATGCATGGATTTTCCGTTATAATTATTTTAATTTCAGCTAATGACATGCGACTTATAAACGGCCGTTTGTCGGTGTAATCACCGCTCGGTTGTGTGCGCGTCTCTCGCCCTATTGTCGCCACGAAAAAAGTGCACACAACCGAGCGGTAAGCACACCGACGCGCGGCCGTTCGTAAGCCGCGCGTCATTGACTGAAATTGAATTAATTATAACGGAAAAGATATGCATTTAAAAAAAAATCGGCTGAGGAAATTTCGATCCCATTTTTGATCAAGATTTACCCAATGAAATATTCGTCGCGAGGTCTGGAACACCCTGTAGATTAGGGTGCTTTCGAGGTGCTTTTTTTGAAACGACCAGTTTTTTTTTGCAACTCCCCATTGAAAATCTATTGTTGTAGACGTTGAAAAGGGAATCCTGTCCAATTTTTAGCTCTTCATTCCAATTCCAGCACTCGCGCTTTTCTTTTCAAGTTTTCCCATGCTAAAAGCATGTAAACATTACGACTTTTTCTTTCGCCGCGCAAAACTCAGCCGCATTTTAATGGATTGTTCTTATCCTAGAGTCATTCGACAGAGAATTTAGTGTTCTTCAAAAGTGTCATTGGTAGTTTGGCTGTGGTTTCAACCCTTTTCCCTTTTCGACGTCTACAAGATTTTCAATGGGGAGTTGCAAAAAAAAAAAAATAGTCGTTCCAAAAAAAGCACCCTAATATAGATATTATATATCTATAGGGGAGAGCGGGGCAAAGAGGGCACCTCGGCCAAAAAAAAAAAAAATTCTTGGAAAATTTTCGACTTTTTTTTTCGAAAAAAAATCGTTTCCCGAAGGAATTTAATTTTTTTGAAATTTAATTTTGAAAATTTGGCGGAGGTGCCCTCTTTGCCCCGCTCGCCCCTATATATATTATTCCACGTTATACACAAATATATAGGCGCATGTGACTTGAAAAAAAAAAAAAAAAAAAATTCAAATCACATTTTTGACTATCGCTTTGATATGTCGTTTGACGTAATATTTTTCTTCGATCCATAAAAATCCAAACAGTACTCGCAAATCATTTTTAATTTAACTCATGGTACGTTTATAGGTTATTTTCTGGATTATATAATATTATAGCTCATCAACATTTTAACATCCAATTTGATTATGTAATGATTATTTTAACTCTATAATATTATATTATAATATTATATATAATATCATATTGTATTTACTGATGGTGCAGTGCGACGCATTACGCTCGCACTGAGATGCGTCTCATGTCGTGCAACGCATTACGCTCGCGCTGAGATGCGCCTCATGTCGTGCGTGCGAAAATGCTGCGTTTTCGCACGCACAGCGTGCGTCGCACAGCGTGCGGGTAACGTGCGACGCACGATTGTTATCTGGGTTTTTGTGGGTTATTTCACTACTTTTTGTAAGTTGTGTTGAAGTTAATCATGAACAATGTTTAAAGTATGACAATCAAACTACGGAAGGCTTAGCTCCGAAATGAACTGGAGAAAAAAAAAAAAAATAATAATAATAAAATAATAATAATAATAATAATAATAATGATAATGATAATGATGACGATGACGATGACGATGACGATGACGATGACGATGACGATGACGGGTAGGGGTCAAAATTTTGAAAGACCAAAACGTAAACTGACCAAAATCTCGAATTTCGCAATGAGCAAATACCAAAATAACGAGAATTGTGATTTTAAATTTTTTCATCCCCGACAGACCACCGAGTCGAATGAGTGTTTCGTCGAAAGGTTATTTATCCGACAAGTCGCTAATTGGACAATGTGTTTTCAGATCATTCGTACTTCGAATGAACACAATGTAGATTATAATAACATGACAAGTTTATATTTCCAAAACTAAAAATTGAAAATGACTAATATTTGTTGAGAATTTATCACTCGACATTATAATTAATAATGCGAAGATATCGATCAAATCGAGTCAAGGTGTTAAAAAAACAAAAGTTTCGCAATAAAATTACAGCTCTGAGGAGGGCGAGGAACCTCACGCCGAAACGTTAGAATGTTCAAAATATAGGATTTTTTGTCCTTTTTTTAACACCTTGACTCGATTTGATCGATATCTTCGCATTATTAATTGAAAATGACTAATATTTCAAACAGCTAATAAACCGAACACAAATATAGCGAGAATCAAAATTCAGAAGGAGCAGAACTCATAAGCGCAAAATGTAGAAAGGTAAAAATCTCGAATGATAAAATTTTCATGAGCTCCTTAGTATTTATGAACGACGTCAACATTCTTCGTTGATTCTTCAAAATTAGCATTTTCGCTATTTCGGCCCGTATATGTTTGAGCGATTCGAGATTCTGACCATTCGAGTTTTCGTCCTTTCGTTCAAATGAATCAGAATTTTTAACCAGTTCTTAGATTACTATTCTAAAATGAAGAACAGTCCAAATTTCGTATATTTGATATTTGCACTAATTCAATATTTTGCCCTTCGTGATCTTGTCCATTCTTAAATTGGTTTTTCGATGAAATTTGCTTGTGATATTTCCGCATTTATAATGATCTTTTGTATACTTTATAGAGTATCGCGATATTGCCTGTTCTAAAATTTACGTTTCGCTAATTTTGAAATTCGAGATTTCAGCCAGTTTACGTTTTAGAGTTTCAAAATTTCAACCCCCACCCACGATGACGATGGCGATGGCGATGGCGATGACGATGACGATTACGATGACAATGACGATGACGATGACGATGACGATAACAACGATAACGATAACGGAAAAAAAAAAAAATAATAATAATAATAATAATAATAATAATCATAATCATAATAATAATAATAATGATAATAATAATAATAATATAATATTTATATAATGTATATATACATTTAAACTTCCTATACATTTGGAATTCTATTGGAAGTTTTTTGGCAGATACATGAGTAGTGAATTTACAAGACATTTCCTGTAAAATCCATTCACAAATACTTCAAATTTACTAAACAATTATTAGAAAATTCAAATACAATCTTGTGTTTTTCCTATGAAGGTTCAGTAAAATCAAGAATTTATTTGTAAATTTACAGAACAAGCTTAGCAACTTACTTTTGCTACGCCACATTTGTAATTTTCCAATACTTTTGTTTAGTAAGGCATGTTGTAAATTCACAATCATTTTTAACAGTGTAATATATTTAACCCTCTGTAATAGCACCTCCCGCGAATTACGTAAAAACTTTAAAGGGTTGCAGAACTGTCCAGAACCCTCCAAATGACTCAAAAAAAAATATGGCAGTGCATTTCAAACCTTTCTCTTTGACTGTGAAAAAAAAAATTAGTTGAAATTTTTATTTTGAATATGTTGAAAAAATTCCCGAAAAAAAAATGACGAAAAATGACGGTTTTTTTACAAAAATTGCTCTATTTTCTTTGTTTTTTGAGCTTTTGCAAAAATTCAAACGGCGTTTGAATCCTTAAAGATGCCTCTTTTAGGTGAGTATAATGGTTTTTACAGTCTTTCCAAAAAGTATATTTATTTTAAAGAATGAAAGGAGCGTTTTAGGGAAAAATGAAGCAAGATATTTCAGGAAAATACGATAATTTTATTGTTGATAATGACTTTAAAAAATTGTTCAAAAATGAAAAAAGGTACAGACGTGCGTAACACTGAAATACCATTGTCTAAACAGCCCCATGGCCACACTCGATGGACAAATAAGCCCTGTGCTTGTCGCACATTGCCCGCTAGCACGATGGGCACTGGGGGAATGTTTTGTTGTCCTTAGTTCTTTCACAGAGGCCATATGAGAAATATCGTCGAAGGTAATCTCTCCCCTATGGCCATCTCACCCGGATATACCCTATGCCATCTCAAAATTTGTTCGACAAATAGTTAAAAAGTGGTTTACAAAAATCTAGTCTTCAGATATTAATTATTTGCACTCACCTTGATGTCTCCAATCACTTGAAAAAAAAAAAAAAAAAAATTGCTCCAAAAAAAGTTTTTCACGCGTAATATTAGCACGGGGTCACAGTGCCCCCACAATTCTGCACGTCCCGCTCTCGACGGCTGCCCTGAGGATGCTAATGCTTTGAATCAGATCCCCACTTCACGGGTCTAGTGTTGGACTATCCTGCTCCTTGCAGATAGCAGCAGTAGCCGGTTTTCCAAAAGTTTGAGGGGTGGAAATCGAGTTTAAAAACGGCGTGGGGTCACTGTGACCCGCGGCTATTACAGACGGTTAATATCGATTTTTTAATAATCGAAAATCGAAACTCGTGACGTCATCCATCACTTCGTAAATTATTTGGGGTAAATCTTTGGATTACGTCGTACGATTCTTTTCAAAATCAATAGGGGTTGAGATTATGATGGAGATAAGCTCCCTTTCAAATCTCATGTTGATCTGTGCATCGGATCGGGAGTTATGCCGGCGACACAGACTTTTCTTGTCGGCTCACCTACGGGGATCGTGACCAGTGTACAGTCACTCACACGCAGCGCGGACCAATCACAGTTATGTGTAAGCGATCGTGGCGCCTGTAGGTGAGGCGAACATGGGACACGAAAAGTCTGTGTCGCCGGCATTACAGGTGTTGCAAGAATTGCAAGAAAAGTGTCTGCGAAAAACTTGGGGAGAAGAAGACGAAGAAGAAGAATCTTAAAATTTTCATCAACTTTGGGGGTCAATATCTCAGCAATCGCTTGACCGATTCCGTCCAAGTTTTTTAACTGGACCTTGAAGACTGGGACTTATGCTCCTATAAATTTAATAAAGAAAGATACAGCAGTTTGGGGGATATGACGTCATGATTCCAAGTATAAGTAGTTGCCCCGGGTAAATGATTCTCAGCTGGCGCTCGCCGGCCGAAGGGTACTTGGCGGCGATTCGCTGCCGCGAATCTTGATATCCACTGATATCCTACGGTACCCCATGAATCCTTTCCACAATGACTCGTCTGGTCATTACCGAATTCAGATGTTCTTCCTTTGCCGAATTTCAGCCATACTCCGCTGGATTTTGTGTATATTTTTCCATGGATGACAAAATGATCCCTGGTCAAAATGCCGGATAATAATCCAGAGTTTAAATTCTATACGGCCCGAACCGGCAAAGTGTCGTATTTTGAATCCCGATTCCTTACGGTTCAATACCATTCTATTCGGACGCCCCATCGATGTTCCTATCCGGATCTATGCGTAACGGAACCGCGACTTTTAAAAATATCGGTGCACCTCTTATACGGTTTTATACGGAGTGTGGGATGCCTCCTGCGTATGCGGTTCTATGCGGAGCGTATTCGGTTGAATCCGTAATGTATGCGCACATAAAAGTATGCTCGGGTTAAGGTCCTATCCGGAACGTACAAAAATTACATCAATTAACATAGCATGGCATGTTTTTTTTTTCAAAGAATCAGCGCTTTAGGGGGAGCCCATATATTGACATCATACATACTGATAGCACATAACCAATACAGGAATTAGGCGACGCTTATATTAGATGACATCTTCCGCCTCTATATATACTCACCAACTCCTATAAGTGGCACTCGCGAGAATATCGAAAGCGGTGGTCGCCGCCTTACGAAAAAATATTGAAGTAATGTACATTACATAGAAACCGGATAGGTACGGACAGAGCCCCGATTGGGACTTAGAAATAATTACACGAACAGCAAATATTTCTATCACCTTGCAATGCGCAGCATTGAAGCCCGACAGAAACGGATAGAGCCCTGCGTCGGACTTTGAATGCTAATGTTAATCTCATCGAGTGCAAGATCGAAACCGGATAGGAACGGGCGGAGCCCCGCGACGTACTTTAAAATGTTTCAGACGTGATTTCGATGACGAACGCTGACCGTATAGAGCCGTATACATCACTGAGCTGAAGTCTTCGGTCCCGAATATATTCCTGATAGGGACGGACTGAGCGCCGCGTGGGACTCTGATATTATATAAAATGCGCGATCGGAACCAGATAAGGACGGGTGCAGCCCCGCGACGGACTTTAAAATATTTGATACGCGATTTTGATGACGAACGCTGACCGTATAGAATCGTATACATCACTGAGCTAAAGTTTTCGATCCCGAATATATTCCTGATAGGGACGGACTGAGCGCCGCGTGGGACTCTGATATTATAAAATGCACGATCGGAACCAGATAGGGACGGGTGTAGCCCCGCGACGGACTTTAAAATATTTTTTTCGGCATAGGCATTGAAAAGTCACTTTTTGACGCCTGTTTTCGATCCACAAAGTGTCACTTTATACGGTTGGTTTCAGAACTGCCCTATAAAGTCTTTATACGGCAGTCTGGATGCGCAGTTCGAAGTGCGCATTCCAAAGCTGCCATATAAAGTCTTTATACGGCAGTTTCGACGCGCGGTTCGAAGTGCGCGACAGATCGCACCATAACCCCATCTTCGTCTAGTGAATCTCAACAGGCGTCAAAGTGACTTTTCATGCCTATTTCGAAAAAAATACAGTATGGGGCGCACCCGTAAACCGTTTTTGACTCGAATAACACTTGGTTTACGGGCATGCCACATAATATACTATGAAACGCGATTTTGATGACGAACGCTGACCGTATAGAATCGTATACATCACTGAGCTAAAGTTTTCGGTCCCGAATATATTCCTGATAGGGACGGACTGAGCGCCGCGTGGGACTCTGATATTATAAAATGCATGATCGGAAAAAGATAGGGACGGGTGTAGCCCCGCGACGGACTTTAAAATATGTGAAACGCGATTTTGATGACGAACGCTGACCGCATAGAATCGTATACATCACCGAGCTTAGGTTTTTGGGCCTGAACATAATCCGGATAGGTCCTCCAGCGGCCCGAGTACATTTGTCGATGCGATAGGATGCGGATAGAACCGTATGTACTGGTGTCGGACATAAATACTGAATTCTATACGAAATTCTATACGTTCCTATAAAATCCTATACGGTATTTTAACCAGGGATGTCACAGTGGAATTCACATGAGATCGTATGGATTCGACGTTCCTTCGTCGAATTTCAGCCAAAATCCAGTGGATTTTGTATATCTTATTTCATGGATGACGAAATGATGTCACAGTGGAATTTCCATGAGATCGTATGGTTTCCTGGGGACTTCCGACAACAATTTGTGCGATTATATGCAGATAAGTTTATTTATTTTCTCTTGATTCCATACAGGATTTGATGGATTTGACACAACGTTTCACGTCAACAACGAGACTGTATCATAGCCATATTTACATGGAAATAAAAATATTTTCCTATGGACTGTCCATAGAAGTGTATACCATTATACATGGATTCACATGTTGAAGTTTCAGGAATTTCAGGTAACAGCCGGTAGATTATTTATGGTATTTCCCATGGATTAGGTCAGGACATTACCGTTACTATTGGAGGTAGGAGAGGGGATGGAGGGAGGGGGGGCCACCCGCCCACCCACTTCCCCCCCTTCCTCCAGAGGGTTACTTGGACTGTGTCCACTGCTTGAATGAAAATTATTCATCTCGACGTTTCGGGCGCTGATATCTGCTCCCGTCAGGGCCGGATTTAAAGGTGTGGAGGCCCTGGGGGAACGAAGATGTGGGGGCCCCTAATTATTTTTGATACAAGATAAACAATTCTCTTTTTCACAGTATTTTAATAATTTATTGCGAGACAAATGAAATCTTTCGAACATATCGCTGCCCCCTGGCAAAAAGATCCTTATTCAGAAAAGTTGGGAATTAGATCCTAATTCAGAAACGCTGGGAATTAGATCCTTATTCAGAAAAGTTGGGAATTAGATCCTAATTCAGAAACGCTGGGAATTAGATCCTTATTCAGAAAATCTGGGAATTAGATCCTTATTCGCGACGAAAACCAACAAGATCCTTATTCAGATTAATTTTCAACAAGATCCTTATTCGAGCGCGGCTGAAAAAGTTAGGTTTGCACCACTGCTTCGAATTCGAAAATCGCGGGTTCCGAACCGGGATAAAGCCCTGCACCTTCTCTATTATCTAAAAACTAATCGTACTTAACCCTTCGTAGTCACACTTCTGTAGAATCACACGGTAGTCACACTTGGGTGAAATTCACCCAGTCAATTTTCAAATGGTTGCTGTGTGAAAACTATCGGTTCGATCGGGATCAAAAAAATACTAGAAAATACTTAAAACATTCTAGAACATGCATCAAGAGTCGGTATGTCAGAATTCAAATGACAACATATTTAAAAAAAAAATCGTAAATAGGTCAATTTGTTCATACCTGACAAAACGCAATTTTCAAAGATTTAACAAAATTCTTGAAAAATTCATACATACTTAGAAAAATTAACAAATCAAAAAAAAAAAAGTTGGGTCATCGGCTAATTTCTTGAACAGTTTTTTTTTTTTTCCATCAATTTGTTGATAACTTTTTTGAATTATTATTATACAAAATCAATCTCCCGAGGATTTTCTACCTACATGCTTGATTTTTTTCAGATTTTTCGCACATCGAGGAGTATTCAAAATCTTCTCTGAAACCCACGTTTAGTGGGAAGTAGGTAAAGAACCACCTTAAGTACGATTAGTTTTTAAATAATAGAGAAGGTGCAGGGCTTTATCCCGGTTCGGAACCCGCGTTTTTCGAATTCGAAGCAGTGGTGCAAACCTAACTTTTTCAGCCGCGCTCGAATAAGGATCTTGTTGAAAATTAATCTGAATAAGGATCTTATTGGTTTTCGTCGCGAATAAGGATCAAATTCCCAGCTTTTCTGAATAAGGATCTAATTCCCAGCGTTTCTGAATTAGGATCTAATTCCCAACTTTTCTGAATAAGGATCTTCTTGCTAGGGGGCAGCGATATGTGGATATTCTAAAATATAAAGAAACAAAATTAAATTATAATGTTGAGCAAATGGAACTTTGCGAGTTATCTGTTGCTTGTCACTTTTTTTTTTTTTGGTTTCGGGTTCTCACCCCCTCAGTATCTCATACTATATGCCATAATGATGTACATAGTATGAATTTGAGATGGGTCGGATTCTTTTTAGAGGTTCCTCATCGAGTTTTTCTGGTTTCCATTCTTAACAAAGGAAATTTTGCCACCTTGGACATAATGCCATATATCTTTTGAGTTTTTCTTGTTAATTGCGACCACTATGCGGGGGATTATATATCTACACGATTTTTCGCACCATCATTTATTTATTCATTTATTCATTTTTTTCAATTTTTGTTTGTTCAAAGTCATTATAGTCATTTATTACAGAGCATAAATGAAGAAAAAAAAAAAATTAATGATGGTGCGAAAAATCGTGTAGATATATCTGAACGATTCCCCGCATACTGGTCGCAATTAAAATGAAAAACTCGAAAGATATATGGCATTATGTCCAAGGTCGCAAAATTTCCTATTTCAAATGAATGGAAAACAGAAAAACTCGATGAGGAACCTCTAAAAAAAATCCGACATAGCTCAAATTCATACCACATTATTATGGCATATAGTATGAAGTACTGAGGGGGTGAGATCCCGAAACCAAGAAAAAAAGAAAAAAGTGACACACCCTAATGCACATGCAACGGAGAATACATCGTGGTTGGCGGTTTTCATCAATTTTGACAGAAATACGCTTTGAAATATTTTAAATACAAAATGCCTCATTAAAGTGTAAGAACTTTTTTTTCTTTGTCAGAACTCTAGAGTGATTTTTTTCTTCAAATTTTGCATATCATTCGTTAGCAAATTTTATCTCAACATTGATGTTGTGGAGGCCCCTCTCGTGTGGAGGCCCCGGGGCTTCAGCCCCTGTTGCCCTCCCCTAAATCCGGCCCTGACGCTGCGAGCGGCAGTCGATAAGGCGGTGAGCGCGGAAAGAATAGTATTAGAAAGGCAAAAACTTAGAGCGCAGACACCAAACGACAGGAAATCGAACGAAGTCAGCTCAAAAACAAATGAACCAACCCGAAACCTTAGCAATAATAGCTCGAGACAAACACCGCCTCACGACCCGTCGCTAAACTGTAGGTTCTGCAAGCGTGTTGGGCACTCAATAGATAACTGTAGATCACGAGAGCGTACCGACAATCTATCTTGTACATATTGTAAACGTAAAGGTCATACGGTCGAAAGGTGCCGCACGCGAAACTACCAAAACCAACAGACACCCCAAAATCCTTCATTCTACCAATCAAACACTCCACAATACGCCCAACAAGCTCAGGCACACGACACACCCCAATACAACAACTCTGGTCATCGACCAAACCAACCTAATAACGAAAGACGAAATAAACCAGACTCTGAACAGCCAAGATACGCACGCATAAACTTTACGAATGCAAATACTAGCTTCGCGAATACAGACAATTTCCCATTAGAATCGCAGACTTTAAACGAGTAACGGGACCACCATACGGACGCAACGCCGTCCCGAACTCTAGACATGCGTCCGAATATGTAAAAAGGATCTTTCTAGAATCACCGACTATTACTATTCAATCACCACAAATCATTGGCAACACCGGAACACTAATAGTAGATACCGGTGCGAATTTAAACCTAATAAAACAAAAGAGTATCACCCCAGACACTCGTGTCGAACCAAGGGATAAACATTACATCTCGGGAATAACAGAAGGTTTCACAGTAACACTAGGTAGCATTATTCTAGAATTTGCCGGCACCTGCCACGAATTCCACCTGATAAGCAACGAATTTCCTATAAAAGAAGACGGGATCCTGAGCGCAGATTTCCTGCGACTCGAGGAAGCAACGATCTGTTTTAAAAACGACCAACTCCATTCACGAAACACGGGCGCTATTCCACTACGTTACAAAACCTCGAATAATAATATAAGAACAGCCCGCATCCTCACAACGGCGGTAACACAAACACCTAAGATACATCTACACACGCCCCAACTCGTGAGACAGACAAGCACGCTCTTGGTCGACACCGGAGCTGACATAAACGTGATAAAACTCAACGCAGTCAAACCGAACATACGCTGTACCCCGACGGACAATACGCAGATAACCGGCACAACAGACGGTACTATAGAAACACTCGGAAGCGTCAACGTACAAATCGGCAATAGTTGGCACGTATTCCATCTAGTTGATAATTCCTTCCCGATAAAAGAAGACGGTATTTTGGGTACGAAATTCCTATAGAATGAGAACGCCACAATTTCGTTCGGAACTAGTACAGTAACAACGGATAACTGTAAACCACTGAAAATAATAGACGAAAATATCATATCTATTCCTAGCCGAACTGGTAAAGTAATATCATTGAAAGTCGCCAACCCGACTTTGAAAACAGGGTTCATTGATAACATAGACCTCGGCCCCAGTATTTTTCTCGGTAAGGCCTTAGTCACGAACAGAAACGGTTTAGCATATGCCTACGCGATCAACTCCAGCGACACAGCTGTTGAGATAAGGAGGCCTGTAGTAACCTTAGAAGAAGTCGACGAACTCGGGGATACAAGACCCCAGCTGACCGACACAAGACTCACGAGCGTTCAATCAATCCTACTAACCAAGGCTCGCCAAACTAATACCAGTAACAACTCCCGTACGCTTCACTTCTCCCCTAACTATGACTCGAAACGTTTTAACACCCTTATGGAAAACCTTCGATTGAACCATTTAAATGACGAAGAAAAACAATCGATAACCGACCTTGCTATAAAATATAACCACCTTTTCTTCCTACCAGGCGACAAATTAAAACATACACAACTACTGTCGGCGCAAAAAGGTTTGGCCCCTCTGTTTGAGTGATCATAACTTCTACAGGAAAATTGATAGAGCATCGAGTCTAGAAAGATCGGAAAGCGCCAAGTTTTCTGCGTCTAATGGCTGTTCGCAAATTTCCGTGTAAAAATCGTGAAAGCCGTTATGATCTCCGAAAAGTTAAAAAACGTAGTTTTTCGGAGTCCATCGCCGTACGTCAACTTCAACTCGTCACCGTTGATCTGAAATGAGTGTAAAAAATCTGGAAAAATTTAGAAATATTCCCTGAACATTGACGAACATGATAGAGTTTGGTAAATCCAAAAATATTCACAAACCTGGACACCAGGTGCAAAAAGGTCCAATAGTGCGATTTGGGGAACGGATCGGTACGGACGAACCTGAGCCGGCTCAAAATTATCGTCAGAATATACACTTTTTGATTCCGTAATCAGTTTTTGGTTCGCAATAGCGGACTTCCAGTAATCGACGTGAACAATTTTTCAAATTTGAACGGGGCCGCGTGTGTCCCAGCCGTGATATTCTTCGCTGCATTCACATTGTTATATCAGTGGCCCCGAGTAACAATTGCGTCTGCGACGGGCGCGACGGGAGGGAAATGTTTTGTTACATCTTCGCGAATACCAATATCAAAATCACACTCTGCACCGAAGAAATTACCACGCCCGACGAAACGCTACGCCACGAAATAATCAAAGAACACCATGAATCGCTAATTGGAGGACACCAAGGGGTAACAAAGACTTTTAACCGAATAAGAGAAAAATACGTTTGGCCAAATCTCAAAACTCAAGTACAAAACTTTATCAAAGCTTGCGATAGCTGCCAAAGAAAAAAATTAGTCAGAATCAAGACCAAGTTACCGATGATAATCACAGATACACCAGCGGACGCTTTTGATAAAGTAGCACTCGACATTGTAGGACCACTTCCTATCACGAAATCCAACAACCAATATCTGTTAACGATCCAATGCAACCTCACTAAATTCCTAGACGCAATACCACTTCCTAATGCTGCTGCCCAAACAATAGGCATAGCTTTCGCCAGAGAATACATTACGCGCTACGGAGCTCCGCGAACAATACTGACGGACCAAGGACAGAACTTTATGAGTACTACAATCAAACAAATTAGCAAACTCTTTAAGATCAAACAAGTTCGAACAACTGCCTACCGCCCACAATCGAACGGATCACTAGAACGTAGTCACCTCGTACTCACCGAACATAGCAAACACTACACAAACATTGGCAAAGACTGGGACGAATACATTCGCTTTGCAATCTTCTGCTACAACACACTTCTGGCACAAACTTCATCCCACACAATCTCATTTTTGGAAAAGAAGCACGCCTACCGACAGACAAAACACCAACCAATGCAACAACAAATACGTACAACACCTTCATTCTCGACCTAATAACAAATATGCACGACATACGAAAACAAGCGGCAACGAACCTGAAAGAAGCCAAACGGAAATCAAAAACATACTACGACAGGCTAATTAATCCACAAACCTTTGAAGCCGGACAAAAAGCCTTCCTATTAAACGAAACGCGCTCAAAATTCGACGACCATTACAAAGGTCCGTACATTATCAAACACATAATTGACAATATCAACGCAGAAATTTACATTACGCCGAACAGAACAAAAATAGTTCACCTAAACAAATTGAAGTTAGCACACACACGAGACTAACACGACAAATAATTACAGATACGGCACGACACTCGAGAACGATGGAAACCAACCTTACACCTTGATAACGTTCATAACAAACCCTGGGATTTACTATGAACAACTAGAAAACTTACGTACATCAAACAACAAATGGAAACTGATAAACTTCTTGAACATGAAACAGTTTATAGACATATCCGACGAACTAGGAAGATACTGCGACCTAATCGATAAAAGTTGCAACACGACAGGAGAGGACTGCATCGTACAAGACACAATAAATATATAAAAAAACCGACTATCAACCATAAAACAATACCAAAACCAGATAGAAGACTTGATAGGATACCACGAAACAGATAGACTCCACGAAAAATTAGCAGAACTAACCCATATACGCGTCAAACGAGGATGGTTCAACTTCGTGGGCAGTATTCACAAGACGCTCTACGGGACGCTAACAGAAGCGGATGGTGACTATATTAACGGACAAATCGACAGACTGTTTAACGACACGAGCCACGTAGCCACGTTACTAGCAAATCAAACACACATCATGCGATCAATGCTGGGCACGCAACAGAAAGAAATCGACAATATAGAAAAACACATCATAGAACTAGATAACCAAGTAGTATCCTTCACCTTCACTTTATCAGCCATAAAAAGATATCAAACACATAATACAATGACCATGACATTACTGCATCACCTCAACAAACTAGGCAAAATGCTGAATGAATACGAACTAGACTTAAACAGCGTAATCGATGCCATTTTATTCGCGAAACAAGGAATCATTCACCCGAAACTACTATCACCAAAACAATTGATTAACAGCCTGCAACACATACAAACCTTAGAACCACTTCTACAATTTCCCACCCCTTTAAGAAATAAATACGCCGAAGAATTAATCAGACTATCGGAACTCGACATTATCTATAACGAACCCAACATAATCTATGCCCTATCAATCCCACTACTAGACGACGACACATTCGACTTATACCATTTACTACCGATTCCGGTCAAACAGAACTTTGACAGAACAAATACCTTCGCCTGCATAGTCCCCAATAATGACTACATAGCAGTATCAAAAGACAGGAGTTCCTACTTTCACCTATCAAAAGCAGATTTCGCAGAGTGCGAATTCTCACAAAACTCATACATCTGTAAACAGACCCAACCAATTTATCACAACAACAATCACAAATCATGCGAAATTCAGTTATTCCTAGATAATACGCCTAACCAACTAAACACATGCAACATCAGGATTAATTCGTTCGATGGATCATATTGGTCGAAACTAAGATCACCAAACTCCTGGATCTACTCCCTACCAAACCCAGAAACTATCCATATCCTGTGCCCCAATATGCCTACAACACGTGTCACCCTTTCCAAATCCGGGATACTAAAACTGAAAAGTGAATGTTCAGGACGCTCAGAAATCGTAACGCTCAGTACCTCTAACACCATGACGTCCACGGAAATGCACTCATACGTCCCAGAATTTAGTCTAAACCTAACTGAAATATATCAGGACCTGAATAAGAACCATACCGTGAACCTATCCACAATTCCCATATTCCACCGATATAAAACCACACCCCTAGACGCAGATGACATAAAATCTAACAGCCTAGCACTGGAAGATATAATCAAACAAGCTAAAGAATTGAGTACACACAAGCGCGCACAGCAAAACACCGACAGCCTAACGACTAGTCTGTCGTACGCCGCCGTCAGCCTAGGAATTATAGCAGCCCTGTTTGTAGCATATAAATTCTCACTATTTTCAAAATTATCAACAGTCTTCTCTTGCCTGAAGAAGACAAGACGCAGCAACAGACGCCTAAGACCATCGACGTACGAAAAACCTATTCAATTGAGCATTATTCACCCCCACCTAAACGACCACCGACAAGACAAGCCAACATACAACACCCCCCAAGAGGGAACACCACCCCCACTTCCGCCAACAAACCCGACCATACACAAAAACAAAACCCGAAAAACCCACCTCCCACACAGGACAACCGCAAAATCACACCCGCTGGAACCAATAAAATATTACGATTAAAAACGGGAAAGTTTTTCGCTACGCTCTTCTAATTTTAACGACAATATTATAACGTCATTAGACTTATATGCCAATTACTTATATATACTTATTATAAACTTGATTAATGTAAGCTAGATTTTGAATACCTATATCATGTTAACCCTCGCATACCCCACTGGGGTCTGTGAAACCCGAACAAAACTTCAAAAATCAAAATTTCTTCGCTTTTCTCGAGAAAAACCATTTTTTAAACAAGTATATCTTAGAAGTTTCCAACTTTTACGATTCGGTCAATGCACAGACAGATTCCTCGACTAATTGGCTATCGATTAGAAAAAAAATCCATCGAAATACGACTATTTTTGTCGGAGTTATGATTGAAAATCTGAATGGGGTCCCACAAACCCGAGTGTGGCAAGTATGTCCGAAAAAAATAAGTGTGGCATGCTAGGGTTAACCATATTATCATACCATTACCAACGCTTTGAAATTGTAATCACTAACTTAGACATAAGCCTTTAAAATATAATTCAGACCTTAACATTAGGATAATAATACCTATTTGTAAACCCTAGATGATATTTAAATAACTGCGTTAAAAGAAAACATACCGCCTGAATACAGGCGATATGTTTCCTCTAACGGGGGGGGGGGGGGGGGGGGGGGGTGTTACGTCTGGGTATCACCACCCATACGTTCGTCCATACCTCTGTCCTCTAAAGCCGGCGACACAAAGTTTTCCGTAAGCCGTAAGACGCATCACCTATAGGCCGGTCGGTCACCTACACGCGTACGTGATTGGTCGGCGCTTGGTGTGCGTGACCGAACGGTCTCTAGGTGATGCGTCTTACGGTGCACGGAAAACTTTGTGTCGCCGGCTTAACTCTTCACACGCTTCCCCCCTTTTTCCCTCTGCATCTCTACTCCTCTACATCTCTACGTCTCTACTCTTGTTATCTACTTGCTACCTGATCTCCGCAACTTCCTTTCCTACATTTTAGAAAACGCTCGTTGCACACGACTCTGCCGAATGCAACGAGTTAAGTAGTGTATATATGAGAGTTCTGGATCAAGACTTCTTTACCGGCCGAGTTGTGATGGTAAGTTACCGGCCGTGCGGGGTAAGTTACCGACCGTCGGATGGTAACGATTTGGGTAAGCGATCGTCGATCTTTGTTACCGACAATCGGATGGCTGCAATTTGCCGTCGTGCGATGGCGCCACTGCCGATTGTTACCGATATTCCGATGGTAAGGATCGAGAATCCTGCATTGCCGATCTCCGCTTACCGACAATCTGATGGTTGCGATTTGCCGTCATGCGATGGCGCCACTATGGATTATCGATCCTTAGTTACAGATAATCCGATGGTAACGATCCGATCATTAGTTATCGATAATCCGATGGTAACGATCCGATCATTAGTTACCGATAGTCTGATGGCTGCAATTCTCCTGCAATTTTCCGTCTTGCGATGGCGCCACTAAGGATTCGCTTTCGAATCATGGTAACGATTACCGATCTTTTTTTTTTCTTACCGACAATCGATCCAAGATGGCTGAAATATCTAATTCTTAGCTTATATACCGCGAGGACCAGGTGAAAGAGAATGGTCCATCCGCCCAGGCAGCTAATATTTCGTATTTTTAGGGGGATAGCCACTCGTTGCACTGAAAATCCCTAGGGTGATTTTGGCGCGCGGTCGATGCAACTCGGCAGCCATTGTTGATACAAGCCGGCTGACTGTCAATACATCGCGGAAGGTAGACAAGTGTGGTTATGTTCGTTTATTTGAAGGAAATGATAAATAAAGTGAATAAAACCTACGTGGATAAGCTATGGATATTTATTGATGCCTCAACCTCAAGATACAATCAATAATTTTGTTCGAATTGGTTGTTCTCGATGAACTCTTTGATTCTGATAAATTTCCAGTTATAGCTTAGGTTAATTCGTTGATTGCATTAAGATATCATTTAAAACTGATTGATCGATTTTGATAAATATTCTTAGCTTATTCACGTAGGTTTTATTCACTTTATTTATCATTTGCTTCGAATAAACGAACATAACCACACTTGTCTACCTTCCGCGATGTATTGACAGTCAGCCGGCTTGTATCAACAATGGCTGCCGAGTTGCATCGACCGCGCGCCAAAATCACCCTAGGGATTTTTTCAGCGCAACGAGTGGCTATCCCCCTAAAAATACGAAATATTATCTGCCTGGGCGGATGGACCATTCTCTTTCACCTGGTCCTCGCGGTATACGAATTATACTAGCTCAAAAATGCTTGAAGAGTGACAGGGTGTTATATATATATATATATATATATATATATGCAATCAATGACGCGAATTGTCTGATAATATATGCGTTTATTTGTTGTGTCTCAAGTCTAACCTATTCTAAAATACAACAATTTCAATAATAATAATAATAATAATAATGGCCGTAACATTTATCTCTCATCTGTATTCATCATCATTCCCTATGAGAATGGGATCTGAAAATAGAAGAAGTGAGCTTAGATGTGTCATAATGATTCTTCAATGATAAATCATACACACTATTCTTCTTCAGACACATTCTGTATATCTTGATCATATTCGCCCTCGCTACCGCTATCCAGTCTTTCGTCTATTCGATCCCGAAGAACCATAGAGACTGCATAATCTTCGGAATTTGGGTAATAATGTTCATCACGCGCCTTCTTAAACCACCAACAGCGAATATCGTGGTCTATCTGAAGCTTTGCCTGGACACCATTAATTGTTAACACGGCACCATCCACACAACGCCTGGTTACATATGGCTTCAGCTGTGGATCAACCAAGTCATCAAGATTAGGAGCATTACCCCATTCCACAGGAGTCGCCCAATCATATCGTGCGTGAATTCCTTGAACAAATACATAATCAACTTAGCAATTCTAAAATAACAATATTGTATCCAGACATCGGGCTCTACTTACGATTGCGCATGTTTGCGGAATTATCAGCCATCACATCGATATCTTTCCCCATCATCTCGTCTATTCGATACCGAAGAACATTGACGATTGCATAATCTTCAGGATTAGGGTAAGCCTGATGATGATCCACCCTCCTAAACCACCAACAGCGAATATCGTTGTCTATTCGGAGGCCAGCCTGGATACCATTAATTGTTATTAAGGCACGATCCACACATCGTCTGATTACATATGGTTCTAGTTGTGTATTAATCAATGCACCAAGATGAGAATCATTACCCCACTCCACAGGGGTTGCCCAATTGTATCGTGAGGAAACGTCTTGAATAGAACACAAGATTAACTTAGCACTTGTAAAATAATATCATATGAAGACATCAGGCTCTACTTACAATAGTATATGCTTGCACGATTACCAGCCATCACGTTCAGGGATTTTCCTTTGATTCTATGAACTTGCACTATTCGCCGATCTTTTCAGACTGAAAATTGTCTTTTTCGTCTTAAACTAACCAGGCAGGGGTTAGGTTGCATCCTGTTTGCTGCATACCATCCCCAAAATAAAATCAAACTCAACCAACCAGACAAACAGCTCTCAAAGACACCACCTCGGCTCATAAAAACCGGCAAGTCCCAAAGGATCGAGCAATAAATATCATTCAGAAGTTTTTCACTATACTTTCGTTGCTCGAAAAACGCTAGAATTCTGCAAACACGAAGATTGCATGCAATAATCAAAAGATACCACCTAGCCCCATAAAAATCGACAAATCTCAAAGGATCAAGCAATAAATATCATTCAGAAGTTTTTCACACCCTCTTGCCGCTCAAAACGTTAGAAGTTTGTGAAGACACAGATCGCAATAATCAAACGAGCACACCTCGGCCCATAAAAATCGTGCATAATCTTCAGGATCCTGGTAATACCGATAATTATCCACCTTCCTCAACAACCAACAGTGAATATTGTTGTCTATTTGAAGCCTTGCCTGGATACCATTCTTTGTTATCATGACAGCATTCACACGTTGCCTGGCTGTATATAGTTTTAGCTGTGTATCAACCAATCCACCAAGATGAGGATCATTATTCCATTCTACAGGAGTTTTTTCAGTCATATTGTGCGTAAAATCCTCGAATATAACACATGATTAACTTGGTAATTGTCAAATAATATCATATAAAGATATCAGGCCCTACTTACGGTGGTGCATATTTGCGAAATTACGAGCCATCACGTTCAACGATTTTCCTATGATTCTATGAACTTTCACTATTCACCGATCTTCTTTCAAAAACTGGAAGTTGTCTTCTTTTCTCAAACTGATCAGGCGGGTGGGTTGCATCCTATTGGCTGTATACCACAAAAAAGAATCAACCCCAGCCAAACAGTTATCAAAATACTCCGCCACAGATAAAATCGGCAAGTCTCAATGGATAGAGCGATAAAACGTCATTCAGAAGTTTTTCACGCTTTTCGCTGATCAGGACGGAAAATTGATCATAAAATCAGTCAACCCTTGACGAATAAAGCAATAAATGCTGTTCAGAGCATCCGAATTTTTCACCCATTCTTCGGTGATTCTAAACGCTTGAATTTTTTGCGGAACGCCATCTGCGTTTGATTTATAAACAGAATTTGGTTGTAAAGTTATTGCAACAATAGTGGTCAAATACATCATATTCTAATCAACGAGAATCGGGAAGGTTCTAGACAAGGACCCTATTCGACTAGACCTGCTGAACAAAGAGGTGGATGAAAAATGATTGCAGGACTACTCTATCTCAAAATATTATACAACAAATTTGAAGTTTCAGGCAAAATTTAGACACACACACACACACACACACACACACACACACACACGCATGTAATGCGATGGGTTGAGTTGAATAAAAAACAATGAAATTGTGATTACATTTGCAGGGTGATGCTAATTATATAATAGAGTCGTGTTCCCCACCACCGTTCCTCAGTCATTTGCCTGTTATCGAAAAAATCGGATTCGTCGGTGAACATCATCCCATGGTTGGTGATGAGCTCTAGCTGTTGCAAAAAAAATAAAATAAATAAATAAATAAATAAATAAAAAAAAAAAGCTCGGTTGAGCCACTTCTCATCCATATCCTCCTTCAAAACGAATCTTCTTGAATCCATTCAGGTGTACAACCCACGACAAACAGATTCAAACATGTCCATTGAATGATCAAATATATTGGATATAATATTAGAATCAAATGAAATTCTGTTGGGCAAAAGTATAAAGGCCGAGGTCCACCAGCCGGCAGCGAACGGCGGTGACCGGCCGAAAACAGCGATTCACATTCAAAACACTAACCAAATCTAACTTTAACGCCAGATTTGGTCGATGTATGGGATGTGAACCACTGTTTTGCCGTTTGCCACCGCTCGCTGCCGGCTAATGGGTTTCAGCCTTAACTGGAAGCATTGCCGGGAAATAGAAATCTATAATACAAGTACTTACTATGATATTCCCATAGGTGTTACGTCATGAATAAATGTTATGTAAAGGATGCGAATCACTAGTTAGATGCGTTGACATTCTGATCTCGAATTGGTAGAGTTCTATGTTTGTTACCGAGTCTTGAATAGATAGTTCTTCGAGGTGTTGTCTAACTCTTATCTATCGATGTAAATGCGTTTTATCAGTCGCCACTATGCGGAGGTGAGATAAATGATCGACGATTTTACTTTCAATTAACAATATTCATTTAACAATCCGTCGGAAATTTGGTTGTTAATCTCGCGCATAAATGCCAATTAACTTTAGTTTGCAATTTTGATAGTTATACAGGGTGTATCACCTCATGTGTTCAGAATTGGAGGGACTCAGTCGACGCGAAGCCACGTCTCTATAGCCAATCAACAAACAAGAGATTTTCGTAGAGCGAAATTCTCACGAGAATAGAAGATACAATTTCTTGGTTTTGGAAAAAAAAATGTCAACAACGACTATTAATATTTGTATTGATAGAGAGGGCAGACAATTCGAGGCGTATGTGTCAGCGTCAGAGTGAATAAGTACTTATAACAAGCACATTAAATCGTTGTTGACATTTTTTCCTACACCAAGAAATTGTATCCTCTATTCTTGTGAGAAGGGATACCATGCTCATAATAACAACATGCCGACTTACCTCTCTGTCCCGAATATTTCACAACACCGAGTAGTAAAATTAGAAAACTTGCGACAATGCTTCTACCTAAGGAAAAATATGTTCTACACTATCGTAATTTGAAACAGTGCATCAAATTTGGTTTAAAGCTGACGAAAGTGCACAGAATTCTAAGGTTCGCACAATCATCATGGTTAAAATCATACATAGATCTCAATACAAATATGCGAAAGCAATCGAAAACGAATTTGAGAAGAATTTCTACAAGCTTATGAATAACGCTGTATTTGGCAAGACCATGAAGAATGTGCGTAACCATAAAAACGTGAAACTAATCACGAAGTGGGAGGGTAGGGGCGGTGCACGTGCTCCCATTGCAAGGCCAACATTTCATAGTTGTACCATATTTTCTGAAGATATGGTGATTATTCAGCTAAGTCGAACCACTGTATATTTCAATAAGCCCGTCTACATTGGTGCTGCTATTCTCGATCTTTCGAAAATATTTCTATACAACTTCCACTATGATTATTTAAAAAAGAATTTTTCAAGTACCGAATCAAAATTCATGTATACCGATACAGATAGCCTGATATATCAATTTACTGTTCCAAATATCTATGAAATCATCAAGCGTGATGTTGCGACAATGTTCGATACATCAGACTATCCGATGGATAATACCTACGGCATTCCCCTGTTGAATAAAAAACGCCTTGGTCTGATGAAGGATGAGAATAATGGAAAAATTATGACCGAATTTATCGGCTTGCGAGCAAAACTCTATACATTCAGAACTCGTCGCGACACCGACAAGAAACGTGCAAGGGGTGTAAAAGGCTCGACATTAAAATCTATCACGTTTGATGATTACAAACGATGCCTTTTCGACTATCAAAATTTGGCTGAGCAACAGTGTGTGATAAGAAGTAGTCGACATACAGTTAGCACTATTCTACAGAATAAGTTAGCTCTAAGCTGGTGTGACGATAAGCGAAAGTTGATACCCGGTAGAACTGATACTTTACCCTGGGGTTACCAAGATCCTGCAAACTTGTAAATTTCTCACATTTTCTCACATTTTCTCAAAAAATTTCCCATCTACTTTACACGTAAATGTGAGAAAATGTGAGAAAATGTGAGAAAATGTGAGAAAGTGTGTGTGTGTGTGTGTGTGTGTGTGCGTGTGTGTGTGTGAAAACATTTTTCCACAATGATCATGTAAGCTGGCATTAAGATTGAGGGGAATGAAGAAACAAAAATGTAAATATGTTGATAATAAGTTTATTCATGACAATTATATTACACATCCGATTTATTTATCCAACTATTATGTGAACCGTCGAATCCCAACCATTTTACATAGAGTTGAACATCACGCCTCCGCAAGACCATTTCTATACAAGATAGCCATCGGGATATTGCACCCTGCTGAGCTCCTCCTTATAAAACCCGCCTTCGATGGGTTGATTCAGGTAGTCGGTGAGTTTGTCAGTTAGAGGGTTGGTATTTTTCACCTCATGAATCGTAAATATTTCTCTTGTTCAATTCGGCGTATAACCCTCTTCGAACACATTTTTATATTTGCTAATTCGAACTTTATCGCCGACCTTAAATTTACGTTTTCGTTTGCTCATTTTTATTTCACGCGGTTTATACACTCCTCGATACAGTTGTTTCTCATTAGTCGTAGTTATATCTTTCGGCTTCATTCCAATCGTGCGATGTTTGGTGTTGTTATACGATGCAATCAAATCTGGTAGAATACTAGTCCACTTACAAGAACCTTGAAGTGTGAACTGTTTTCACATTTTATTTTTCAGTGTACGATTGCAGATTTCATTGCAGCTGTTACATCTTTGGCATTTTTACTCTTGATCGGCACGGCCCACGCAAATTTAGGAAATATATCAATCACTGTGAGCAAAAATTTTGAGCCCTTGTTGACGGATGAGTATGCGGACATATCGACAAGTCCGGCTTGCCAGGTTTCATCCAGACCGCGTATATCGACATAACGCTGTGGATAATTATGTCGGGCGGGTCTATGAAGTTCGCTCGCTATTACCGACTTCATGCTCGTGCATTTGCATCTACTTTTAGTTTATTTATTTTGATTGTTGTTCAACGAGTTAGCCGGAATCGGAATTCCACGGGTGTAGTGCTGGATGATCCTGTGTAAATGCCATCACACTTTCCGCCGCCAATTCATAAGCCTCGACAGTTTCCATAGCAATAGCTTCTTCTCATGCTATAGCCGCGGCATCCTCACGTGGTGCCATCCTCATCTTCCGTCCTAGCCGCTTGATGACATCTGTCACTATTCGAAGATCTGATGGTATAAGGGCAGCTTCCGCGACTTCCAGCAATTGTATCATCCAAAAAGGGTTGTCCACTAAGTCCGACAATGTCATGATTTGCATGACTATCGGCATGTCAAGTATACCGATAATATTACGTAGAACTGTCGTCACTTCCTGCTCAGTATGCATTCCCTTGACTCGATGGTACCAATCACGCATACGCGTCGTAATAACTTCCGGCCTTGTATTATCGAGGTACCGTATCACCACCCGCCAACCCTCGACCATTTTTGCCTACCTGAAACACTGTCACTATACATCGACGTTTGGTTCATTTACACTGAGTGGGGATGAGCAGGGTACCAAGCATAAGATATATAGACTCGCCAAAAGTGTGTCATTTTATCAGTTTGAAAAACTATTCAGTAGGGAAGACTCTGCTGGTTGTGATCTTCCCATTTCGAGTGGTTAAGCAATTACTGTTGCGTATGTTTTTTCATTCGTGAAAGGCATTGTTACCAAGCGAACAAGTTTGAGCTTCGAGAAAATTCTGGACAAGTCCTTATTTTTCTTTTGTTTGAATTTATTTTGAAGGATATTTTTTGCGATGAATCGTGTTAAGGATAAACGTATCATATCAACCGTGAAGGGTTTAATCCTGATGGTGATACGGTACCTCGATAATACAAGGCCGGAAGTTATTACGATTCGTATGCGTGATTGGTACCATCGAGTCAAGGGAATGCATACTGAGCAGGAAGTGACGACAGTTCTACGTAATATTATCGGTATACTTGACATGCCGATAGTCATGCAAATCATGACATTGTCGGACTTAGTGGACAACCCTTTTTGGATGATACAATTGCTGGAAGTCGCGGAAGCTGCCCTTATACCATCAGATCTTCGAATAGTGACAGATGTCATCAAGCGGCTAGGACGGAAGATGAGGATGGCACCACGTGAGGATGCCGCGGCTATAGCATGAGAAGAAGCTATTGCTATGGAAACTGTCGAGGCTTATGAATTGGCGGCGGAAAGTGTGATGGCATTTACACAGGATCATCCAGCACTACACCCGTGGAATTCCGATTCCGGCTAACTCGTTGAACAACAATCAAAATAAATAAACTAAAAGTAGATGCAAATGCACGAGCATGAAGTCGGTAATAGCGAGCGAACTTCATAGACCCGCCCGACATAATTATCCACAGCGTTATGTCGATATACGCGGTCTGGATGAAACCTGGCAAGCCGGACTTGTCGATATGTCCGCATACTCATCCGTCAACAAGGGCTCAAAATTTTTGCTCACAGTGATTGATATATTTCCTAAATTTGCGTGGGCCGTGCCGATCAAGAGTAAAAATGCCAAAGATGTAACAGCTGCAATGAAATCTGCAATCGTACACTGAAAAATAAAATGTGAAAACAGTTCACACTTCAAGGTTCTTGTAAGTGGACTAGTATTCTACCAGATTTGATTGCATCGTATAACAACACCAAACATCGCACGATTGGAATGAAGCCGAAAGATATAACTACGACTAATGAGAAACAACTGTATCGAGGAGTGTATAAACCGCGTGAAATAAAAATGAGCAAACGAAAACGTAAATTTAAGGTCGGCGATAAAGTTCGAATTAGCAAATATAAAAATGTGTTCGAAGAGGGTTATACGCCGAATTGAACAAGAGAAATATTTACGATTCATGAGGTGAAAAATACCAACCCTCTAACTGACAAACTCACCGACTACCTGAATCAACCCATCGAAGGCGGGTTTTATAAGGAGGAGCTCAGCAGGGTGCAATATCCCGATGGCTATCTTGTATAGAAATGGTCTTGCGGAGGCGTGATGTTCAACTCTATGTAAAATGGTTGGGATTCGACGGTTCACATAATAGTTGGATAAATAAATCGGATGTGTAATATAATTGTCATGAATAAACTTATTATCAACATATTTACATTTTTGTTTCTTCATTCCCCTCAATCTTAATGCCAGCTTACATGATCATTGTGGAAAAATGTTTTCACACACACACACGCACACACACACACACACACACACACACTTTCTCACATTTTCTCACATTTTCTCACATTTTCTCACATTTACGTGTAAAGTAGATGGGAAATTTTTTGAGAAAATGTGAGAAAATGTGAGAAATTTACAAGTTTGCAGGATCTTGGTAACCCCAGGGTAAAGTATCAGTTCTACCGGGTATCAACTTTCGCTTATCGTCACACCAGCTTAGAGCTAACTTATTCTGTAGAATAGTGCTAACTGTATGTCGACTACTTCTTATCACACACTGTTGCTCAGCCAAATTTTGATAGTCGAAAAGGCATCGTTTGTAATCATCAAACGTGATAGATTTTAATGTCGAGCCTTTTACACCCCTTGCACGTTTCTTGTCGGTATCGCGACGAGTTCTGAATGTATAGAGTTTTGCTCGCAAGCCGATAAATTCGGTCATAATTTTTCCATTATTCTCATCCTTCATCAGACCAAGGCGTTTTTTATTCAACAGGGGAATGCCGTAGGTATTATCCATCGGATAGTCTGATGTATCGAACATTGTCGCAACATCACGCTTGATGATTTCATAGATATTTGGAACAGTAAATTGATATATCAGGCTATCTGTATCGGTATACATGAATTTTGATTCGGTACTTGAAAAATTCTTTTTTAAATAATCATAGTGGAAGTTGTATAGAAATATTTTCGAAAGATCGAGAATAGCAGCACCAATGTAGACGGGCTTATTGAAATATACAGTGGTTCGACTTAGCTGAATAATCACCATATCTTCAGAAAATATGGTACAACTATGAAATGTTGGCCTTGCAATGGGAGCACGTGCACCGCCCCTACCCTCCCACTTCGTGATTAGTTTCACGTTTTTATGGTTACGCACATTCTTCATGGTCTTGCCAAATACAGCGTTATTCATAAGCTTGTAGAAATTCTTCTCAAATTCGTTTTCGATTGCTTTCGCATATTTGTATTGAGATCTATGTATGATTTTAACCATGATGATTGTGCGAACCTTAGAATTCTGTGCACTTTCGTCAGCTTTAAACCAAATTTGATGCACTGTTTCAAATTACGATAGTGTAGAACATATTTTTCCTTAGGTAGAAGCATTGTCGCAAGTTTTCTAATTTTACTACTCGGTGTTGTGAAATATTCGGGACAGAGAGGTAAGTCGGCATGTTGTTATTATGAGCATGGTATCCCTTCTCACAAGAATAGAGGATACAATTTCTTGGTGTAGGAAAAAATGTCAACAACGATTTAATGTGCTTGTTATAAGTACTTATTCACTCTGACGCTGACACATACGCCTCGAATTGTCTGCCCTCTCTATCAATACAAATATTAATAGTCGTTGTTGACATTTTTTTTTCCAAAACCAAGAAATTGTATCTTCTATTCTCGTGAGAATTTCGCTCTACGAAAATCTCTTGTTTGTTGATTGGCTATAGAGACGTGGCTTCGCGTCGACTGAGTCCCTCCAATTCTGAACACATGAGGTGATACACCCTGTATAACTATCAAAATTGCAAACTAAAGTTAATTGGCATTTATGCGCGAGATTAACAACCAAATTTCCGACGGATTGTTAAATGAATATTGTTAATTGAAAGTAAAATCGTCGATCATTTATCTCACCTCCGCATAGTGGCGACTGATAAAACGCATTTACATCGATAGATAAGAGTTAGACAACACCTCGAAGAACTATCTATTCAAGACTCGGTAACAAACATAGAACTCTACCAATTCGAGATCAGAATGTCAACGCATCTAACTAGTGATTCGCATCCTTTACATAACATTTATTCATGACGTAACACCTATGGGAATATCATAGTAAGTACTTGTATTATAGATTTCTATTTCCCGGCAATGCTTCCAGTTAAGGCTGAAACCCATTAGCCGGCAGCGAGCGGTGGCAAACGGCAAAACAGTGGTTCACATCCCATACATCGACCAAATCTGGCGTTAAAGTTAGATTTGGTTAGTGTTTTGAATGTGAATCGCTGTTTTCGGCCGGTCACCGCCGTTCGCTGCCGGCTGGTGGACCTCGGCCTTTATACTTTTGCCCAACAGAATTTCATTTGATTCTAATATTATATCCAATATATTTGATCATTCAATGGACATGTTTGAATCTGTTTGTCGTGGGTTGTACACCTGAATGGATTCAAGAAGATTCGTTTTGAAGGAGGATATGGATGAGAAGTGGCTCAACCGAGCTTTTTTTTTTTATTTATTTATTTATTTATTTATTTTATTTTTTTTGCAACAGCTAGAGCTCATCACCAACCATGGGATGATGTTCACCGACGAATCCGATTTTTTCGATAACAGGCAAATGACTGAGGAACGGTGGTGGGGAACACGACTCTATTATATAATTAGCATCACCCTGCAAATGTAATCACAATTTCATTGTTTTTTATTCAACTCAACCCATCGCATTACATGCGTGTGTGTGTGTGTGTGTGTGTGTGTGTGTGTGTGTGTGTGTCTAAATTTTGCCTGAAACTTCAAATTTGTTGTATAATATTTTGAGATAGAGTAGTCCTGCAATCATTTTTCATCCACCTCTTTGTTCAGCAGGTCTAGTCGAATAGGGTCCTTGTCTAGAACCTTCCCGATTCTCGTTGATTAGAATATGATGTATTTGACCACTATTGTTGCAATAACTTTACAACCAAATTCTGTTTATAAATCAAACGCAGATGGCGTTCCGCAAAAAATTCAAGCGTTTAGAATCACCGAAGAATGGGTGAAAAATTCGGATGCTCTGAACAGCATTTATTGCTTTATTCGTCAAGGGTTGACTGATTTTATGATCAATTTTCCGTCCTGATCAGCGAAAAGCGTGAAAAACTTCTGAATGACGTTTTATCGCTCTATCCATTGAGACTTGCCGATTTTATCTGTGGCGGAGTATTTTGATAACTGTTTGGCTGGGGTTGATTCTTTTTTGTGGTATACAGCCAATAGGATGCAACCCACCCGCCTGATCAGTTTGAGAAAAGAAGACAACTTCCAGTTTTTGAAAGAAGATCGGTGAATAGTGAAAGTTCATAGAATCATAGGAAAATCGTTGAACGTGATGGCTCGTAATTTCGCAAATATGCACCACCGTAAGTAGGGCCTGATATCTTTATATGATATTATTTGACAATTACCAAGTTAATCATGTGTTATATTCGAGGATTTTACGCACAATATGACTGAAAAAACTCCTGTAGAATGGAATAATGATCCTCATCTTGGTGGATTGGTTGATACACAGCTAAAACTATATACAGCCAGGCAACGTGTGAATGCTGTCATGATAACAAAGAATGGTATCCAGGCAAGGCTTCAAATAGACAACAATATTCACTGTTGGTTGTTGAGGAAGGTGGATAATTATCGGTATTACCAGGATCCTGAAGATTATGCACGATTTTTATGGGCCGAGGTGTGCTCGTTTGATTATTGCGATCTGTGTCTTCACAAACTTCTAACGTTTTGAGCGGCAAGAGGGTGTGAAAAACTTCTGAATGATATTTATTGCTTGATCCTTTGAGATTTGTCGATTTTTATGGGGCTAGGTGGTATCTTTTGATTATTGCATGCAATCTTCGTGTTTGCAGAATTCTAGCGTTTTTCGAGCAACGAAAGTATAGTGAAAAACTTCTGAATGATATTTATTGCTCGATCCTTTGGGACTTGCCGGTTTTTATGAGCCGAGGTGGTGTCTTTGAGAGCTGTTTGTCTGGTTGGTTGAGTTTGATTTTATTTTGGGGATGGTATGCAGCAAACAGGATGCAACCTAACCCCTGCCTGGTTAGTTTAAGACGAAAAAGACAATTTTCAGTCTGAAAAGATCGGCGAATAGTGCAAGTTCATAGAATCAAAGGAAAATCCCTGAACGTGATGGCTGGTAATCGTGCAAGCATATACTATTGTAAGTAGAGCCTGATGTCTTCATATGATATTATTTTACAAGTGCTAAGTTAATCTTGTGTTCTATTCAAGACGTTTCCTCACGATACAATTGGGCAACCCCTGTGGAGTGGGGTAATGATTCTCATCTTGGTGCATTGATTAATACACAACTAGAACCATATGTAATCAGACGATGTGTGGATCGTGCCTTAATAACAATTAATGGTATCCAGGCTGGCCTCCGAATAGACAACGATATTCGCTGTTGGTGGTTTAGGAGGGTGGATCATCATCAGGCTTACCCTAATCCTGAAGATTATGCAATCGTCAATGTTCTTCGGTATCGAATAGACGAGATGATGGGGAAAGATATCGATGTGATGGCTGATAATTCCGCAAACATGCGCAATCGTAAGTAGAGCCCGATGTCTGGATACAATATTGTTATTTTAGAATTGCTAAGTTGATTATGTATTTGTTCAAGGAATTCACGCACGATATGATTGGGCGACTCCTGTGGAATGGGGTAATGCTCCTAATCTTGATGACTTGGTTGATCCACAGCTGAAGCCATATGTAACCAGGCGTTGTGTGGATGGTGCCGTGTTAACAATTAATGGTGTCCAGGCAAAGCTTCAGATAGACCACGATATTCGCTGTTGGTGGTTTAAGAAGGCGCGTGATGAACATTATTACCCAAATTCCGAAGATTATGCAGTCTCTATGGTTCTTCGGGATCGAATAGACGAAAGACTGGATAGCGGTAGCGAGGGCGAATATGATCAAGATATACAGAATGTGTCTGAAGAAGAATAGTGTGTATGATTTATCATTGAAGAATCATTATGACACATCTAAGCTCACTTCTTCTATTTTCAGATCCCATTCTCATAGGGAATGATGATGAATACAGATGAGAGATAAATGTTACGGCCATTATTATTATTATTATTATTATTGAAATTGTTGTATTTTAGAATAGGTTAGACTTGAGACACAACAAATAAACGCATATATTATCAGACAATTCGCGTCATTGATTGCATATATATATATATATATATATATATATAACACCCTGTCACTCTTCAAGCATTTTTGAGCTAGTATAATTCGTATACCGCGAGGACCAGGTGAAAGAGAATGGTCCATCCGCCCAGGCAGATAATATTTCGTATTTTTAGGGGGATAGCCACTCGTTGCGCTGAAAAAATCCCTAGGGTGATTTTGGCGCGCGGTCGATGCAACTCGGCAGCCATTGTTGATACGAGCCGGCTGACTGTCAATACATCGCGGAAGGTAGACAAGTGTGGTTATGTTCGTTTATTCGAAGCAAATGATAAATAAAGTGAATAAAACCTACGTGAATAAGCTAAGAATATTTATCAAAATCGATCAATCAGTTTTAAATGATATCTTAATGCAATCAACGAATTAACCTAAGCTATAACTGGAAATTTATCAGAATCAAAGAGTTCATCGAGAACAACCAATTCGAACAAAATTATTGATTGTATCTTGAGGTTGAGGCATCAATAAATATCCATAGCTTATTCACGTAGGTTTTATTCACTTTATTTATCATTTCCTTCAAATAAACGAACATAACCACACTTGTCTACCTTCCGCGATGTATTGACAGTCAGCCGGCTTGTATCAACAATGGCTGCCGAGTTGCATCGACCGCGCGCCAAAATCACCCTAGGGATTTTCAGTGCAACGAGTGGCTATCCCCCTAAAAATACGAAATATTAGCTGCCTGGGCGGATGGACCATTCTCTTTCACCTGGTCCTCGCGGTATATAAGCTAAGAATTAGATATTTCAGCCATCTTGGATCGATTGTCGGTAAGAAAAAAAAAAGATCGGTAATCGTTACCATGATTCGAAAGCGAATCCTTAGTGGCGCCATCGCAAGACGGAAAATTGCAGGAGAATTGCAGCCATCAGACTATCGGTAACTAATGATCGGATCGTTACCATCGGATTATCGATAACTAATGATCGGATCGTTACCATCGGATTATCTGTAACTAAGGATCGATAATCCATAGTGGCGCCATCGCATGACGGCAAATCGCAACCATCAGATTGTCGGTAAGCGGAGATCGGCAATGCAGGATTCTCGATCCTTACCATCGGAATATCGGTAACAATCGGCAGTGGCGCCATCGCACGACGGCAAATTGCAGCCATCCGATTGTCGGTAACAAAGATCGACGATCGCTTACCCAAATCGTTACCATCCGACGGTCGGTAACTTACCCCGCACGGCCGGTAACTTACCATCACAACTCGGCCGGTAAAGAAGTCTTGATCCAGAACTCTCATATATACACTACTGAGTTAGCAAAAACCTTTTACCTTACTATTCTAACAACTACTTGACTAACCTTCCTTCGCCTCACTTCTCAACTATACTTGTTACGGTATACACCTATCATAACCGAGCCTCCTAAAATAAAACCAATTACCAGAGGACCAAACATACATACCATATAAACCTAATACTATTGGATCTAAATAAAACAACTACTTAACTGATATAATTGTTCAATTACCAATCATCTACATCCCTCAGTTATATGTTTGTATATAAAACAGGGCAAGACCCCAATTTAAGACATTACATTATTAGAATTTTGGAAAACAAAAATTGAAAAAAATTTTTTTTCAAATTATTTCATCGAGTTTTATCGAAGTTAGAAAAGAAAAAAGTAGCTGGTAGAAAAAATTGCATTTATCATCCTAATTAAACTTCCCGAATTTTGGGCAATGTGTTAATGTTAAAATTAAGGGCTGAAATTTTAGGGGGATTTTTTCTATTTATTTGCAAGCTATCTAGGGGGCGTCCCGATTTTTTTGCGAAATTCATCAAAATAAGGACCACCCTAATATATATATATATTATATTATTATTCGCTCGCTGCGCTCGCTCACTCGATGGGTTGATGATTATCAACATACAAAAGCATCGAAATCAGATACAACTGCCAAGTACCTGTAGAATGATAAAAGTTTGGAATCGAAAAATTTGTTCAAACTAAATAACGTTGTACTCGTTAGCTCGCTGCGCTCGCTCACTCGATTGGCTTATGATTATTGATTGAAAAAACAATTTGGATGAAGAAATTGAAGACGTCAATATTTATCTAAAAAATATTCATAACGAAAAAATAATAAAAAAAAATTGTAAGAAAAAATTTGGAGTCCGTGGTACGTTGGCGGGCCAATGTTTGAATATCTATAAGATGACATTGACATGGTTCGCGATCGATATTTCATCATTCTTTTTCTATAAAAGGCCCCCCAAGTACCACTTCCTCCAAATTTTTTCTTACAATTTTTTTTTATTATTTTTTCGTTATGAATATTTTTAGATAAATATTGACGTCTTCAATTTCTTCATCCAAATTGTTTTTTCAATCAATAATCATAAGCCAATCGAGTGAGCGAGCGCAGCGAGCTAACGAGTACAACGTTATTTAGTTTGAACAAATTTTTCGATTCCAAACTTTTATCATTCTACAGGTACTTGGCAGTTGTATCTGATTTCGATGCTCTTGTATGTTGATAATCATCAACCCATCGAGTGAGCGAGCGCAGCGAGCGAACGAGTACAACTTTTGATTATTTTTTGGTAGTCTACACATTAATGGACTTGGCGAAAGGTTTTTGCACCAAAGGTCCTTTTTGTGGTTGATTTCACTACTTTTTGTAAAATTTTGCTTGACCACCTAATAATTGTGCTCGCTCGCTACGCTCGCTCGGTTTCTTTGTACTATTTCGTACCGCCCGAAGTCCCTCGATAAGCAGGAACATCAACAGCAATGAGCACGCGTGTGCTCATAATTTTCCCCAAGTCTCAAATTTGTAGACTGACGCGTAATTGACCACCTAATAATTGTGCTCGTATTCATTGTTGAATTATATCACAAGACTCGTTACAATCTCGCTTAGTAATAAACGTCGCTTCAGTAACTGTGAAATAAATTGAGAAAGTAGAAGAGTAGAATAGATTAGTAGTTCGTTCGGTTCTGGGATAGGACTCTGTTGTCAAGTTAGTCAGAAATAGACAAGAATTATGGAGTCTGTCTGAGGGACTCGATATTTGAGTAATATCGGTGCCTTTTCCTCATAGTTTCTGTTCATTATTATATTTATTTATACCTATATCATTTTTATCTACTCTTGTAGTCTTGCCACTTAAGACAATGACAATTGGTATCTGAAAACGATAAATTCCTAATTTATATTTTGTTCAATGTTGTCTCAAAGTCCAATATCTGTAGTCTGTGATGCACCGAGATGATTATCTAGAACTTGAATCACTTAATTCGATATTTTCATACTGAAAAATAGACCTATCAAACTCAAACGCACTTCAAACGTGTAAAATATAATTTACTGAAGTTCAATGCAAAATGGTGACGTAGAGTGAATATTATCAGTCTAATACACTGCATCGACGTAAAGAATAAAATAAAGCTGATCGTAGTCTAATGCACAATGTTGGCTTACGGTCTGGTTTTGACTCGACTATACGAAGATATAACAACCCGCTACAAAATTAAACAATCCGTAAAAAAGGTTGTGCAATGAATAAATAAATATAAATGAGAAATAAATGGTTTTTATAATTTTCATGATTGAATACAAATCTCTATTATCTGAGAAAGAGGAAGTCTATCGATCATTTCTTTCATATTGAATAAGTATTTTCATTCTGACTATTCGTCGTGATAGCACTGATCTGAATTTGATTGAGATCGTTCCGAGCGGAGAGTCTAAGCTATTTGTAAAAAATGTATTAAGAAATTATCTTCACCGAAGGTCAAAGCACTACATTGTCGTGGAGTGTAGAATAAAGCCTATCGGAGTCCAACGCACAACATCAACTTACAGTCTCGTTTGGACTAGAGGATACCGAGATAGAATATAGAACTCGTCGGAATCCAACGCATAACATTGACGCACAATTTGGGTCTGAGCAGACGAGCCTTTAACGATGAGCCTAACATAGAGCTTAAAGTGGAATTCGTAGCAATGCAACGCTTGAACTTGGCTTTCTTGGTCTGGCTCCATGCCGTCCTTATATCAAATCATGCTATCCTGATATTTTTCGACTTCAACATTTTCTCTTGACTTTCTATTGTCAGACTTCTTCAAACGGCAGCGTGCTAAATAATTGGAATCCCTAAAAAAAAAACGTTTCCTCCGATAATTGCATCCATAAATGAAAATAGGCCAAACCTACAATGTATAAGTGAACAAAATTTAGAGGTAATAGTCAGTTAATAATAGTCATCTGACAGTCTTGTGTCATGCAAGGTAAACCTAATCGTAAAATTATCCGTTCACGATTGTTATTTCATTTATCACCATGAATTTTACACGTCAGTCGATTCGCATAACCTCAAAAGCTCAAGATCGTAGGATTTAAGATAATTAACCTATCGAAACATTTTTGTTGGTGGCTATCACTTGAATGTACTTGGCGTAAGGTTTTCGCACCTGAGGGGCTTTTGGTGGGTATTCACTAGTTTTCGTACCTTCAAATTTTATTAATCATTGCTTGTACTTTCTTTTATTTTCTTTATTTGATTTGAATTCGAAAACATGAAATGAAATGACAACATGCGTCTGCTAGTGTTGCAGACGGTTTCTGTCTGCGATACCAGCGCTGACTACGTTGTGACTGTCGAACTAACGCCATTCTATACAATTTTTGTGTAGATTTTCCCTTCTATGTTGTGATTTTATGGGAATGGTTTGAATGGGATGAATCTTGGTCTGAATTTTTGTGTGGATTTTCCCTTCTATGTCATGTTCCCAGATGCGTAAGGACGTATGTTCTGTGTATAAGCATACAACATACGTCCTGCGTATAGCGACGAAATGTGATTTTATAGGAATGGTTTTAGTGTGAACGAATCTTGGTCTGAAGAACACTAAAGAGAAACATTGTACGAGGAAACGGGGTATCAGAATCTGTAGTTAATTATATCTCAGCACTCCGGACACCGATTTAATCGATCTAGGGCTCAAATGAAAGCTTTTCATGCCCACATCCTGGATTAAATTAGTTTTAATTCGTGTATGATGTGAAATTAAAGAAAACGAAGATACTAATTCGCGGTATAGGTTAGGGTAGTTGCCTCTCGGGTATATAGACTCGTTGAGTCTCGCGCTTGAAAAAAAATTTTTTTTAATGTACTTGGCGCGAGACTCTACCGAATCTCTTGATATATTCTTCGTAATTAACTTCTTACGTTTATAGTTCATTTAAATGTGTGTAAGTCGAACGGCTCATGTTATTGCAGATAGAAAAAGAGAGAATGTCTTGTGCTATAGGACATCCGTCAAATTTAAGTGTAATTTCGGAATTTTTTTTCTCTGCTCATGATCGTCAAGGACGAGTGTTACGCTCTAAGCAGTTATTTGTAATGTTCTCTAGTTCTGAGTAAAACAGTTTTCAAGATACTAATTTTGTGTTATTCATGACCCACTTCACATTGGTTATCCCACTAATACTATCAGCACCACAACGGTAAGGGCGCCTACTAGCGGACACTAAGGGAGCGCAATATTTCCGCGAGTTGCCAGTCCTCCAATATACGTCCGTGTAGGTATGTCATTGTCGGTTGTCTCTTGTTGTTCTATGATTTTTTCACCCACTCTAATTAATTCTCTTCCCTCCATATAAACATTTCGTTTTTTCTTTGTTTGTAGCGCTACTATATCTTCTTTTTTTTTCTCCACTTTTCCGTTTCGAAGGGATTGGATGCTGCTTAGGGATACAAAGGATAACTCTTTACTTTTACAGCGGATTTGGTTTGTACACCTGTCAGTTCATTCTCTTTCACTAAAGCTTCATTATTTTCCTGCAACAGCCGACACCCTTCTGCGATACTGTGATTCTTATTGCCGAGTAATATAGTTGCTTTGTATACTTGCATGTAAGATTCAGCGTATGTATTGCTGACACGCAAAATATTTTCATCAACAAGGTGTAACATTGCACTCCACATCGGACAATATGGCATAAATGTTTTTGTGAGGTAGTCAGCGAAGTCTGGTGTGTAATATATGTTGGTAATTTCATCGACAAATGGCTCTTTGTCTTCAATATTATCTTTCCATGACATTAGTTTTCTCCAGTAACGTTCGTAAAACGGTGAATTCGCATACACGGTTGTACTATTACCGTATGTCTCCATAAATTCGTCACCAATTTCCAATTCCTCAGCTTCAAGGATTTCAGTTTCTTCTTTCATTTTTTCAATATCTTCTTTTCTTTCTCTTTCATGCCACTGAGGAACAGCAAAGCGGATTCTGCATTGCATCTGTTCTTTGAGATTATAGCAGAGAAGATATCTGCGAAAACCAAGTCCATTTCGTCCAATGTTCGGCTCAGTATCATGAGAGCCATGCACTCTATGAGAAACGGTTTAATTTTTATGAGCTGTGGGAAATCCTTTTTTATGGTTTTTGCAACTCTGTGCATAATGTGAGCACAGCAACTAAAGAACAAAGATCATTGGCTTGGGTCTGATGTTTTCCGTGACGTAGTGGTACGCGATCTGTAGATACGTGTCCACACTCATCTGATTCCATTCTAATAAGATGCTTTTCATGAAGACCCAGCTCCAATCGACAACAATCGCGTTGATGAACGGCCATTTATTTCAGTTAATTTCAACGAACGCTTTGTATTTTTTCAAAAATGTCGATATGGAGGTGATATCGTGCTCCGAGGTATACATTTCAGCGATTGGAACTATTGACTTAGTTGCTCTGTACAGTAAGCAGTAATACACATTTTTTTTGCAATGCAGGAACTGGGGTGTCCGGACATTCGCTCCCGTTGCATCCAAATGCAATATTGCTGGTCTAGTACGGTCAATTACGTCCAACTGTTTTCTGTGAACATCAGTATTTGAAGAGGCAGAGAAAACTGTCTCACAGCTGGATCCTTCATGATGTGCGCTAGCATGCACAATTGCACGGCATCTTCGATATCCATGGACTTGATTTTAAGTCTGTTTTCGATTCTGGCCTTGGACTTGACTTTGTGCAAAGTTTGCAGATGTCGTACATTTTGTGTATGCCCATCAGGAAACAGTTCCGTATTACATTCTCGAATACTATCTAATTGGAGATTTCTCGCGGACCGATATTTCAGAAGCTTCTTCATTTCATTTCGATTCAGACCCCTAAGTGAACGAAATGGTCGCCCGTCATCCTCACCATGTTTGAACGGTATTGCGCTGTTGCTTGAAACATGTATTTCCATTATATTACAGTCGATTTCCAGTATATCAAATCTGAAGGACGCCTTATGGCTCGCTAATCAACAACGCGCATAGGCCACAAATTCATGATAATTAACACGTATACTGCCATAGAGTCCCAAGGGACATGAACATCTGAATTCATTGCGCATTGCTGGGTATATATTTTTCCGGATGAAGTCGTCGATCAAATACCCATCTTTGGACGCGATGTTTTCTGTCAACAGGCTTATCATTCCGTTGTACACTGTATATTTGTTTTCTCTTTTTTTTTCTGTTCGAACACTTCCACTTTGGTATCTGTTTTCAAACTTTGTGGCGAAGAAGTTTTCAGTTTCGCGGTACATCGGGTTGATTCGTTTTGGTCAAACTTGTGTTCGGGAACATCGTCAACACTTTCTTCTTGTGGCCCATCCATTATGAAATCCCCTACATGATCTGATTCCAATGAGGCTTCTCTTTCGTAAAAATCGAGAACAGCCATTGAAAGTCTGTTATTTGTTCTGCAAGGCGCGTCTCTGTTTAAGGGGGGAATGGGGTATAAGCACTTTCGAAAAACCGATATTTGTTTTTTTGCATTTTCTTATAGTAAAATATTTCAAAAATATCGTGTCAAAATTTCAAGTCAATCGGAGCAAAACTCTTGAAGTTATAGACCTTTAAACCGAACCTCCTCATAGACCGGAGCTACTCTTGAAAATATACCTACGCGCAGCTGCCGCATAGGTATATTGTTTAGATACACGGTGATGCTTTTACGACGAAGCTGCTGCGGGAAAAGTACTTTATGGAGCTGGAATCGATGATTCCGTGTAAGTTGAAAAAATTAATTTTTTTCTTCACTATTTCGGTGTTCAAAACTTTAAACGCGTTTTTCTCGAAACCACTTTTTAAAAGTCCGTTCCAACGATTGTGCAAAAACTACTGAACCGATCCTTTTCAAACTTGGTACACTTTTTCTACATATAAAAATCCTCCCCCCAACGATATTGTTTTTTTAATTTTTTTATATTAAGGTTGTTTTCCACTTAAAAAATGACGAAATTTTTCGTCAAAAATCGCAATTTTGACTTAAAAAAATCACAACAAATTTGAAAATAAAAAAAAAACCTAAAAATGATCGTTGGGGGGAGGGAAAACTTATACTTTAACTAAATATCGCAACTTTTTTGATTTCGGATAATTCGACGTTGAGATATCGCTGGAACCGCATATCATCTTTTTGAAAAGGTGTCCTCGAAAATGCTCTGTCACTAGCTCATTACTCAATATTTTTCTAAAAAAAAAATACTGAATGTGGTTCGGATGATCCTTTGTAATATGCAAAATATTTAAATCAATTTACTTTAACCAGATGTCTGAAAAAAATTCACAAAAAAAGCGTTTTTTTTCATGCATTTTACCCCATTCCCCCCTTAAATGATTGTCATTGCTTCCGTCCGTATATTCGTGTACACCGATTTCATTGACAGCATCGTAGTGATCTCCTTCGTCCATCTGATAGTAATGAATATCAACTTCCTCCTGAATTTCTTGTTCTTCGTCCAGATTATTGAAGCCTTTATTCATATTAAACGCTGTTGTTTCGGAAATAACGACGCCTGTAGCGACATGGAGAGGACTTGCGGGTAAAGCAAGTTTTTCAGCTAATGTAGAATTTTCTTTTGAGAATTTGTCGTTTAGAATTTCAAAATGTCCTGTCCTTTAGTCTCCGGTGAATAGTAATTTCACGTATACTGATTTGCCTTGGTCATGTTTATCAACGCCGGATTAAGAATTTTGAGGCTGGGGGCTACAGTAACCCAGTGGGCCCCCACATGGGTTTATTTCGTAAAACTAGGAAAAAGACATCTGTAATTTTTTTCAGAAAAGACCTGAAAAGGACATCTGTGATTTTTTTTTCAGATTTTTGTTGCCAGTCGTTCGGATTTTTTTCTTACAGTAATTGTAACTCCAATTGAACAAATGATTTGAAAAAATAATTCATGCTAATTTTTTCGTAATTTCACGCAGTTTTATATGAAAATAATAGACAAATTTTTAAGCATCGTGTCGAGCATTTTTATCTGGTTTAATGTAGGGGGAGGCGGGGCGAGTTGTGACAGGGGCATGTTGTGACAATGCTTCTAAAATACTTTTTATTACAACTAGCGCTCTTTTCAGTATTACATTTTATACTAACCTCTCAGCGCTAGTTGCTAACGAAGCAATGGCGAGACTGCGTTGAAATCGTTCAAATTAGAACATCAAAGGTGATTTTCAGATACAAAAGTTAGTTTTCCGGCCTCTATTCGAATGAGTCTTCTGCCCTATCAGTACGTGGTAAGTCATTTGTGGTATTATGGTCGACCTTTTGTAATCTTTGCCAGGATATTCCAACAGTTGTCCGAATAAATTCGACAATGTGTTCACTTTCATGGCTATTCTCATTCAAAATGGTCGTATGGGGCTAGTTGTGTCATCGAAGTGAGGGCGAGTTGTGACGGCACAACTAGCCCCATACGCCACTCAATCGCGTGACGATCTATCATTTTCAATAAAACGAACTTGGCGGATAGTAAATTACTATATTACGCATTATATATATGAGGTATTCCACGCCGTTTCGAACGGTCAAAAAAATCAGCGCTTCCGAAAAAATCGTAATTTGGTCCTCGACCACAACCATATCGAAAGAATTTTTGTGAATTTTTTCAGAATTTTTGGATTGCAATTTGTGGATTTTTTCCAAATTCCAGCTTTTTCTACAAACTCCCGTATCTCAAAAGTATAAGATCCTACAAGAAAATTTATGAGACATAAAAGTTGTAGTTTCGAATTAACTTTCTCAACAAATTTTTTTCGGAATTTTCCGAATCCCAAAAATACCAATTTTTATCAAAAATACACAAAAACTGGTTTTTCAATCAATACGTCACTTTTGATTTGCCTCAATAATTTACAGAAAATACTCTCAAGTGTTGACAACAACCGTATATTTTTTTTAAGATGGTTGGCTCAATCGTTTGGAACGTATGCTTTAGTCGTATTTTTTTTTTTTTTTTTTTTTTTTTTTAAGGTATGCTTTATTAATTCTTTTTTTCGAAAAAAAAAAAAAAAAAATAATTAATACAGCATACGTTACAAACGATTGAGAAAAAATATACGGTTGTTGTCCACACTTGAGAGTATTTTCTGTAAATTATTGAGGCAAATCGAAAGTGACGTATTGATTGAAAAACCAATTTTTGTGTATTTTTGATAAAAATTGGTATTTTTGGGTTTCGAGAAATTCCCAAAAAATGTTGTTCAGAAAGTTGATTTGAAACTGCAACTTTTATGTCGCATAAATTATCTTGTAGGATCTTAAACCTTTGAGATATGGGAGTTTGTAGAAAAAGCTGAAATTTGGGAAAAAATCCACAAATGCAATCCAAAAATTCTGAAAAAATTCACAAAAATTCTTTCGATATAGTTGTGTTGTGTTGTGTTGTGCCAAATACTAGTCATTATTTCAGAATATTCAGTTAATACAGCCAAAATATCATTGTCACAACCTGCCCCAACCCTGTCACAACTAACCCCTCAGGAGGGGCACGTTGTGCCAAATTCCGTATGGAAGAAAAAAATGTATTCTCGTTTAATCCAATTCACTATAATCTCAACTTACCAACCAATTAAGGGCCATGATATGCTTTGTTTTAACTAAGATTTTAAATGTTTGGGTTTCATAAAGAATTTGGAATAATCCAATGTTTTCTTATTTTGCCACAACTCGCCCCGCCTTCCCCTATAAACTATCAAGTTTCACTAAGTATGCGCCCTGCGATCCTGTTGCAAAAAATCACGAAACTTCTATTGAAAATCAAAAACTTTAAGCCTAAAGCGATGATGGAGAGATCCCTTCAGTTTTGTTGAATTCTTTTTCTATATATATTTTCCGTTGTTTTTTACTTCTTATTCCAATACGATAAAAAAAAGGTGATGCCCATCTACCATCTCAGTTTTTCTTACCAACAGCCATTATAAATAATAAATAGTTATCACCCTTCTTTTTTTTATCGTATTGGAGTAGGAAGTGAAAAACGACAGAAAATATATAAAAAAAAAAAAAAAATTTAACCAAACTGAAGGAATCATTTCTCCATCATCGCTTCAGGCTTAAAATTTTTGATTTTCAGTGCAGAATTTTTGTTATTTTTTTGAACAGGATCGCAGGGGGCATACTTAGTGAAACTTAATATTTTAAAGATTAAACCCAGATAAGAATGCTCGGCATGATGCTTAAAAATTTGCCTATTATTTTCATATGAACCTGCGTGAAATTACGAAAAAATTAGCCCGAACTATTTTTTCACATCATTTGTTTAATTGGAGTTACGATTATTATAAAAAAAAATCTGAGACTATCAATAAAAATTAGAAAAAAATCACAGATGTCCTTTTCAGTGACAACAACACTTCGAAAAAATATTCAGCAAATTGGAATCGGTCGGATTTAATACTATGTGTTTTAAGATAGAATGCCTAACCTATTTTCGATAAATTATAATTTTTAAAATGCTCTTTTACCCCCGCAATTTGGGGATGTTCAAAAATATGTTTCTTTTCATTGCAATTTTTTTTTCATGCCTATGACCTATGGCTAACAGTACTTTATTTCTCCGGAATTCAAATGGTGTTGATGAATTTTTAAACATTATTTTCCCATTCATAGAATAGAATTTATCGGACAAGACGAACCGATTTTTAATATACTTGTCTTTTAACTGGTAGGAGATTTTTCCATTTATCGAGCACGCAATCCCCAAAACGACCGAACAAACGGAAAGTGCATCATAATTTATTTTGATAAGTGTATTAGAATTATTTTCCCATATTATCACCGTGCCGAGAGCGGGCCCCTTATGTTCGGGGGCCCGGGGGCTGCAGCCCCCTTAGCCCCCCCCTTAATCCGGCGTTGATGTTTATCTGCATCTAAAGTAGCAATACAGACAAATGGCTCGTTTTCAATCTTGAACAATTTCACGTTTCGTTCAAACAAGTTAACAAACATTGCCAACTCAAAGTCTGTTCCATAGGCACCGTCCAAGGCCATATATGAAGAATAATGATCTGCATGTCGATATTTAAATTCTTCACACGTTGCATCTAGTAGTTTTACGTTCTTTTCCCAATTATCGACAACGTAACTGACAATTTCATGCGTACTTCTCCAAAACGATCTTGCGTATCATATACAGCATGTGACAGGCATCTGAAAAGACAGTTCCCGTCACCTCTGATGGAAATAATCTCGAATGGATTCAAACTATTCGGCTTTGGGGTGTCATCTTCAGTCTCGTCAATATCTGTTTGAAGAGCAACACTTATTCCATTATAAATATATTGTTTGCTGCTATCGTTATTTATATCATTCATTAGGGCTGTGCGAATATTCGAATTTTCGAATACATTCGTCTCGAATCGAATAGTAAAATTCGATTCGAAAACGAATCGAATAATTCGGTTGATTCGAATATTCGAGTTCTTCGAATATTCGAATTATTCGAATTATTCGAACTATTCGATTCGATTTTCGAATAATTCGGCGTTTCTGCGAAATATGGATTCTCAGAATAATTTGGACTTTACCTGATCGATCTTCAATTTTTCTCGAAGAATATCAATTTCTTTTGGAAGTTTTCTGAGATATTAATTCGTATGTCTTTCATGCCGAGTCTACACCCTGTGTTCAAGTAGGGATCTTGAACGTAGTGTCTTCAGAAATCTATCAACTGATTGGTCACTTCTGTTGTGGAAATTCAGTGATTGGCTAAAGCCCTAAATATACCCGATCATAAACTGCGTGTGTAAACGGGGCATGAGATAAGAGATACGTGGAAATATTCTTTTTGATTGATACATATTGATTAATATTCGCCTTTATACGAATTTGAGGGGTCTATACCTATCACCCGCGAAAGTAGTGAATTTTCGGAAGATCCGAATATTCGAATAGTTTTTCGAGTTTTCGAATAGTTCGAATAATTTGAATAGTTCGAATAATTCGAATAATTCGAATGATTCAAATTATTCGAAGATTCGAACTATTCGTGATTCGAAAATCGAATCGAATAGCACTATTCGATTCGATTCGATTCGATTCGAACACGATTCGTAGAGCCCTATCATTCATATTCGAATTCGAGGGAGAACACCGCGATGATCGCCGTTGTAGAGCAGCCGACACTTCTTCTCGCAAACGTCCGGTTTGCCACATGTATACCTTAATTTGTTCCGTGGTTTTTTATCACACTTCTTTTTTCCATTTCAGCGCGATCAACCAACCACAAACGTTATTGCATTATTAGCCGTAATGAATATTATATAAAGTGTGACGTGGATTTTTCGTGGTCCTCAGACCAGACCGGAAAGCTAATCTGAGAACCGTCCACTCGACAATTGGCTAAAGGGAAATTAATAATAAAACAAAGATGCTGGGCGCCAGGCTTATAATCGCCACGTTCTGAAAATCTAACTAATAAAAAAAAAAATACAAACTACAGATACTTGAGCGCCGGCTAGCGTCAGTACCGCGGAGAGGGATCGGGATTAATTGAAGGATTAGTAGGGCGTATTGACGACTCGGTGAATTTGAATTTAACAAAGAAAATAAAATTTATTCAAGAAAAATAGTATCAAAAAAAAAAATAGAAATAACGATGCTAGTACCCGGGGGTACTCCCCAGCGGGTATAAATTGACTACAGGTTGTGTATAAGTGACCTGGCCACGTTTGGCGAATTTTACAATAAAAATTAAACTACTGGCTTCCACGTAGGAGAGAAATAACAACTAAAAAGAATTCATGCAACAAAAAGAATATATAACTCGTCAAATCAAGTCCTCTCGGGACAATAATAACTAAATCACTAATTTACTAAATATTTGCTACGAGCAGAATTGATAACTAATTAATAACGATCTTATAATAATGACTAATTCGGAGTTATTCAGTCTTATCTCGTGCTCCGACGACTAGCTCGTCTCCGAGAGACGAAGTCTCTCGTTATCATATCGCTCCGAAAAGCTTATTCTTTACCAACTATTTACAGATCTTTACTGCAAATTACTTAAACTAACCCTGCGGATAATACACGGTATTTTATTAATTTTTCAAACGCTAACATATGAACCCTAAACTCTAACGCGAAAAACAACAAAGACTCTCTGCTAAGCCTCGAGCTACGTCTCCCCCCGCAGGAGGAAGAGAGAGCGACAGTGACCGACTCGCACTGTCTCTGTTGTACTCGTGTACTACAGGTACTGACTCGACTAAATTATTAATTACGCGAATAATTATTCCAAAATAACGACTCGAACTACAAAATCTAAGGCAAAGGGACACTGGTGACGGCCCACCCTTCGGAGATCGGCTTAATTCGATCCCAAGAATATTAATTAGCCTCGTGGCTGGATCTATGGCAAGATGGCGGATAGCCGTTGCCGGATGCGAATTATCCTGAGTAAGAATGGCTAACGCTTACCGTCTTCCAGCCACACTATAAAGCGTCCTCTCTCTCGACCGTAGTCCATCCTTCGGTTGTTAGTTCCCTTCGGGGATATTATTACGGTCTCCCACACTCACACAACCACTAAAGAAAACTAATATTTTTGAATACCCACGGGGCTCAAAGGCACAATAACTTATTCAGGTACGGAAAATAAAACGCTCAAGTACGCTAAATCGGAGTCGACGTGTGCTGAGCACGCTAGTCTCACGCAGAGTGGCTAGAACGCATGGCGCCGGTACTTAGCGCCCGCATTAGGTGGTCGCCGATTGATTTTCCATCGACCGAAAGATCCCTAGATCCGCTACGCGCGAATATTCAAAATCCACCACGGTGGTTGAAGCTCATTACATCAGAGGAACACGGGTTGCAGGTTCTTCTAGGCGGCGGGAATCTCTTCCGCCACCGACATCCCTCGTTGCAGAATGCTCTCGGCATTCCCCCGTGTCCTCTATTTCGTCTTTGGAGGTAGCTCTGCAGTAGCTAGCCTCCGGAGCTCTTAGGTGGCGTACGTTGTCAGGGATCCTTCCGGTCGTTATTAGGAGCAGGGCCGGATTTAAAGGTGTGGAGGCCCTGGGGCAACGAAGATGTGGGGGCCCCTAATTATTTTTTATACAAGATAAACAATTCTCTTTTTCACAGTATTTTAATAATTTATTGCGAGACAAATGAAATCTTTCGAACATATCGCTGCCCCCTGGCAAAAAGATCCTTATTCAGAAAAGTTGGGAATTAGATCCTAATTCAGAAACGCTGGGAATTAGATCCTTATTCAGAAAAGTTGGGAATTAGATCCTAATTCAGAAACGCTGGGAATTAGATCCTTATTCAGAAAATCTGGGAATTAGATCCTTATTCGCGACGAAAACCAATAAGATCCTTATTCAGATTAATTTTCAACAAGATCCTTATTCGAGCGCGGCTGAAAAAGTTAGGTTTGCACCACTGCTTCGAATTCGAAAATCGCGGGTTCCGAACCGGGATAAAGCCCTGCACCTTCTCTATTATCTAAAAACTAATCGTACTTAACCCTTCGTAGTCACACTTCTGTAGAATCACACGGTAGTCACACTTGGGTGAAATTCACCCAGTCAATTTTCAAATGGTTGCTGTGTGAAAACTATCGGTTCGATCGGGATCAAAAAAATACTAGAAAATACTTAAAACATTCTAGAACATGCATCAAGAGTCGGTATGTCAGAATTCAAATGACAACATATTTAAAAAAAAAATCGTAAATAGGTCAATTTGTTCATACCTGACAAAACGCAATTTTCAAAGATTTAACAAAATTCTTGAAAAATTCATACATACTTAGAAAAATTAACAAATCAAAAAAAAAAAAGTTGGGTCATCGGCTAATTTCTTGAACAGTTTTTTTTTTTTCCATCAATTTGTTGATAACTTTTTTGAATTATTATTATGCAAAATCAATCTCCCGAGGATTTTCTACCTACATGCTTGATTTTTTTCAGATTTTTCGCACATCGAGGAGTATTCAAAATCTTCTCTGAAACCCACGTTTAGTGGGAAGTAGGTAAAGAACCACCTTAAGTACGATTAGTTTTTAAATAATAGAGAAGGTGCAGGGCTTTATCCCGGTTCGGAACCCGCGTTTTTCGAATTCGAAGCAGTGGTGCAAACCTAACTTTTTCAGCCGCGCTCGAATAAGGATCTTGTTGAAAATTAATCTGAATAAGGATCTTATTGGTTTTCGTCGCGAATAAGGATCAAATTCCCAGCTTTTCTGAATAAGGATCTAATTCCCAGCGTTTCTGAATTAGGATCTAATTCCCAACTTTTCTGAATAAGGATCTTCTTGCTAGGGGGCAGCGATATGTGGATATTCTAAAATATAAAGAAACAAAATTAAATTATAATGTTGAGCAAATGGAACTTTGCGAGTTATCTGTTGCTTGTCACTTTTTTTTTTTTTGGTTTCGGGTTCTCACCCCCTCAGTATCTCATACTATATGCCATAATGATGTACATAGTATGAATTTGAGATGGGTCGGATTCTTTTTAGAGGTTCCTCATCGAGTTTTTCTGGTTTCCATTCTTAACAAAGGAAATTTTGCCACCTTGGACATAATGCCATATATCTTTTGAGTTTTTCTTGTTAATTGCGACCACTATGCGGGGGATTATATATCTACACGATTTTTCGCACCATCATTTATTTATTCATTTATTCATTTTTTTCAATTTTTGTTTGTTCAAAGTCATTATAGTCATTTATTACAGAGCATAAATGAAGAAAAAAAAAAAATTAATGATGGTGCGAAAAATCGTGTAGATATATCTGAACGATTCCCCGCATACTGGTCGCAATTAAAATGAAAAACTCGAAAGATATATGGCATTATGTCCAAGGTCGCAAAATTTCCTATTTCAAATGAATGGAAAACAGAAAAACTCGATGAGGAACCTCTAAAAAAAATCCGACATAGCTCAAATTCATACCACATTATTATGGCATATAGTATGAAGTACTGAGGGGGTGAGATCCCGAAACCAAGAAAAAAAGAAAAAAGTGACACACCCTAATGCACATGCAACGGAGAATACATCGTGGTTGGCGGTTTTCATCAATTTTGACAGAAATACGCTTTGAAATATTTTAAATACAAAATGCCTCATTAAAGTGTAAGAACTTTTTTTTCTTTGTCAGAACTCTAGAGTGATTTTTTTCTTCAAATTTTGCATATCATTCGTTAGCAAATTTTATCTCAACATTGATGTTGTGGAGGCCCCTCTCGTGTGGAGGCCCCGGGGCTTCAGCCCCTGTTGCCCTCCCCTAAATCCGGCCCTGATTAGGAGTCGTAGGTGCGTTGATTCGTGGTTTTCGGAGTGCGTGGTTGCCTTCGTCTAGGCCTCGTCTCCCACATGCCAGAGAAAATGTGTAAAGGAAACAAAAGAATAAATAAGGAGTTCTACAGATTTTAGTCGGTCACGGTCGTCTCTTGGAATTATTACTAGGTCTCAGGGCCATCCTAATCATTCATTCAAAAATCAGACACTCCGCTAAGGTCGTCCAAGGGGTAAGGAGCCTGTGGTAACATGCAATGTTATAAAGGTTAACCCTTTCCGGCACAGCGGGTCTCCCAGGACCCACCTTTTCTTACAAACTTTCTCGCTATTTTAAAGTAGTTTTTATACAATTTACTTAGGTTCTTTTGTGATCTTGATATGTTATACAACCCTAATGTATGTAATAATTATTTATTATTTTCGTTAATTTGTTCATAGAAATAAACAAATACAGAAAAATCACCTTTTTTTCGAAAAAAATTCATTATTGAATAAATTTTTTATCGAATTTTCACAATATTTCTTATATAGGGGTTTTCGGGGTCGCTGATGACGAATCTGAGCTCAGAATTTCAAAATTCAAAATGGCAGTTCCAATATGGCGGACAAAAGTACAAAAAGTTACTTGCTGAAAGTGAAATTTGTCACTCGAGGGTTTTTGGGGTCGCTGATGACGAATCTGAGCTCAGAATTTCAAAATTCAAAATGGCAGTTCCAATATGGCGGACAAAAGTACAAAAAGTTACTTGATGAAAGTGAAATTTGTCACTCGGGGGTTTTTGGGGTCGCTGAGTTTGAATCTGCTATCAAATCCTATATTTTTATAAATAAATTGACAAAGAAAAAGTGCCGCTCTTTGCCGAACCCGGAGACACGAACGAGGACGTGGCGGTTATGGTCACCATTTTTTTTTTTTTATTTTTTTTTTTTTTGTCTTTTTTTGTATTTTTGTATTTATTTTTTTTTATGCATGATATTTTGAAAAACAGTTTCTTCGTGGTTGTAAACACAAACTAACGTTACACGTACGGCACATCCATTGACTTTTTTTTTCGTTCTGTTTTGTACTGCAAAGTACACATCGTTTTTTCTTTTCAACATATGCTGGCATGTGAGCTGCCTGAGAACGTCTCTTTTCAATAGACACTTGGAGTTTGTGCGTACTGATAGGCGTAGGTTTACGCTTTCTTCCTTTTTTAGGCGATATTTTGTGACTAACCAATTGATCAACTAAAGCCAATCGAAACTTCTTGAAGGTCATAGTCTCATCTTTGTTTATTTTTGTAAAAATAATATAAGAGTTTACAATTGAGAGATCAACAAAATGCCAGAATAATCTCAGCCACCATTTCTTAGGCATGTATTAATAGTCGATTCTCAAGTGATAAACTCAGGTGAAACTAGTCTTGAGTATGAATACGGTACAATAGACGCATCCTGAGAGTGTTTTCGAAGACTGAAATTGAGAAGAGATCAAGTAGGGGCGTTTCTGGTGATTGATGCTTGAGACTTGTCTCATGCGATACAATAGTCGATTTTCAAGGTTGCATTACCCGTAACCTTATTAATAGTCGACGAAACTCGTGTCAGGTGAGTATTGAGAATAGAAAAATCTCGTGTCAGCCAAAACAGGTCTGAAGGTGTCTTGAGACGTGATTCTGCGCTGCTTTTCGTTCGTTCTTTCATACATACAGGGTAAATTCCTAACCACCGAACACTCGGAGTACAGTTGAAGCGGCCGCGAGTCAGAAAAAGCAATTGCTCCTGTAGCTGGCGACTTCTTGATTGGTTATTACGAGGTAAACAATTGCCGATTTCGACTCCCAGCCGCCTCAACTCTATTCCGAGTGTTCGAACGTTAGAAATTCACCCTATATATTCTGCCAAATCAACCGAAATTTCGCGTCCTCCTCCACGGAATATATATATATATACCGAGATATATCCGCAGATATATCTCGAACTATATGCCGAGATATATATATCATATATTATGCATATATGATATATATATCTGCCGATATATCTCGGTATATATATTTTTTCCGTGGGGCTTTTGCACGTGGTGTGCATAATAGTGCAGTGAAAATTGATATGAAATGCATACTTGACAATTACGATTGATATGATATATCGAGGGTACTCTGGCGTAACTTCGTAACTCGATTTTTGAAGGTTAACTCGTATCAGAAATTCACTGAAAAACCAAACCTAAAATATTTTCTATAGTATAATTATCATTTAAATCTATGGAAAAACGATAAAACTTTCAAATTAGCAACAAATAATTAGAAGTTTTTGATTTGGTTTTTTCCAATGAAACGTTTTTTGTTTCTTCTGTAAACTAGTGTTTTTTGAGATACGAGGTTACGTCAGAGTACCCTCGATATACGACGTGTACAAACATACAATCGATATGATGGATACGACAAAGATAAGGGGATACCTCGTGTCCGATTGCAGAAACAATATGTGCGGGATGCGATGAACTCCTTCGAATGGTGGGCTGAAAATGATTTCGCAAAGCGCTTAAGATTTTCAAAGCCTACTGTGATAAATTCAATTTTACCACAAATTGAGCCTGTGTTGAGATCCGATTCGATGCGATAGTTTGCCTATCCCTCCAGCTCAAGAACTGTTCCTGTGTAACCCTCGGTACATTTTTTTTTTTTTCTATGATTGCAATTCGATTACACTATACGTATGGTTAGGTACACCCAACACTTCGAAGAACATCGTTTGACATATTTGTATACTCGGGGGCCCTGTATAAGGCTAGCCACCGTAATCATCCTTCGGCTGATCGCTCATCAGCTGAATAATGAAACTAGTTCCAGTTTGAGAATATATCAACTGAGTAAGACTTGAGAAATGACTATTAGATAGCGCATGGCCTAAAACGAGAATAGTATCTTGAGAGTGTATCACTTGATACACTCTTGAGACGAGATCTGAGCACCGACTATTAATACAGGCCTAAGGCCATCTTTTTGCCTTCGATTTACTGTTGTCATTTCACAGGGATCATGATAATTCGATAAAAAATGAATCCTAAGGCCTGTATTAATAGTCGGTGCTCAGATCTCGTCTCAAGAGTGTATCAAGTGATACACTCTCAAGATACTATTCTCGTCTCAGGCCATGCGCTATCTAATAGTCATTTCTCAAGTCTTACTCAGTTGATATATTCTCAAACTGGAACTAGTTTCATTATTCAGCTGATGAGCGATCAGCCGAAGGATGATTACGGTGGCTAGCCTTATACAGGGCCCCCGAGTATACAAATATGTCAAACGATGTTCTTCGAAGTGTTGGGTGTACCTAACCATACGTATAGTGTAATCGAATTGCAATCATAGAAAAAAAAAAAAATGTACCGAGGGTTACACAGGAACAGTTCTTGAGCTGGAGGGATAGGCAAACTATCGCATCGAATCGGATCTCAACACAGGCTCAATTTGTGGTAAAATTGAATTTATCACAGTAGGCTTTGAAAATCTTAAGCACTTTGCGAAATCATTTTCAGCCCACCATTCGAAGGAGTTCATCGCATCCCGCACATATTGTTTCTGCAATCGGACACGAGGTATCCCCTTATCTTTGTCGTATCCATCATATCGATTGTATGTTTGTACACGTCGTATATCGAGGGTACTCTGACGTAACCTCGTATCTCAAAAAACACTAGTTTACAGAAGAAACAAAAAACGTTTCATTGGAAAAAACCAAATCAAAAACTTCTAATTATTTGTTGCTAATTTGAAAGTTTTATCGTTTTTCCATAGATTTAAATGATAATTATACTATAGAAAATATTTTAGGTTTGGTTTTTCAGTGAATTTCTGATACGAGTTAACCTTCAAAAATCGAGTTACGAAGTTACGCCAGAGTACCCTCGATATATCATATCAATCGTAATTGTCAAGTATGCATTTCATATCAATTTTCACTGCACTATTATGCACACCACGTGCAAAAGCCCCACGGAAAAAATATATATACCGAGATATATCGGCAGATATATATATCATATATGCATAATATATGATATATATATCTCGGCATATAGTTCGAGATATATCTGCGGATATATCTCGGTATATATATATATATTCCGTGGAGGAGGACGCGAAATTTCGGTTGATTTGGCAGAATATATAGGGTGAATTTCTAACGTTCGAACACTCGGAATAGAGTTGAGGCGGCTGGGAGTCGAAATCGGCAATTGTTTACCTCGTAATAACCAATCAAGAAGTCGCCAGCTACAGGAGCAATTGCTTTTTCTGACTCGCGGCCGCTTCAACTGTACTCCGAGTGTTCGGTGGTTAGGAATTTACCCTGTATGTATGAAAGATCGAACGAAAAGCAGCGCAGAATCACGTCTCAAGACACCTTCAGACCTGTTTTGGCTGACACGAGATTTTTCTATTCTCAATACTCAACTGACACGAGTTTCGTCGACTATTAATAAGGTTACGGGTAATGCAATCTTGAAAATCGACTATTGTATCGCATGAGACAAGTCTCAAGCATCAATCACCAGAAACGCCCCTACTTGATCTCTTCTCAATTTCAGTCTTCGAAAACACTCTCAAGATGCGTCTATTGTACCGTATTCATACTCAAGACTAGTTTCACCTGAGTTTATCACTTGAGAATCGACTACCCTAGTAGCGAAATGAAATAAGTCTGTACACAGACTCACTGAAGATCTGCTGCAGATCTTGAACAAGACACATACGGTCTACTTTCACATTTGAGTGTGGGTCTGACATAAGATTCTTCAGTGCAGAATCTTCATACATGATGACATGAAGATTTTCATAACGATACTCAAAGATTAATGCAGACCCAGTGCAGACTAACATAAGAATCTTCACTTTCAGCAACGACCGTAGCTTTGTAAAATGGGTATCTATAGCAAGACTCTACCGAGTCTCTTGATTATAAATAATATGGAGATGTTATAAGAAAGATAAAGTAGGTCATCAGTTGTTTCTGATTCTTATTATAAGTGGTTGTATCAGTGAATCGCTATCGTACATCGTACTGTAATACAAAATTATCTTACGGTTGGGAACGCCGGTCCGATATAGCTGCAGCTTATGCGCGTCTCATACGGACAGCTCCATTAAAATCGCCAGGTTGAAAGAATAAAGCATACCGTGAAGATTCGTGGATGCGGATCACTTGTTGAATGAATCTGTGTTCAATTCATTGTGAATACATTGTCAAGGATAACAAGTGATCCGCATCCACGAATCATCACGGTATATGTAATTATATTAACGCGAGGTAAGTCTGTCTGGTCTGTCTTGAGACTCATATCCGCACTGTATTATGCAAACGTGCTACATGAACGTTTCGAACGTTCACTATTGAACCCACCGTATATTCCTTAATAAAACAATATATTGAATAATGTCAGTCATATTATTTTTGGTATACTCAAAAATGAAATGTCACCGCACACTCCCTAAACTTGGAGTAGATAAGTATGATTTCAATGGATTTAGAAGTGATCAGTGTATATTTTACAATCATTATGTATAAAAAAAACCTGTATGTTAAAGGACATATGAAAATGGTTTTAGGCAACTGGCTAGGTGGAAACTTCATTGAACTAGTTTATTGCCCAGATTATAACTCTATGACCACAAATAAGATTTATATAGATGAAGAACAAACCTGAAATGTGACATAAAAATTACTGAAGGAAAATAAGATAAAAGAACTGATGAAGAGTAACAGGGATCATGAAGTAGGACTGGATAGATCTAGAAGTAGAATATTTCAGGCCTGATTAGAAAATCAGAAAGTGGAGAAAAAAAATAGAAATTAGGTAATCTTAAGGACCGTTTGTATAGCGAACCAAAACTTATTTGTGGCTGTGATAAGTCTGCATGCAGAGGGCTACTAAAGAATAATACAGAGAAAAACAAGTTCCTGCTGAATCATCTTCAGCCAGGCTGCTATCAGTCAACATGGAGATACCAGTGGCGAAAATTCTGTACTCAGTCTGCATTAACTCTGCCTGAAAATTCTTACTGCCGAATCTTACGAACTCTGCAACTTAAGGCCACGCTACTAGGGTATTAATACAGGCCTAAGAAATGATGGCTGAGATTATTCTGGCATTTTGTTGATCTCTCAATTGTAAACTCTTATATTATTTTTACAAAAATAAACAAAGATGAGACTATGACCTTGAAGAAGTTTCGATTGGCTTTAGTTGATCAATTGGTTAGTCACAAAATGTCGCCTAAAAAAGGAAGAAAGCGTAAACCTACGCCTATCAGTACGCACAAACTCCAAGTGTCTATTGAAAAGAGACGTTCTCAGGCAGCTCACATGCCAGCATATGTTGAAAAGAAAAAACGATGTGTACTTTGCAGTACAAAACAGAACGAAAAAAAAAGTCAATGGATGTGCAGTACGTGTAACGTTAGTTTGTGTTTACAACCACGAAGAAACTGTTTTTCAAAATATCATGCATAAAAAAAACAAATACAAAAATACAAAAAAAGACAAAAAATAAAAAAAATAAAAAAATGAAAAAAAAAAAAAAAAAAATGGAGACCATAACCGCCACGTCCTCGTTCGTGTCTCCGGGTTCGGCAAAGAGCGGCACTTTTTCTTTGTCAATTTATTTATAAAAATATAGGATTTGATAGCAGATTCAAACTCAGCGACCCCAAAAACCCCCGAGTGACAAATTTCACTTTCATCAAGTAACTTTTTGTACTTTTGTCCGCCATATTGGAACTGCCATTTTGAATTTTGAAATTCTGAGCTCAGATTCGTCATCAGCGACCCCAAAAACCCCTATATAAGAAATATTGTGAAAATGCAATAAAAAATTTATTCAATAATGAATTTTTTTCGAAAGAAAGGTGATTTTTCTGTATTTGTTTATTTCTATGAACAAATTAACGAAAATAATAAATAATTATTACATACATTAGGGTTGTATAACATATCAAGATCCCAAAATCACAAAAAAACCTAAGTAAATTGTATAAAAACTACTTTAAAATAGCGAAAAACTTTGTAAGAAAAGGTGGGTCCTGGGAGACCCGCTGTGCCGGAAAGGGTTAAAATTTGTTTGGATGAATTACTTATAATCCGTAGTCTTTGCCCGACAGAACTAAAAAAATTTATTTGGACAAAAATACTGTATTAAGAGTCGAAAAGACAAATATTTCCTCAAACGTCGAGGCGAACGAAATACAACATGCTCGCTCTCACTTGCACTCACTGACTGCCGTCGATGGAACATGCGCGGAGCCATGGAAACGCCGCTGTGAGTGGAAGTAGGATAGCATAGCTGCTATCTCTCTCGGCGCTCCAGTGGTGCTCTGCGCGTTTTTGTCATTTTTAAAGGTAGCGAAACTTTGGACTTATCTAGCGCAGTATCTATGAATGATAGAAAAAAAAAGTTCAAATGTTTTTTACGTGAAATTTTGCGAACCTCAACATTTGTTTGAAACTTTTTCTCGATTTCTCATTCGTTCGCGTGATATGCGCGTTTCAACCCTTAAATAATTGATTACACCCTGACCCCGGGGGTTAATAGTTAAAATTCATGCGTAGATCGATTTAGAAGATCCAAAAACGTATTATATGAGTCTTGTGAGCATTTCGACGCAATTGTCTTACTTAGGGCCATATCTACTGGACTATAAATAGTTTGATAACCGAGTTGATTAGGGATATAGGGCGATAGTTGTCAGGGCTTTTCCTGTCTCCCTTTTTTAAGAGTATTCTGACTCGAATGTTGGCCCATGCTGAGGGGATGGTTTCAGCGTTTAAAATTGAGTTAAAAACAAGGGTGAGGTATAAAATCCAGTTTGTCGGTAAATGTTTAAAAAATTCGAATGCTATGCCATCAGGGCCTGGGGCTTTTTGGTTCTTACATTTGTTCAGACTAGCTAGAAGTTCCTCCACTGTGATCGGGTTGTCAAGGTAATCGTTTCTATGGGATGGGAGCGAGGCTGGGAGAAGCGCGGGGGCAGGGGGGTAAAGTTTTACAAGGTGTTCATGCCAGGTGTCGAGGTCTATCTCATCTATCTGGGTGGGACAGTAGGGTGGATGCACCAGTAAATGACCAGGCCCCATTGAATGACTGCCTTGGCGAAAAAATATAAATAACTCCTTATAATGCAGTAGATAACTGCATATAAACTTTTACTAAACAATCCCACATAGTTTCTTACCTAGATGGCGCAGTAATTACTTATCACGCGGGTAGTGTCAGTGAAAATAAATTCAGGAAGGAAGCAGCAAGCTGCATCCAACGGTTCTGGCTGTATGGCTTACTAGGTAAGGTTATGGCGGACAACTATTGTGACTTCATTCTTTAAGTTCATATGTACCGTGAGCAGGATAGGATTGTTCTCCATAAATTTATAAAGCTTGATAAATTCGAGAACTTCTTCATAATCCCAAATTCATGAAGCTTTCGTTTCTTTCGGAGCGGTCATTCATAGAGCACGACTTTTGTAACAAATTCCAGTGAATGACCGTTCACTTCGTTACTGCGTGAACTTTGATAAATCATGTTTCCTATTAATAATAATTAATAATTAATAATTCATAATTACTATTAATAATAATAATTTATTATTATAATAATAAATATATATTAATATATATTTATTATTATAATAATAATAATAATTATTATTATTATTATTGTTATTGTTATTGTTATTGTTATTGTTATTGTTATTGTTATTGTTATTGTTATTGTTATTGTTATTGTTATTAATAATCATAATAATTTCTACAGCCGCAAGTTCGGTCAATTGTACATAAAATTCAAATCTTATCCCAGGAATATACCTACCTATCTGCGAACCATTGCGATGAAACGAAATAGTATATTGTGCAACTAGGGGGGGAAAATGGCCATTTCTAGCGAGGGTGAAACGTTTGTACGAGTCGTAGTAGAGGGCGCCGAAGGTGCCCGAGACGACGACGAGTGCTAAAAACGTCTCACCCGAGGTAGAAATGGCCATCCCCCCCTAGTTGCACACTGTACTTTTCATAATAAGGGCACGAAATAGGCCTTCTTTGATGTGCGTCGATCGGGAAAGGGATATATATAATATATATATATATTATATATATATTATATATATATATTATATAGATATATTATAGATATATATAATATATATATATTATATATATATGGGGAATTCCACGTGAACTCGACCAATGTTTTTCCCTCACCATTTTTGATTCGCTTCACGATTTTTTATACGATTCTACGATCTCGAAAAAGCACTGCTGAATTTTTCAGATTTTTCCCTCCAATCGTTAATTTTCAATAATCATTCAAACCCATTTTGAAAACGGCATTTTTTAAAAATCTCGAAAAATTCTCAAAAATATTATTTTTAATTTCGATCATTTTGACACCCTTCCCATGATGGGATCATTATTGCTTCTTTTTTTCAGCACTTTCAACATTTTGATAAAACGAAACACCATGTTCCAACGTTTCGAAAATTCTTAAAAAATTACCAAAAATTTTGTGTTCATTTCTGAATGTTTTCGCGTGAGACCCACGATGACGGACGAAAAATACTTTTTTTTTTTTAAATCCTTTTTTTTGGTCCGTCATCGTAGGTGTCACGTGAAAACATTCAGAATTGAACACAGAATTTTTAGTAATTTTTCAAGAATTTTCGAAACGTTGGAACATGGTGTTTCGTTTTATCAAAATGATAAAAGTGCTGAAAAAAAAAGAAGCAATAATGATCCCATCATGGGAGGGGTGTCAAAATGATCGAAATAAAAAATAATATTTTTGAGAATTTTTTGAGATTTAAAAAAAAATGCCGTTTTCAAAATGGGTTTGAATAATCATTGAAAATTAACAGTTGGAGGGAAAAATCTGAAAAAATTCAGCAATGCTTTTTCGAGATCGTAGAATCGTATAAAAAATCGCGAAGCGAATCAAAAATTAACTTAATGGGAGGGAAAAGTACTTTCCCTCCCGCTCTCGTCGTAGTTCGACACAAGTGATTTTCCCCACGCCCGACAAGCATGAAAGTTATTACAAAGAAATGTAGAAAAGGTGATTCAAATAACATTGAAAATCAGTCTCCTAACAAGAAAAAGAAAACTGATATCTAATTTAGATAATACGTCTATAATATAGATGAAGTGTTATACCTATATGGTTCAATTTGCTCGATAATTACTATAATAAAGTTTACCAATAGGTTTATTTCCTTGTGAGTTATCATTAGTGTTGTAGCATTCAAACAATGTAGATGGCGGTTGAGAGCGAAGGGAGAGAAAGGTCTTGGAAGATGGACGGTGAATAAAGAACAGAGCGTTACATTGAGTCCGAGTTTTAAATACGAATCCCACCCGATACTATTAAATTAGGTAATCGAGACGTTACATTGGCGACGAGGTGAAAACCGAAAAGGAAAAAGAAGAAAACGAAAAGCGGAAAACGAATACGAAACAGAAAATAGACGCGGAAAATAAAGACGCGTTAACATAACCCAAAAGAAGAAGGAAAATGGCGACCCATAGAGAAATAGACACGTTTCCAGTACAAACAAGCGGATCAACAGTGGCGGCTAAATGGAAAAGATGGCTGAGAGCATTCGAGCTATACATGAGCACAAAGAATACCGTAAATCCACAACGGAAACGAGACTTTCTACTTCATCTAGCGGGATTAGAGGTACAAGATATATATTACACATTTAATATCGAAGAGGTCGAAGGTCAAGACGTTTACGTAGAAACAACAAAGCGACTCGAAGAATACTTCAAACCAGCGGTCAACGAGCCATACGAAAGACTCCTATTTCGCGCGATAACGCAACTAGAAAAGGAATCAGTTAACCAATTTTATGTACGCCTAAAGCAGCAAGCACAAAACTGTGCGTTCGGAACAATGGAAGACCAGATGCTAAGGGACCAAATAATAGAAAAAATCCAGTCCAGCACATTACGTCGGAAACTACTAGAAGAAGGGAAAAACCTGACGCTACAAAAGACACTAGAACTGACCAGACTATGGGAAGCATCGCAACAGCACTCAGACGCCATTGAGCATAAAGAGGAGGTGGTAAATAGGATTCAAGGGAAACCAAACTACCGAGGGGCAATAAAACAAAATCACCACAGTGGACAAGGCCAGTCTAAAGAAAGCAAATGCCATCGTTGTGGCTACACAGGCCACTACGCAGCGGATAAGAAATGTCCAGCGTGGGGGAAAACTTGTGAGAAGTGTGGTCTAAAAGATCATTTTAAGCCAGTTTGCAAGACGAAGAGTCTAGGCAAGAGATACGGCAAAGAAAAGAAGGAGGTCCGTCAAATAGAAGAGGGAGAAGAAGTTCATCGAGTACACAGAGGAGCACCAACCGAAGAACACGAACAGCAAGGAGACTACGCATTCGGAATTAGAGCAATACAAGAGCCAGCGGCCGATGTAAATCTGAAAATCAAAATCGGAGGCATAGAAACAGAAATGCTAATCGACTCAGGTGCAACCTGCAACATCATAGGGCGACGCCAGTGGGAAGACTTGAAAAATAAAGGCGTTAAGTGCAAATCATACAAAACAAACAAACTACTCTACGCATATGGGAGTAAGGAACCACTTGCAATACTTGGAGCGTTCAAAACAACCATTGAACTAATGACACGAGAGATAGCGATCGACGCAGAAGTAGTAGTTCTAGATGGAGAAGGCGGAGCACTACTTGGAAAGGACACCGCAATAAAACTAGGAGTACTGAAAATAGAGACCAGAATCAACGCGGTAGAACAAGACAGACTAACAGAAAACTTGAAAACAGAATTTGAAGAAGTGTTCACAGGTTTGGGGAAATTAAAAGGATTTCAACTACACATACCAATCAAGAAAGACTTTACACCGGTAGCCCAACCTATCAGAAGACTACCATATCACCTTAGGGACATTGAAGAGAAACTAGTCAACGAACTATTGGAGTTGGACATAATCGAACGAGCTGAGGGACCGACACCTTGGGTATCACCGACACAATTAGTACCAAAAACAAAAAGTGAGTGGCGACTATGCATTGACATGCGGAGAGCAAATGAAGCGATCGAACGAGAACGCTTTCCCATACCAACCATTGAAGAAACACTACAAGAATTAAATGGGAGTATGATCTACAGCAAGTTAGATATCAAGTGGGCCTACCACCAAATTGAACTGGACAAAGAATCAAGAGAAATAACAACATTCTGCACTTCTAACGGATTGTTTAGATACAAGAGGCTAATGTTTGGAGTCAACTGTGCACCTGAAATGTACCAAAGGGTGCTCACACAGACTCTTCAAGGCTGCAAAGGTATAGTCAACTACTTCGATGATATCGTTGTACACGGGCAGACGCAAGAAGAACACGACGAACGCCTTCGAAACGTGCTGCAGACTTTAAAATCAAAAGGACTCACCTTGAACGCAAAGAAGTGCCAGTTTGGACGTCAAGAAATAACCTTCCTGGGACATCACATGTCCAAAGAAGGGATACGACAAACAGAAAGCAGTATAAAAGCAATACTAGAGTTTAGAACTCTAGGTAGCGCAGAGGAAATTAGGAGTTTCCTTGGACTTATCAACTTTTCATCAAGATTCATACCGGACTTTGCTACAATGAGCGAACCACTTAGAAGACTGATGAAGAAGGGGACCCAATTCGAATGGAAAGAAGAACAAGAAGAGGCTTTCCAGAAACTTAAGAAGGCAGTAGTACGACCGGGAACACTGGGATTTTTTGACAAAAATGCAAAAACACAGGTCATCGCAGATGCCAGCCCAGTTGGTCTAGGAGCAGTACTGATCCAAATACAGAAGGATGGACCTAGAATAATAAGGTATGCAAGCAAAGCTTTGTCAGATGTAGAAAAAAGATACTCGCAGACAGAAAAAGAGGCATTAGCCTTAGTATGGGCATGCGAAAAATTCCACTTGTACTTATATGGAAGGGAATTTGATCTAATTACCGACCACAAACCCCTAGAAGTCATTTTTGGAACAAGATCGAAGCCCTGCGCCCGAATTGAACGGTGGGTTCTACGCCTACTAACCTACAAGTACAAAGTAATCTACAAACCGGGACGATCAAATATTGCCGACCCTTTATCACGATTACTGGATCTTCGAGGACAAGGAAAAGCAACTGAAATTGATTTGATACGAGCCATCGTCAAAACAGCAGTTCCAAAGACGATGACATTGGAGCAGATTAAGGCAGCTACGGAAACAGACGAAGAGATACAGAAAGTGAAACAAAGCTTGGGAACCAACAGATGGGAAAGGGAACAAAAGATGTACGAAGTAATCCAATACGAACTGGGAATAGTAGACGACATACTCGTACGAGGCACTCGAATCATCCTACCAAAAATCCTACATAGACAAGCAATGGAAATAGCACATGAAGGACATATAGGAATCGTTGGAATGAAACAGCGACTCAGAACAAAAGTTTGGTGGACGACATTGGCTAAGGACGTGGAAAAATGGTGTAAATCCTGTCATGGATGTCAACTAGTTGGGACACCTGACCCACCAGAACCAATGACGAGAAAAACTCTGCCGAGCAAACCATGGGAAGTAATAAGTATGGATTTCCTGGGACCATTACCATCGGGGCACAACCTACTTGTTGTGGTTGACTATTACAGTCGATTCTACGAGGTGGAAATCATGAACTCAATCACGGCAGACAAATTACTGGAGAAGCTGAAGGTAATGTTCGCAAGATACGGAATCCCAGAGACCATCATAAGCGACAATGGTCGCACATTCATTGAAAAAGGCTTCAAGACTTACCTAGAAGAACATGGAATATATCATCACCACACAACACCATTGTGGCCTCAAGCAAATGGAGAGGTGGAACGACAGAACAGATCAATCGTAAAGCGACTAAAAATAGCTCAAGCAACGGGAGAAGACTGGAAGGAAGAACTATTGAACTACCTATTCGCTTACCGAACTACACCACACACGACAACAGGGATAGCACCTGCGGAGCTCATGTTCAGTAGAAATCTCAAAACTAAACTACCAGACATGACGCTAACAAACCCTAAAAACGACGAAGAAATTCGAGACAGAGACCGTCTACGAAAAGAAGAAGGGAAAAGATACGCCGACGACAGAAGAAATGCAAAACCAAGTCCGATCTCGGAGGGAGATCTGGTACTGATACAACAACCAAAAGAAAATAAACTGACGACACCATTCAAGGCAATACCACTAACCGTAGTAAAGAAAGAGGGAAACTCAATATTAGCAGAAACACCAGACGGAACAAAATACAGACGTAACTCCACACATTTCAAACGATACGTCGAAAGACAAAACCCAGACTCAGACACAATTGAAAATAACCGAATTGAAACGAACCTTACTAAACAGAACATATCTACTGAAGTAGAAGTACCCAATAGAGAGAAATCTCAACGGAATGTCAGAATACCTAACCGACTCAAAGACTATATCTTAGAGTAACCAAGACTATAACGAACCAAAAAAAAAAAAAAAATTAATTAAGCTAGAATTAAGAAAATAAAATATATAAGAGTAATATGATATTAGTACATAGATACTTACCTGTGAGAAACTATTGCGTGATATTAAATATATAAAAAAAAAAAAAAATATATATTACATGTTAAATAAATAGTCTAAAAGAAAAGAGGGAATGTAGCATTCAAACAATGTAGATGGCGGTTGAGAGCGAAGGGAGAGAAAGGTCTTGGAAGATGGACGGTGAATAAAGAACAGAGCGTTACATTGAGTCCGAGTTTTAAATACGAATCCCACCCGATACTATTAAATTAGGTAATCGAGACGTTACAAGTGTGAACATTTTCGTTTTTTCCCCATTATGAAAAATGACATTTAGGTATGAAATACCTAGGTAGGTATGTAGGTTTGTACTTAGGTACCTAGGTATCTACTTCACCTGAGACGTATCTAGATCGAAGGTCATTCACTAGCGTTGATTGGGTCATTCACTGGTGTACTCGGTCATTCACTGGGAATTTTGACATGCCTCAACATTTCCTCAATCTATTGCTTTCAATCAATATCTTCCCTATTTCAAGCTTTTGTATAATGAACTAGGGCTAATTCTTATCACGCAAAAAATTATCCTACTAGCGTAAGGGAATTATTTCACCTGAAACAGACATTCGTATGTCCATATTTTACTAATCGGTCATTTACTGGTGCATCCACCCTACTTGAATTTATTGATGATCCCCCAGAACGTTTTGGAGTCTCGGGAGTTGGCGAGCGCATCGAGTGTAGCATTCTCGAATTCCTTTTTCTTAATTTCCCGAGTTCTTTTGTACAACTATTGTGAGTGTAAATACCTCGCCCGATCGGGGGTTTCAAAGCTGCACCTTCTACATTGCTTTAGCGCGGATTTGACTTGTTTTTTTAGCTCGCGACATTCGTCATCGAACCAGGGCTTATTTTCTAGCTTAAAATTATGGTTTTTTTTGTTAGCGCCAGTATGCATGCCGACATTCGCTGCTACATCTGTAATAGTACTTATTAAATTACCAGAAAGAGATTCAAGAGAGTTAGATGTAACATGCAAGTTTTCGGAGAAATACATAGTTGTATGAAAGAGTTGAGCTAAGTGACTTTTCCATTTGATACTCGGAGTATGCGTGTGATCGGGGATTTTATTGTCAATATTGATCAAGACCTGCACTGGGAGGTGGTCTGAGGAGGACGCGATATCACATACCTTTAGATCCGTAAGCACAGACAGTGTGGCCAAGTTACACCATACCAGGTCGATCACCGTGTTGCCGTTGGTTGAGATGTGCGTGTAGTGTGCTGGGCAGTCGCTTGAGGATCTACCATTTAACACGAATAGACCTAAATCCTCCAGGCAGTGTGCGAGTTTGCTGCCCCTTGTTGTGAGAGTGACGTCAAGGCTGAGTCTAGCATGGACAATGTTTTGGTTATGAGCGACGGCGTCCTGGCTTAACTGGTTGATATTGCCGATCCGGCAGTTGAAGTCACCGCCAATGACGATGCCATCAGAGGGGTATTTGAGGTAAATAGATTCCAAGATGTTGCTCAGGTCGCGTAGTGACGGTTCAATATCAGCTGATGGATTTAAATACACAGAGCCCAGGATCAGGTTCACGCCGTTCGCGGATATTCTAATGAAGATAGCTTCCTCTGAGGAGTGCACCTCCTCGCTCCTGTAGAACGTGGGGCTCAGAGCTATGAGGAGACCACCTTTGGGTCTACCTCTGCTATTGGCTTTAGTTGCTGGGCTATGGTAGATCGTGAGTGGGTGGCTAGTGGCGAAGAGGTTCAGAGAGGGAGGTATACATACCCAGGTCTCGCAGAGGCAGATGATGTCGCGCTCTTTTATGAGGTCAGCGATGTCTAGGCTGTTCGATATACCAAAACAGTTCCAGAATATTATGCTAGGGAGTCGCGCTCGTTGCTATTGACTGCTGGCCGATGAGGCATGTTTACTCTGCGGGGGGGCCTTAGATACCAGGAAATCACGGATTTTCGGAGTTTTGGATGATTTTTCAACCTCAGGCGGGCCGTTAGTTGCTCTTCCTCGCTTGCGGGGTGCCGCACAGTGGTTCGAAATCCCAAAAATGTGGCCAAAAATCAGAAACCCGATATTTCACCTGGTTCGAGTACCCATATTAGATTTTTTGGGTCGCTGATTTCAAAAATGAAGTCAGAAATCCAAAATTCAAAATGGCAGATCCAAAATGGCGGACATGTTTGTGAAATTTTCTGCGGATTAACTTGAAAACGAGTATAAAGGGGTTTTTTGGGTCGTTGATTTCGAAAATGAAGTCAGAAATCCAAAATTCAAAATGGCAGATCCAAAATGGCGGACATGTTTGTGAAATTTTCTGCGGATTAACCTGAAAACGAGTATAAAGGGGTTTTTTGGGTCGCTGATTTCGAAAATGAAGTGAGAAAATGAGTTTGCTTTTTTTGGAAAGAAGTTGACTGAGAAACAATTTTTCAATGCAGAGGAATGACTTAGAATGTCACAAATTTATTGTTAAAATCGGTTACAAATCTGTTGGTACATTTTTTTATGTAAAAAAAGAAAAAGAAGTAAGAAGAAGAAGAAAGAGAAGAAAAAAAAAAAAAAAAAAAGAAACCAAAAATCTTCTTCATTACTATTTTTTAATAATAATAGTAATAGTAATAAAATTACTATAATAATTTATTATATTATTCATATATATATTTATTGTCATTACTTATTTATTATTATTATTATTAATTATATTTATTTTTATTATTATCATTATTTATTCATTATTTTGTTATGATAATTTATTATATTATAATTTTAATAATATTATAATGGTAATATAATTTTTTTATTACTATTGATTAGGGTGGGTCGAAAAAAAATAATTTCTTAGCCTGGGGGTAGAATTTGTAGCTTATAAAAAAAGAAAATTTTGCCATAAAAAAAAAATTTTTTTACTCAACGCTTTGAGGTAGCCCACTCGTGTATTAAAGAAATATTTAATCAAATTGGGTAGTTTCAACGGGAAATTCTTTTTTTGGTCCGAAATCGTGGAAAACATGTAAAAATTGTAGAATGTGATTTTTTTAACCCAACTTTTTTTTATTTTTTTTTTTATTTATTTATTTAAAACACGAGTGGGCTACCTCAAAGCGTTGAGTAAAAAAATTTTTTTTTTATGGAAAAATTTTCTTTTTTTATAAGCTACAAATTCTACCCCCAGGCTAAGAAATTTTTTTTTTTCGACCCACCCTACTATTGATTTTTTTCTACAAAACATACTCCGTTTTACTGACATATATTTACATGTATGGAACATTTTTAAAATGATCCTCAAATTTCTTTGGAACACCCGATATATTATCCACAATACACTTTTACGAAGGCCACATTCCAAAGCCTTTGATGAATAGAAAAACATCTGGAGGGATTAACGGTTGGAGCCCCAGTGCCATGCGGTGCATGGAGAATCACGATGTGCCCGCCTCCAAATCGTGATTCGGCACGAGAAAAAAAGACTTTTTCCGACCCGGGGCAGTTTGGGGCAGTAAATGAAAACGGTTTCGAAAACTAGACACTTTTCCGCGAATAATGCAACGAATCTCGATACAGAGACTTACAGAGACGAAAAGAATTCTCTACGTGAAGTTGTAAATCGGGTAAAAAAAAATACATCTTTCCTCTGCAATACATCGCGCACATCGTAAACACGTTTTCGAATTCTACATGTGTCATTACTAATTTTCAATGTACGTACCTTTGCGAACATTTTCCATGTTGCACAAACTATTTGCACCAAAAACTCACTAAATGGGAGACGTTTTTCTCCAACTTTCCAAAAATGATCACGCGGCGTCATGTGAGAACGCGGCGCAGGGTCGACTTTGACGGCTCACCACATAAACAGATTTGGTTGGAATGGCCTATCCTTCTGGATTATAATGCCCCAAAGCCCTCTACACAAGAATATATGAAGCTCAGGGTTGGGCGCGAAAATTGAAATTTTGATTTTTGGCCACGTTTTTAGGATTTTGAACCACTGTGCATCGTAAAGTTAATATAAAATAGTGTTGTGTTATCTGATTGAACAACTTAAGGTAAGGTCTTGATTCTTTCTGTGAAGGCACGAGGTCGTTCTGATAAAAGTATGGTTAATTTATTTGGTTATTGAGTTAAGAAGCTCGTTTTTGTCTATTGAGCTAAGAGGCTCGTCTTTCGTCTTTAGTCTGTTAATTTATCGAACAACCTCGAGTCTGGCTGAGTTACGTGGATCTTTCAGTGCTTTTTGGCTATAATTTATTGCATATTGCTTATTATTAATTGATAACTGCCCCTGATGGGCCGATTGAACGAAATTGTCGTTGGAAATGTGTTGAGGTGATTGAGATATCGTTGATCATATATTGGTAAAACATTGTGGACGTAGGAATTGTATTGGACGCGAGTTCTTCGTTGGCCCGTCGTTGTCAGCGCGTTGGAGGACAACTATTGCCGCATTGGGCGAGCGTTGGAAATCTGTTGACTCACTCATATTAGATACCGCGTTGGCTCGTCGTTGACAGCACGTTGGAGGACAACTATCGGCGCATTGGGCAAGCGTTGGAAATCTGTTGGCTCACTAATATTAGATACCGCGTTGGCTCGTCGTTGACAGCGCGTTGGAAATCTGTTGCCAACGCTCCCAACAGGATTCCAACGCGTTTTCAACGCGTTTCCAACGAACCTCCAATGCATTGCCAACGCTCGCAACAGGATTCCAACGCGTTTTCAACGCACCTCCAACGCGTTGCCAACTCTCCCAACAGGTTTCCAACGCGTTTCCAACGATATACCGGCCACGGAGCCGGTACCAACGCGCTTCCAACGCACCTTCAACGTGTTTTCAACGCTTCCAACAGGTTTCCAACGATATACCGGCCACGGAGCCGGTACCGACGCGTGTCCAACGCACCTTCAACGTGTTTATAACGCTACCAACAGGTTTCCAATGAAAAAGTCGTTGGAAAAGAGTATTGGATTTGAAACAAATCAACTGATCTTCAACGTACTTCATCCGTTGACGTCCAATGATTGCTCAACGGGATATCAACGGTTGGAAATACGTTGGAAAATCGTTGAACTGGCCCATCAGGGATATGCTTATCGCTTCTCGTATGGCTTATGAATAATATCGTGCATGAAATACTGTAGAAAATTACCTTTTCTGGAGTACCCTGAGCGAAGATAGCTGCGGAGGCTTAGCCTCGCGTTATAGTATAGTTTGTTATAGTTGAGTTCGTTATAGTTCATTTTGTTACAATTAAGTCTGTTAATATTGATTCAATCATTGAGTAAAGCAAAGACCAGCATCGCCGGGCTCGCCGAGTCAGCCCGGCTCTAAGTGTCAATTGGTGCGACCGTAAATCCCCTCGGTCTACCTGAAAACGGTCACTCGTCCTTACCTGGAAGTGCGATGGTAGGGGCTGCGTTCAGGAGAAATAAAAGGAACTAAGGGGTGTGCGGTCTATTTGGGACGGCAAAAATTGCGTTGGACCGTCCGGGTCTTTGCATACCTGCGAATCCCCACCCATACCTACCAAAATCAAAGAAATGGCGTTAAAAGGATTAGTGCCGGTGAACGAGTTGGGTGGATTAACAGCTTAGGCTCTTTCGACTAATGAGTGTGCCGTACTATGGAGTAAAGTACGGTCACTTATATAATTTATTACCGTTGGTTAAGTCAAGTACGGTTCAGTAAAGTTAATATCTTTTGGATAATTTAGTATCGTAACTATCGATATATAGTATCTTCAGAATTTAGTTAAAGATCAAGTAATATTCCGAATTATACTGTTATCTCTGAACTTGGGATTCGCGTCTTTCGAATGACCGTGTGGTCTCTATTTAGCAGTAGATCTCGAATTATCGTAAATCGTATAGCTAAGCGTAGCTAATTAATTAATAGGGAATTTATATAGTTTGTTACTGATTTTCATAGTTTGATATCTCAAGCTTAATACGTTGATTTAAGGATGGGTTATCAAATATAATTTTGCATTTGGGTACGATGTATCGCTCTGTGATACCAAGTCTGGAGTCTAATTAATTCGTTTTATATCGAGTCAACTCTGACACATCCTCCGGTCAATCATATCGTAATCAAGTAAATTCTATCGTGAATAAGGAATTTCTCGTAATAAACTGTCGTATAAAAACGCTATTTCTGCATTGATCTCGCTTTATTATCTAATTTAATTAATAAATGATTGATTGAGTTGCTCTAAAATATTCTTAACGAAATACTATTGTTTTTATGGTGTACCCTGCCCCTCTATCTAAGGCTGTGTTGTGTTATCTGAGCAAGTCGAGTTGTCGCTCGTCGCATTTCCGTAGATTTTTGGCTTTATTTAATTCGTTTATAGTATCGTATCGAAACGACGCAGTAGCGTCTGGCGCCCAACATTTAGTAAGTTCAGTAAGTAACTCGGAAGAGTGCCGAATTGTAGCGGAGTAGTAATATAGGTTTTCCTCGCCTAATAAAAAACTACGTTACAGTAGATGTATATTCAAGCTGCTTATCTGAATTTTTCGCATGAGGCTGTCATTATTAATCATACAGATAATTAATAGTATTAATACGTAATTAATAATCCATTTATTGATTATGCCGTGAAAAAACCGTGACTTCAACAAGGCCAGGTTATTACGATTAGAACAGTGCGGACGATTAAAATAGTATGATGTAATAATAATTTAATCAACGAATCTTCACGTTTTCGACCCTCTAGAATCCGAAAAACAGGTTTTTAGAAACATGTCGGTCTGTCTGTCAGTCTGTCCGTTTGTCGGTCCGTATTTTATTTTTTAAGTAATTCTTTTCAATAATCAATTTTAATTTTGAACAAAACTTTTTTTTTCAAGGTGACGTATCGTAATTAATTTTGCGTATATTCATGAGTCGTTCGTCCGTAGGTTGCACTGTCTCAATTTTAATGACCTTTGGTAATGCCCGTACTTGATCTGGCGAGTAAGATCCAAAATCGTAACTGTCCGTTCGATTTAAATTTTGATTTTCTAAACAAACAACAGTTGTTGGAAGTGAATGTGCTGAATTTAATGCTCGCATCTCGTATTCCTTCAATATGTTAAAAAATTTCGACCATATTTCCAACTGAAACTGCGCAGGCAATTAATGTTTCGACAGTCTCTGCCATCACCGAAAGAAATTTATTCTCAAAGTTAGTATAATATACTGAAACTTAGTATATTTCCGTCTAAAATAGGCGGTAAGTATATTTTCTAATCTTTAGAGGAGAATAATTTAATAAACACATACTAATGTGAATACATATACTAGCTTTAAGAATATCCTCTAATCTAAGTTTAGTATGTTATATTCGGAAAGGAATCAGTGAAATTATAAAATAATCTCTTTATTTTCATTTTATATTCATATTTTACATTCCTGGTATAATATATTTATGTATATATGTATACTATATTATATTCATATATTTTTTTATATTTTTATAATATATACTATGTATATTTATTATTTATATTATAAACTTTTCAATCATACAAGACTATGAGATAATTAATTAAATTAAAGACAAAAAAATGTTCAACAATTTTAGGGAATATATTTATATTTATATAGTATTTATATAGCACAAAAGTGTTGGTTTCAAAACATTTTTTCCAGAAAGTGGGAAAAAAATTCTTACAATCAAAAATTTCTGTGTCTCAAACAATTCATCGAATATTATTGGTTTAAAGTTGAAGAAATTTCATCCAACGCAGCAGCCTGTACCCTTCGACAACTGCTTTTTCTTCGATGGACTGAATTTATGTTCAGTGGAGGACATAAAATCTGGAAAAATCATGAACTTTGTATCAAAATATCACTAATCAACTGTAGAAAAACTGAGTCACTAGAACGTTTTCTCAGAGCGTAGCAGTAATTTGGAAAAAATTATTTTTCATCATTCTAGCCTCAAAATCGCGACTTCGTCGCGATTTCTCGGCAATCCTGATGAAAAATAATGATCATTACTTGTACGTAAAGGCTTTCTGACGAGAGGTTTACGGCACGAGCCGAAGGCGAGTCTCGTACTCGCTCGAGGTACTCGTACTCGTACTCGCTACGATCAGTCTCGCCTTCGGCTCGTGCCGTAAACCTCTCGTTTCGTCAAAAAAGCCTTTCGTTACTCGTAATGAAATGTACTATTATACTCAGAATTTTAGGTTTACTTACGTTCAAATGTTTCGACCAGTTCGCCTGGATCGTTTTTGATGAGCCACTTCACGACTTCGTCGATTTTTTCGAATGAAAAATATAACTTGATCACTCACACTCAAAGACAACGCGACGCACGACACGATGCAGGACCTGGACGCGGCCATATGCAAAATGCGACAAGTTTTGATCACGTGGTCACACCTTAATAGATGGCATACTAACTTTAAGAGGATATTCTAATACTCTAGCATTCTACATAAAAATAGACTAAACATTTAGAGGATTTCATTAGTATATACGATTAGTATGTTACCATACTAGAAATAAGAATAAATTTCTTTCGGTGATAGAAATAAATAATTTTTTTAATGGACTAGAATTTGGATTATTAATTTTTGATGCATCTTTTTCTCTAAAATATTTTACGAAAGCATTCGAAGCCTCAGATGATGGTTTTTCTATTTGACGAACTTTTTTTTTTTTGTATTTTGGGTGTCGATTCCAAACATTCTGTGGCAGTACGGTCTGTTCTCATCGGCCCTCAACTGTAACCTGCACCTGCAAATTGGACATTTCTGTTTTCAGTTCGTTTTTCATTTATTTTTTTTTATAAATGCGCCAAACCTCATTCAAAATGAAATTCTAAAAATACGTAATATAAATTTTTTCAAATCAAACTAACTCGAATTATCAAAGGTGATTTCATTATCATATTGCGCGTTCTCGATCTCTGCAGCATTGCCACTCGACAGCACATCCGTTTCATGAAAATCCTCTCTGCTTGATTCTACATTGCTTATGGTCTCGCTCGTCCATGCACAAGTCCAAAAATGTCATTTGCTTTTCCCACTTCCATGGCCTGTAAATTGTAATACACAGCTGCCTGACCGCTCTTCGACTTCCTATTCTTTCTCGCTGTTCTGTAGCCATCTCTTAATTTCCACCACAAAATTTTGCATGCTTCTGCTACATAAATAATACAAAACATGCTGTAAATTAGTGAAATATTCATTGTGTGATACGCTTCATCATGGTCGATCACATATTTATACATCGTGCGATAGTACACGCAAATGATAGTATGAATAACACTATCACATCCCTACTCAAAACGCCGGATAGGAACCGACAAACCGGTCCTATCCGCCAAAACTCCGTTTTTTGGATCTCGCAATTTTCCGGATCCTTCCCGGGTTCGGTATTCGCTCTGTATCCGGAGCTATCCGCAACCGAACTGGAATCTCTATGCGGATTCGATTCGGCGAATATCCCGACGCTCACCCTGCTTAAAACGCGGTATATAGAGATATATGCGTGACTGCACTGCGATTTTTAGAAAAATATCGGCTCGCCTCTTGTACGGTCTGATACGGAGTGTAGGAGGTATCGAAGTTTATTTTTACAAAGTACGATACAGTATCTCCAAATTACATCAATTAACATAAGATCAGTGCTTTTTTTTTTTTTTTTATTATAATTTTTTGTTTCCTTTTTTTTTTCCCCCAGTGCTTTAGAGAATAACATAGACAACATACATATTTATAACACATAACCAATACAGGAATTAGGCGACGCTTATACCGCGAAGTTCTGTGGACGTGGAACGCTAGGGATACCAACCCAAAAAGGGTCCTATTTTATGGGCAGTGAGCTGCAGCAGCAGTTTAGTAACTTACTAGATGTTTCTAGTAAAATCACTAGAAATCACTGGAAATCTGATCACTAGATTTCTAGTGATCTCTAGTGATTTTACTAGAAACATCTAGTAAGTTACTAAACTGCTGCTGCAGCTCATTGTCCATAGAATAGCACCCTTTTTGGGTTGGTATGCCTAGCGTTCCGCGTCCACAGAACTTCGCGGTAGATGTTATTTTCCGTTCTTATTATATACTCACCACCTCCTATAAGTAGCACTCGCGAGAATATCGAAACCGATGGTCGCCGCCTTACGAAAAAATATTGAAGTAATTTACACTACATGGAAACCCGACAGGAACGGATAGAGCCCTGCGTGGAACTCTGACATGTTTTCGTGGCAATATTTCTATCGCCTTGAAATATACCGATTCGAAATCAGACAGGGACGTATAGAAACCCGAGTGGGAGAATAAATATTTTCGACTTTGAATATCTGCCGACTCAAAAACTGATAGAGACGGATCGAGCACCACTTGGGACTTTGAAATATTTCCTACGCGTTGTAATCTGTGGGATAAAATCCTGATAGGGACGGACGCAATTCGGTATAGGATTTCGGTGACGGATACTTTCGGTATAAGACAAGATAGATCACCGACTTTTTCAATCTTCGGATCCGAATGAATTCAAGATAGGACCTTATAAGGTTCACACAAAATTGACAAGGAGGATCAAATGCGGATAAAAACGACCCAAATCCGATTGAACCCTGCACGGAACGCTATCCGCAGTCCTATCCGTTTCTATAAATTCTTATACGCCATTTTTAGTAGGGATATGTTGGTTTTTAAACCCACGTGCTTCTTTCATGGCTCTGGAAATTTCACGCCAGCCATTTTCACGCCGATGATTATTTGAATAATGTCGGTCTCGCATGTACCACAATATTCTATGCGCTTGCACAGTTAATATGAATGTTTTTTTTATACTTACTTCATACTTAGTCATACTTTTTTTTTACGGTCAATGTACGTCTGCTGATTAAAAAAAAAAAAAAAAAACAACTTGATGAACTCCTGTTTCGGTTTATCAAAACTCCTAGTTCAACTTTCATACTTATAGAAATTTGCACAATTCAACATACAGGGTTGTTAGTTCATCTATTTTTTTTTAAATTGCCATGACAAATACACAGCAAACAGACATTCACCCTGCTGAATTTCTGAATACTGAAAAATTGTGCAATTATGGATCTGGATAGTTCCGACGAGGAAGCGATTTTAGTTGGCCTCGAATTAGAGGAAGCCGAGAAGGAAGAACAACGTGGTGTGAAGCGCAAATGGGTACACGATATGTGTATCGATAGAAGTCGTCATGGCGAATATTATACGTTGTTTCCGCATCTCGTTCGTGACCCATCAAAATTTTCTAAATACTTTCGGATGTCATATACCAAATTTTGAGAACTGCTTAGCTAGATCACGGTGGACATAAAAAAAGAAAACACTGCTTTCCGGCGACCAATAGGACCTGAGCAACGGCTGGTAGTGTGTCTCAGGTAGGCGAGAAAAAGAATAATTTGTCAATAAAATTTCATCGTAGCTTGCATATATTTCGAGAAAATGCATCAAGTATAATTTACGTTTCAGATTTCTGAGCATAGGCGATTCTTTTGCAAGCATAGCCTTAAGCTATCGGATGGGGGAGTCGACAGTGCGCCAAATTGTCCATGAGACCTGCGAGTCAATCTGAAATCGGCTTTCCCCAAAAGTACTTCCAACTCCGGATACGGATGCATGGCTCAGGATTGCACAGCATTTCGAACAGTGGAATTTTCCAAATCGTATAGGTGCACTAGACGGAAAGCACGTTCAAGCACCTGCGAACAGCGGCTCGATGTACTTTAATTACAAAAAGTCGTTTAGTATAGTGCTTATGGCACTTGTAGACGCCGACTATCGTTTTATCGCCTTCCCAGTGAACACAGTTATGTGACAGCGATATCACGATTACGAAACCCCTGTTCCTTCGAACTCCACAGTTACGTACCGTGTAACGTACATGTAACATACACGGACTCTAAAATGTCCGCCACAAGCCAATGTTACATTGATGTAACAGGTACAGACTTCGGATACAAACCGAATGCGTCCTGGATAGGTAATAGTGATGTCACGACAATACATAATTGTGACGTCGCGGTGACAGATTATTTATGTTACCCGCACAGCCTATTTACACGAAGCACATGGCGCGAAGTTACGTTACAGTTACAAATGCTGGCTACGTAGAAGTTATGTAACAGCTATGTAACAGCCATATAACCGAATATAACGTATAATATCACCTGTTCGTTACATGTAACGGTCAGGTAAAGTGTTATTTCCTACTTAAGCTTGTAAATATTACATAACAGTTACGTCTGTTATGTATTTGTTATATTGATGTTGCGTATACAATAACGCTGCATACATATAACTGATCGGTAATATAATGGTCTATTTCACAACAAATGTTACTATACTGCCACAAACTCAATTGCATGATATTTCGACTAGATCGAATATTCTGTAAAACAATGAAGTACTAGTCTCTACTACGGATTGAGTTACTTGGTTGATATCTGTAATTTGCTAATTTCACTCAGAAAATCGTCGAGTCTCATTAAGGGGGTATATACACCTTTGAATCTTCAAAAAATCGTTTTTGTTTTTATATTTTTTTTGGAATGCTAGTGACCTACTTTACCTGCAAATAAATTAGCGTCCGAAAATCTAGAGGATTTGAAAAGTTACAGCCATGACAGTCCCGAATTGCGAAAAAGCGCCGCCGTGCGGCGCGCGGACGCTCATATTGGTCCCGTAAATATTGTACAGTACCGCCAACACCACTGTCTTACTTTTTTTGACGTTTTTATATATTTTGCTTTTGAATTTTATTTTGTGATTTTTCAATTCTTTGTAATTATGATTTTTATATATATTTAATTTTCAATATTCTTTTGAATTGTGATAATTGACAGAACACATGGCTGCGATCTACATTTTTTCGAGGTTAGGTGTCTACTTCTTTGTAAATAGTCGTGCTGTCATTGCGAATTCAAACCAATAGTAATTTTCAATATCGAACGAACACAGTGTATATATCTGAGATGAGATGAGACGTCGGAATCGAAAGGAGATGATCCATCAAGAAAGTGCATTTGAAATCGATGCCAGGAGACTACACATTCAGATTTCTAAAAAGATGAGTATTTCTATAATATATAAATTGCAAAAGTTTGATAAATATTATAAGAAAAAAGGTATGATTCATGAAAGATGGGAGAATTTTTGGAGTACTGACAAAAATTGTGCTAGCATTTTCTGAACCTCAAAAATATTGAAGATTAGGGGAGACTTCGGTGAAATTTTGAAAATCGCTATTAGAGGTTGTATAAAAAAATCCTTCCAGCAGTTTTTGAATAATGTCAGTATAGACGGTGAAAAAAAATTTCAGCCTCCTGCGATGAAAATGTAAGCGCAAGGAACCTTGCGAAGAAGATTTTTCTCACCGCTGTCAAAAATTCCTTGCGTCTACACTTTCATCGCAGGAGGCTGAAACTTTTTTTTCACTATCTATACTGACATAATTCAAAAACTGCTGCAGAATGTGCCTGAAGTTCCGAACGTTCATTGAATGAAGATTCATCAAGGGGAAAACTAATACATGTAAACTCATCTGTGTAATGGCTATGTTCAGGTTCCACAGTGACAAAGTTCAGATGTCAACGAAAACTAACACGTAAACACATCTAGTGATTGTTCGATAATTTTATTCGGTTCAGTTTTCACAGTAAAAATAAATGCGGAGTATTGAGACCAGTCAAAATCATCCCCGAACACCGGAACCCACCCCCACAGCCACCGCCGATCGAGAAAAGTCGGAAGTCGACCTAAGACCCCGCTAGTTTTCATTTTGTGAATACCCTTGGAATATATGCGGAATATAGAGACCGGTCTGGATTATCCCGTTCACCGGAAACCACCCCCACAGCCACCCCCCATCTAGAAAATTCGAGAGACTACCCAAGACCCCGCTAGGTTCAATTTTCGAAATACCCTTCGAATACATGCGGAAATTACAGACTGGTAGGGATTATTCCCGTTCACCGGAAACCACCCCCACAGCCACCCCCAATCTAGAAGTCTGAAGTCGACCTAAGACCCCGCTAGTATTTATTTTATAAACACCCTTCGAATATATGCGGAATTTAGAGACCGGTCTGGATTATCCCTTTCACCGGAAACCACCCCCACAGCCACCCCCCATCTAGAAAATTCCAGAGACTACCCAAGACCCCGCTAGTTTCAATTTTCGAAATACCCTTCGAATACATGCGGAAATTACAGACCGGTAGGGATTATTCCCGTTCACCGGAAATCACCCCCACAGCCACCCCCAATCTAGAAAAGTCTGAAGTTGACCTAAGACCCCGCTAGTTTTCATTTTACAAACACCCTTCGAATATATGCGGAATTTAGAGACCGGTCTGGATTATCCCTTTCACCGGAAACCACCCCCACAGCCACCCCCTATCTAGAAAATTCCAGAGACTACCCAAGACCCCGCTAGTTTCAATTTTCGAAATACCCTTCGAATACATGCGGAAATTACAGACCGGTAGGAATTATTCCCGTTCACCGGAAACCACCCCCACAGCCACCCCCAATCTAGAAAAGTCTGAAGTCGACCTAAGACCCCGCTAGTTTTTATTTTGTAAATACCCTTCGAATATATGCGGAATTTAGAAACCGGTCTGGATTATCCCTTTTACCGGAAACCACCCCCACAGCCACCTCCCATCTAGAAAATTCGAGAGACTACCCGAAACCCCGCTAGTTTCAATTTTCGAAATACCCTTCGAATACATGCGGAAATTACAGACCGGTAGGGATTATTCCCGTTCACCGGAAATCACCCCCACAGCCACCCCCAATCTAGAAAAGTCTGAAGTTGACCTAAGACCCCGCTAGTTTTCATTTTACAAACACCCTTCGAATATATGCGGAATTTAGAGACCGGTCTGGATTATCCCTTTCACCGGAAACCACCCCCACAGCCACCCCCTATCTAGAAAATTCCAGAGACTACCCAAGACCCCGCTAGTTTCAATTTTCGAAATACCCTTCGAATACATGCGGAAATTACAGACCGGTAGGAATTATTCCCGTTCACCGGAAACCACCCCCACAGCCACCCCCAATCTAGAAAAGTCTGAAGTCGACCTAAGACCCCGCTAGTTTTTATTTTGTAAATACCCTTCGAATATATGCGGAATTTAGAAACCGGTCTGGATTATCCCTTTTACCGGAAACCACCCCCACAGCCACCCCCCATCTAGAAAATTCGAGAGACTACCCAAGACCCCGCTAGTTTCAATTTTCGAAATACCCTTCGAATACATGCGGAAATTACAGACCGGTAGGGATTATTCCCGTTCACCGGAAACCACCCCCACAGCCACCCCCAATCTAGAAAAATCTGAAGTTGACCTAAGACCCCGCTAGTTTTCATTTTACAAACACCCCTCGAATATATGCGGAATTTAGAGACCGGTCTGGATTATCCCTTTTACCGGAAACCACCCCCACAGCCACCCCTCATCTAGAAAATTCGAGAGACTACCCAAGACCCCGCTAGTTTCAATTTTCGAAATACCCTTCGAATACATGCGGAAATTACAGACCGGTAGGGATTATTCCCGTTCACCGGAAACCACCCCCACAGCCACCCCCAATCTAGAAAAGTCTGAAGTTGACCTAAGACCCCGCTAGTTTTCATTTTACAAACACCCCTCGAATATATGCGGAATTTAGAGACCGGTCTGGATTATCCCTTTCACCGGAAACCACCCCCACAGCCACCCCCCATCTAGAAAATTCCAGAGACTACCCAAGACCCCGCTAGTTTCAATTTTCGAAATACCCTTCGAATACATACGGAAATTACAGACCGGTAGGGATTATTGTCGTTCACCGGAAACCACCCCCACAGCCACCCCCAATCTAGAAAAGTCTGAAGTCGACCTAAGACCCCGCTAGTTTTTATTTTATAAATACCCTTCGAATATATGCGGAATTTAGAGACCGGTCTGGATTATCCCTTTCACCGGAAACCACCCCCACAGCCACCCCCCATCTAGAAAATTCGAGAGACTACCCAAGACCCCGCTAGTTTCAATTTTCGAAATACCCTTCGAATACATGCGGAAATTACAGACCGGTAGGGATTATTCCCGTTCACCGGAAATCACCCCCACAGCCACCCCCAATCTAGAAAAGTCTGAAGTTGACCTAAGACCCCGCTAGTTTTCATTTTAAAAACACCCTTCGAATATATGCGGAATTTAGAGACCGGTCTGGATTATCCCTTTCACCGGAAACCACCCCCACAGCCACCCCCTATCTAGAAAATTCCAGAGACTACCCAAGACCCCGCTAGTTTCAATTTTCGAAATACCCTTCGAATACATGCGGAAATTACAGACCGGTAGGAATTATTCCCGTTCACCGGAAACCACCCCCACAGCCACCCCCAATCTAGAAAAGTCTGAAGTCGACCTAAGACCCCGCTAGTTTTTATTTTGTAAATACCCTTCGAATATATGCGGAATTTAGAAACCGGTCTGGATTATCCCTTTTACCGGAAACCACCCCCACAGCCACCTCCCATCTGGAAAATTCGAGAGACTACCCGAAACCCCGCTAGTTTCAATTTTCGAAATACCCTTCGAATACATGCGGAAATTACAGACCGGTAGGGATTATTCCCGTTCACCGGAAATCACCCCCACAGCCACCCCCAATCTAGAAAAGTCTGAAGTTGACCTAAGACCCCGCTAGTTTTCATTTTACAAACACCCTTCGAATATATGCGGAATTTAGAGACCGGTCTGGATTATCCCTTTCACCGGAAACCACCCCCACAGCCACCCCCTATCTAGAAAATTCCAGAGACTACCCAAGACCCCGCTAGTTTCAATTTTCGAAATACCCTTCGAATACATGCGGAAATTACAGACCGGTAGGAATTATTCCCGTTCACCGGAAACCACCCCCACAGCCACCCCCAATCTAGAAAAGTCTGAAGTCGACCTAAGACCCCGCTAGTTTTTATTTTGTAAATACCCTTCGAATATATGCGGAATTTAGAAACCGGTCTGGATTATCCCTTTTACCGGAAACCACCCCCACAGCCACCTCCCATCTAGAAAATTCGAGAGACTACCCAAGACCCCGCTAGTTTCAATTTTCGAAATACCCTTCGAATACATGCGGAAATTACAGACCGGTAGGGATTATTCCCGTTCACCGGAAACCACCCCCACAGCCACCCCCAATCTAGAAAAGTCTGAAGTTGACCTAAGACCCCGCTAGTTTTCATTTTACAAACACCCCTCGAATATATGCGGAATTTAGAGACCGGTCTGGATTATCCCTTTTACCGGAAACCACCCCCACAGCCACCCCTCATCTAGAAAATTCGAGAGACTACCCAAGACCCCGCTAGTTTCAATTTTCGAAATACCCTTCGAATACATGCGGAAATTACAGACCGGTAGGGATTATTCCCGTTCACCGGAAACCACCCCCACAGCCACCCCCAATCTAGAAAAGTCTGAAGTTGACCTAAGACCCCGCTAGTTTTCATTTTACAAACACCCCTCGAATATATGCGGAATTTAGAGACCGGTCTGGATTATCCCTTTCACCGGAAACCACCCCCACAGCCACCCCCCATCTAGAAAATTCCAGAGACTACCCAAGACCCCGCTAGTTTCAATTTTCGAAATACCCTTCGAATACATACGGAAATTACAGACCGGTAGGGATTATTGTCGTTCACCGGAAACCACCCCCACAGCCACCCCCAATCTAGAAAAGTCTGAAGTCGACCTAAGACCCCGCTAGTTTTTATTTTATAAATACCCTTCGAATATATGCGGAATTTAGAGACCGGTCTGGATTATCCCTTTCACCGGAAACCACCCCCACAGCCACCCCCCATCTAGAAAATTCGAGAGACTACCCAAGACCCCGCTAGTTTCAATTTTCGAAATACCCTTCGAATACATGCGGAAATTACAGACCGGTAGGGATTATTCCCGTTCACCGGAAATCACCCCCACAGCCACCCCCAATCTAGAAAAGTCTGAAGTTGACCTAAGACCCCGCTAGTTTTCATTTTACAAACACCCTTCGAATATATGCGGAATTTAGAGACCGGTCTGGATTATCCCTTTCACCGGAAACCACCCCCACAGCCACCCCCCATCTAGAAAATTCCAGAGACTACCCAAGACCCCGCTAGTTTCAATTTTCGAAATACCCTTCGAATACATGCGGAAATTACAGACCGGTAGGAATTATTCCCGTTCACCGGAAACCACCCCCACAGCCACCCCCAATCTAGAAAAGTCTGAAGTCGACCTAAGACCCCGCTAGTTTTTATTTTGTAAATACCCTTCGAATATATGCGGAATTTAGAAACCGGTCTGGATTATCCCTTTTACCGGAAGCCACCCCCACAGCCACCCCTCATCTAGAAAATTCGAGAGACTACCCAAGACCCCGCTAGTTTCAATTTTCGAAATACCCTTCGAATACATGCGGAAATTACAGACCGGTAGGGATTATTCCCGTTCACCGGAAACCACCCCCACAGCCACCCCCAATCTAGAAAAGTCTGAAGTTGACCTAAGACCCCGCTAGTTTTCATTTTACAAACACCCCTCGAATATATGCGGAATTCAGAGACCGGTCTGGATTATCCCTTTCACCGGAAACCACCCCCACAGCCACCCCCCATCTAGAAAATTCCAGAGACTACCCAAGACCCCGCTAGTTTCAATTTTCGAAATACCCTTCGAATACATGCGGAAATTACAGACCGGTAGGGATTATTCCCGTTCACCGGAAACCACCCCCACAGCCACCCCCAATCTAGAAAAGTCTGAAGTTGACCTAAGACCCCGCTAGTTTTCATTTTACAAACACCCCTCGAATATATGCGGAATTCAGAGACCGGTCTGGATTATCCCTTTCACCGGAAACCACCCCCACAGCCACCCCCCATCTAGAAAATTCCAGAGACTACCCAAGACCCCGCTAGTTTCAATTTTCGAAATATCCTTCGAATACATGCGGAAATTACAGACCAGTAGGGATTATTCCCGTTCACCGGAAACCACCCCCACAGCCACCCCCAATCTAGAAAAGATTGATCTCAAAGATCTACCCCCCTAGTTTGCATTCTAAAAATACCCTTCGAATAGATACGGAACTTAGAGACCGGTCGGGATCATTCTCGTCCACCGGAAACCACCCCCACAGCCACCCCCAATCTGTAAAATTCGGAAGACGACCCAAGACCCCGCTAGTATTCATTTCAAAAATACCCTTCGAATAGATACGGAATTTAGAGACCGGTCGGGATCATTCTCGTTCACCGGAAACCACCCCCACAGCCACCCCCGATATTGAAAATTCGGAAGACTAATAATAAATAACAACAGAATAATAATAATAACAGAATAATAATATATCACATTATTATTATAATATTAATTACCATTATTACATATTATTTACTGTATGCAAATAACATACAATAATAATTATTTTTAGAGGAGGGTCTCAATCAATCAAGTCGAGTCACTTTTTCGTTTTGTTAAAAATGCCTGACGTTTCGGCAGTCATGTTCTGCCCTCATCAGAGGCCTAATCGGTTGGTGTTAGGTGAAAAAACTTGGCATCCTTAATATAGCCATTGTCACACAACAGGATGAGCAGTCTGTCATCCTGTGATCATTAAACGTTTCACGATCACAGGATGACAGACTGCTCATCCTGTTGTGTGACAATGGCTATATTAAGGATGCCAAGTTTTTTCACCTAACACCAACCGATTAAGCCTCTGATGAGGGCAGAACATGACTGCCGAAACGTCAGGCATTTTTAACAAAACGAAAAAGTGACTCGACTTGATTGATTGAGACCCTCCTCTAAAAATTAAGAAGTTCGAGTGTTACCTTCATGATGAGTAATAATAATTATTACCTGATGTATATTATATTATACAATCAACGTAACGTCACAAGATCTATAGAGAGAATTCAAATATGAATGTAATAATTCATACCAATCTTCTCATTCTTAGGAATGTAATGATTGTAATATTTGAGGTGAATGATATTTGTTTTTACTATCATTATACCTCAAATATAATATAATTTAATTACAGACTGGTCTGGATTATTTCCGTTCATCGGAACCTATCCCTACAGCCACCCCCAATCTAGAAAATGCTTGAAGTAAAATTACACGAATAGATTTTAATATAATTCATTTATTTATTTCTATTTCAATATCATTTATATCTCTATATACAGCACTACCTCGTTATCAGCGACTGTTAGGGCGGTTTGGGGATAGGATTCCAAGAAATTCGTCGCCGAAGCGTTCCCCCTACTACTGGGAAATCGCACATGCGTCAGTGCGTCAGTATACAAGTAGAGTGGGGGAAGCTTATAACGAGGTAGTACTGTATTATATTATTGTATAACATGTTCATTATAATATATTATTCCAGGTATGAAATATATTAACAATCAAATACTTTCGCGATTTTTCGTGTAAGAAACCGCGCTGGCCAAATCATTCGAATGCAGACATACTCATTCGCGTGCATTTATATCAATAATTTTATACGATTGGGTATGTGCATAAAAAAAAACAATCAAGCGGTTTTTCAGTAATAATTACAATCTCACTTTATTTGTTTAGAAATTATAGTCCGTTGAAAGAGAACGCTTCACGTTCTTTGCAGAGACTTACGCTTTTTTTTCTGACCACAGGTATATTCGTCATATGACGCACGTTTATTGAGGAATCGGTGTTTGAGAATCAATCGGTTTCCGTTGGTGTAAATAACGACGTTAAAACTCTTAGCCCCAGTGGAGTGAAATCAATGGCTGAAAATTTATGAAAAAATGATGGTAAGCATTTGCCATTGCGATATAATATGCCCTGCTCAAAATGAGAGATTGGCGCGCCGCGCGCCTCGCTACTACCGCGTTATTCCATGTATGGAAAGCTGCGCGTCACGCCATTGTCCGAGCCCCGTACGACGCGGTAGTAGCGAGGCGCGCGGCGCGCCAATCTCACGCAACGCCGGACAAATAATTGTAAAAAAAATACTTAGAAAAATAGCTCCATCTTTTTTAAAAAATCGTCATCTTCAGAATTGAATAAGGAATGCGATCATATTTTTTTTAGAATTTTAAAAATGGCCTTAGATTGCGAAAAAAATCGATAAACATTTTGATTGCTCATAAAAATGACAAAACTATATTTTTTGAAAAGTTGAAAAATTTTATCGAAAAGTGTCTTTCATCGCCTTTAAAACGCGTTTTTAAACATCTCTCTACGGTGAAAGGGACTCGAGATATTAATTCTCCAAGCTGCCCTCGCGCTACTTTCACAGTAAAATTCGATAATTCATAACTAGCGTAAAAAAAACTTTTTGGACCAACGAAAAAATACGGGTCTACTTTTTTGACGTAGATTTCACGTAAAGAAAGTTTAAGTCGATTCAAAAAATACGAGGTCATTTCTCGGCCGATTTGAGGTGAAAATGATTTGAGGTGGAATTGCCCATATTAATCGCAATGGCAATTGCTTACCATAATTTTTCCATAAATTTTCAGCCATTGATGATCCTTTTATTGTTACTCGTCTCCGAGATCATCGCTTGGGCTATTTTCCACTGCCATGACCTTATTTTCGGAATTTCGCAAAAATTCGAAAGTCATTGCACTCAGGAAGCTTCAAAGATTATTATTATTAGTTTTATTATTATTATTATTATTTTATTTTTTTTTTTTTTAATTTTATTATTTCAATGGGAAATTTTCTCACGTTCTGGGCGAGTACTTCACATTAATATTAAGGGCTTATATTTAGAGGGAATTTATTTTTTGGCATTTTCAACAAAATTTCAGGCCGGGAGCAAAGAAAAAAAAATAGTAAAAAACATTAATTTCTGTCATAATTAAAATATGGGCTGAAGCCTGCTGATATCCTTTTTCAATGATTTTCATTTTACAAAAATCCAAAATTCGAAAAATTTCGAATAAAAATGATCATACTTGGAATAAAAAAAAAAAAAGAAAAACAAAATATATCTTGCTAAAATTTGATATCTTGCTGAGTTTAATAATGAACTAAAAAAAATCACCTTGATTGACTTAATCAAAAATATATATAATATATATAATATATATAATATAGAATATATATAATATATATAATATAGAATATAAATAATATATATATATATATAATATATTATAATATATTATAATATATATTTATTGGGCGAATAAAAAAATTTAAATGCCTTCATGGCTCTTGGAGTAGATCTATATACAGCGTATGCCTTTATGGCATTAGGGACGCAAAATAATAATAATAATAATGATGATGACGATGACGATGACGATGACGACGACGATGACGATGACGACGACGACGACGACGACGACGACGACGACGACGACGACGACGACGACGACGACGACGACGACGACGACGACGACGACGACGACGACGACGACGACGACGACGACGACGACGACGACGACGACGACGACGACGACGACGACGACGACGACGACGACGACGACGACGACGACGACGACGACGACGACGACGACGACGACGACGACGACGACGACGACGACGACGACGACGACGACGACGACGACGACGACGACGACGACGACGACGACGACGACGACGACGACGACGACGACGACGACGACGACGACGACGACGACGACGACGACGACGACGACGACGACGACGACGACGACGACGACGACGACGACGACGACGACGACGACGACGACGACGACGACGACGACGACGACGACGACGACGACGACGACGACGACGACGACGACGACGACGACGACGACGACGACGACGACGACGACGACGACGACGACGACGACGACGACGACGACGACGACGACGACGACGACGACGACGACGACGACGACGACGACGACGACGACGACGACGACGACGACGACGACGACGACGACGACGACGACGACGACGACGACGACGACGACGACGACGACGACGACGACGACGACGACGACGACGACGACGACGACGACGACGACGACGACGACGACGACGACGACGACGACGACGACGACGACGACGACGACGAGGACGATGACGATGACGATGACGATGACGATGACGATGACGATAACGATAACGATAACGATAACAATAAAAATAACAATAACAATAACAATAACAATACTAATAATACTAATAATAATACTAATAATAATAATGATAATAATAATTAATAAATCATAGTAATAAATTTATATGATATAAACAATTATCATCCAAGCAAACAATCTGACAATGGTTACTCGTGGTTAACGTTATAGGTTAGGAATGACTACGACTAGCGAGGTGCGCGCCGGCGCGGCAAGGATGGACAGACGTTGTGAAAGAAGAAAGAGATATATCTCTGTTGTTTTACCGCACGGTAGCAGCCACCCCGAAAGTTACTGAATAGCTCGGTTCGTCGCCACGGTAGAAGTGACGTCACAACCGCGCGGTAAATCACTGAACCGCGCGGTCCCAGAGTTAGTGAATAAGCCATGAATAAGCTCCCTGGTAACGCTGGCAAGGGTGCCAACTTGCAGGAAATAAAGAAAGAGCTGTCAAGCTTTCGCGCGTAGAGTAGACAGTTGAGGCGTTGACTGAAATATTCAGTCAACGGTTGAGGTTATGTGAAAAGTTATGTATAAAGATTAAATCTCAAATCAAATATGAAAGGTGATTATTAAGTGGCAGTCTCGACAAACTGAGGCAGGTAAGTGAAAATAACTTTTTATTGAAAAAATATCCTTTATTCACATGAAGTATAAAATAAATGGATTGTTTAAACTAAGTAAAATTATGAAAAAAAAAAGTTGATTCCCGTTTAATGGTAATGCATTTAATTATAAATTAGTTAAAGTTAAAATCATCAATCTATAAACAACCGGCTAATTGCCGACCGTCTAGAATGTTCAATATAAACGGCAGTTAAATAAATAATAATTCTTCTTCTTTTTCCTTTAACGGATAAATAATAATTGTAAGTCCTGTCAATTGGTTCGATGTATTCCATACAATATCTTCAAGTGGAATAGAATCCTTTCAAATCTACAGTGCTGCCCTCAGTTTTTCTTATCATATTCCTAAACTTTTTTTTTTTTTTCTTCTTTCCTATTCATAAATTTGATATTATATGTGAAATTCGCTTAGCTGAAACTTAGCTAGCCTCAATTATTCGCATCGTGTTCTTAAACCCATAAATAGTGAGATCGTTCGTCTTATTCTCTTGCCATTGGCTGACAGTAGATAGATAATAGATGGACAACTTTTCATTGTTCCCAATTTCGCGCCTGTCATTTGTTATAGCATTGTTATTTGTTATTAACATTGGAGCACCGCATCATTCGACGATTCACTTTCTGAGCGGCAAGATGAGTAAGTACGAATTAATTATTTTTCTCCAAATATTTTATCAGGCTGATTAACCGATCCCTACATATTAAATGTGAAATTTTATGAGGGCATTCATCTACGTATAACTTTTATACTCCAAAATAGAGTTGAATAATTATTAGCGCGTGAGTCTATTTTTATAAAATAGATTGTGTCGCGTCCTCAAGAGCTTTTATCTTTGATCTGATCGTTTTTTTTCTTGTTTACTTCAGCAATGTACAGTTTTATTGGAGTAATTTAAGTAATTTTTTTTTTATTGGAGTAAATGTGGAAACGTGTATTTTGGATAAAGTAAATTTCGATGCGTTACAAATTTATGTTGTAAATTAATTCATGTTATGAGTTAAATAAGTAGCTCAGATCGTCCATATTTCGTGAGAAAAATCTTTTATCGGACGAAAGGCCCTCATACTTTCATCGTCTATTAATTATGTATAAACTGAAAATTAGTTCTTGATGCAGTGTGCAAATAATTCGATTTTACGCCTTGTTTTGCTGACGTAAAATGCGATTTCAAGCATACGCGAAAAAGGAAAAAAAAAAAAAAAATGAAAACGATAAATAAATGAATAACGATGACTGGAATAAAAGATATACGTAATATACGACTACTTTTGTTTAAATAAAATAAATTCATGGACGTATAATCAGAATGAAGGGCGGTGGGGGGGGCTTCACGAAACCCTGACATTTTACGCTCGATTGCCAAGTTATGTCTGATTATTATTATTGTTATTCGTATATATTACAACATTTTTTAACGAATTTCACGTACACTGCATCATAAAATATCGCATGAAATACTATTGTTTTATATCGACGTCAACTCGACACGGCTCCAGACCTCATCATCTCCGATTTGATTTTTAATTTTTTATGTTATCATTTGATGTCTTGAGAACCTTCCAATTTTTTTTGGATTTTTAAAATCAACGCTTTCGTAGCTATGAATTTTTTCATCCTTGAAAAAAGGACATTTTTAAAAATTCCTAAAAAAAATCACAAAAATCCTGATGATGAGATAGAAAAGAGAATAATAAACTAAAAAATAATAAAATATTTAAAAAAATGATGAACATAATAATAATAATAATAATAATAATAATAATAATCATAATAATAATAATAAAATTATAATACTATCATAAAATCTATCCAGATTGACTAGCTGCTATAATTGATATATTTTTGTTATAGCAGATTCAGAAATGTCACAGCTGGAGGATGGGGAGGTGACCCCAGAACCACAGACAGGTCAAGCACCCCTGACCGGTCCACCCCCTATGAGCGGTCGAGCACCCCTGACCGGTCCACCCCCTATGAGCGGTCGAGCACCCCTGACCGGTCCACCACCTATGACAGTTCAAGTACCCCTGACCGGTCAACAACCCCTAATCGGTCAACCGCCCTTGGCTGTGGTGCCCCTGGACCTGATAGTACGTACCCACGACACTGTTTTATCTAATCCTTTTTTTAATTCATCACTTGAATTATTCTGCGGTTGTTATAAAAAATTATTTTCTTGTGGACTATTCAGTTAGTTATCCTTTAACGACTTATCGCCTTATACAGGCATGTAGTCGGATTGTGGACTATTCAGAGCTGATGTGCTCTATGTTTAGACTGTTTATATACATTTTCTTATCAATGTTATAAATAAATGTGGCAATTTATTGTAGATGGAAGCAGTTCGGATGGCACTGGCGGCCCATCCAGGCACCCATGGCCGAAACCAACAAAGTGCCAGTTGGTTTCAACGAGGCCAGAGGGGCCAGCGTTGGCAGGGCCAGAGCCAGGGCTACCAGGGCCAGGGGCGCCAGGGCTAGGTCCACCAAGGCCAGGTCTACCAGGGTCAGGGGGGCCAGGTCGAGGGGTACCAGGGCCAGGGGGGCCAGGTCGAAGGGTACCAGGGCCAGGGGGGACAGGGGTACCAGGGCCAGGGTGGCCAAAGAAGGCAGGGCCAGGGGGGGTGGGTCCAGAGGGGCTGGGGCCAGAGGGGCAGAGGCCGGGGCCAGAGGGGCAGAGGCCAATCAAAGGCCATCAACTTAAAGTTCAATTTATAACATATAACATAATAATAACATAACATAATAATAATAACATAATAATACTTATAACATAATAATACTTATAACATATTAAATAAAGTTAATTTCGAATATATATTACCTTTGATCTGCTTTGTCATTTTCCTATACTAAATTATTCAAATCACATCTCGTAACCATATTTTTCTTGTCTAATTAATTTATACTCATACTGTGAGTTATCAAGAATACTTGACAAACAAATAAACTACATCTCAATCAATTTTTACCCAATTGCGCTACTCCAGACTTGCGTACTCACTATGAGCCTGTGTGGTTGAGATATGCTTTCTCGAACTGGCAAGTTTCCTTGATATCTGACAAAATATTTTGGTATCTATACTCGTTTTTCATAGTTCTAGACTAACATGGTATCGGACCTCTTGGGTTATGAAATTAATTTGATTATTCAAGCATCTATTTTGATAAGTTTTCTATGTAATTGTAATTATTTTACAGATTCGAGTTAGTGTTTAATCAGCAATCCTGCCTCCATTGGTGAATTGATATAGTCTTTCCATGCCGATGATTTTGATTTTGCAAGGCTACATGCCGAAGGTTGTCCAAAGAGTTTTTAACTGAGAAAATGAATTTGAATTAAAAGAATGTTACAAAAGTATCTACGAAACCAAATTTGAAGAGTCCAAATGAGAAAAGATTACAAACAATTATAAACATTTTGTGTAGTGGATAATAGTGCAGTAGTTTATTGGTGCGTACTAAGCTGATTTATTCAAACAAACTTTGTTATTATGCTGAACATATATTTCATGAATTATATATTAATTTTATGCAACGATATATAATCAAATAAGCTCCGTTTCTCAGTGAAGCGCAGCAAACACAGACCATTTATTACTCAAATCTTAATTCTATTTTACACATTATGGACAGGCTTCATTTTGTAGATGAATTACAATAAAGGGTTTATAATTGCAGGTCTCAATATTACACATGAAATTTAAAAAGTCGTAACTACGTCGTTAGCGATACAGATATTCGGAGAGATCAGTGCACAGGATAGTTATACATATAAGTTAATTGTTACGTAAGTATGCGGAAGAATAATATAATATGAACAATAATGAAATTTTAGCCTTTGTGCTCATCTGACCAAATTGTGTACCAATTTTTAAAACTAAAAAAAGGAAATACTAAGCCGAGATACATACATTAGCGGTAGTTGACCATTTCATGAAAATCATACAAGATCTGACATACTTGGAATTATAATCCATTGCAAACATCTTTACGATGCCTAACATTGTGTAGTAGGATAACTGACAGTTGCCCGAATTTTTCGCAGTCTCACCAATTTGATCTGATTTAATTTGAATTAAGAAGCGGTGTCCGTATAAGTCGAGGTGTTACAGTTCAAACTATGCATGACCAGTAATGATGACAATTCCCACTGCTGGCTAAGACGTTCTCGGAAGCCTGAGGTTTCTGTAGTAGGCTCATTTGTAGATTTTGTTCCACACGACCAACAAGCTTGATGGTAGACCAATGTTTCTGGATTTCTACTTTCACAAACCTATAAAATAATCCGATGAATTAGTTGTATGAAAACGTAATAAATTTCGTAAATATATTTACAAAAAAAAAAAGAATAGTATTAATCTGACAACAAATAGTTTGTAAGATGAAATTCTCAATGCCTACCTGTAGAATACAGTCTCCGACTCCGGACACAACGTGTATGAAAATGATCACATCTTGCCGTTTTTACCACAGCACGAGTATCCATCTGGCACAAATAACCCTTCTTTTTGACATCTAGACAAATAAATAATAATAATGTTGAATACTCGTTACGAATATGAGACTAGCGATAATGGCAGACTCCTACAAATATTAGTAATTAATTATTCTATTAATTATCAACAATTCGGAGCAAGTGAATGGAAATTTGGAATAAACTTACCCATATGGTGACTGCTTTCTGCATATCCGATTATTGTGTCTAAGTGGTGCAAGATATCCCGATCGGCGTACAGCAACAAGCTAATAGTGGTATTACAACTTTTGATACGTTCTCGATCCATCTTCATACCGGTCTCCGCCGATGCAACGTTCTTTTTATTCTACTCGTTTACATGATTCGTATTATATAAACGAACAACCGTCAGATTCGTGAAATTGTACGACCTTTAGGTCTTGTTCATGACCGCAATTCATCATTGTTTACAATTACATTGAAAAGCGATGTAAGTTACCAGTAAAATCTCGGCTTTTGCATGAAACATAATTTTCACAAAATGATTCTCTAATTTTATATAATACAATAAATTACAGCTTTGAAATAGTTCTTTAGCCAGATGAACATGGCAAATAATAATTTTTTACGACAGAATGATACCAAGATTTAAAACTAAATTATACCCTGCGCAGCGTACAAAGAGATGGAATGTGAAGAGAATACATGGCAAAATATCTGATTAAATGATATAAATTAATATTGAAGAATCAACGGGTGTCCTTCCAACCCTTTACATCTGATGGGATAAAAATAAATTCATAAAATCACTGCAAGAGTGCGAGCAGCTATACCTACTTGAGACTAACTTATAAATATCACTTAATGGGGTATATACACCTTGGCTCTATGTCTAAAACTTGAACTCATGAAATGTTATGGGTTTGCCCCTAAATTACATTCATACAGAATATTTCTTCAAAATTTGAATAAATATCATGCAACGCTGCAACCTGTACCCTACGCCAGCTACTTTTTCTTCGATGGACTGTAATTTTATTCATCATGAAGGTAACACTCGAACTTCTTAATTTTTAGAGGAGGGTCTCAATCAATCAAGTCGAGTCACTTTTTCGTTTTGTTAAAAATGCCTGACGTTTCGGCAGTCATGTTCTGCCCTCATCAGAGGCTGTTTATTAAAGAAATAATTACAGAAAATTATTAGATGTCTAACAATGTGTACAAACTATTAAAATTATGTTGAAAGTCAATATGATTAAAAACAAGCTTATCGCAAATAATACAAAGGAAGTCAAACATTAAATGGAAATCACATGTAGTACAAAGTAGAGGGACGGATAAGACCTAATGCTAAATCGTAAACAAAATCTAATTACCTTAATCGGTTGGTGTTAGGTGAAAAAACTTGGCATCCTTAATATAGCCATTGTCACACAACAGGATGAGCAGTCTGTCATCCTGTGATCGTGAAACGTTTAATGAACAAGAGGGGTGTGACAACTCTTATTATATACGGACTCAGCTGAGGCTCGTCTTGTTGACATACATCACAGGTAATAATGTGAATATTTCAAACTTTGTGACGTTAGCGAATGACGTCAATGACTGACGTCAATGGTTGTTTATATTTTTTTCCCGAATAGAGCCCACTCTCATAGTCAAGTTTTTTCACCATTAACAACATCTAATAAAACTAGGAGCAGCTTTTTGATCTAAATCTGTGTAGCATGTTGGAATAAGGTAAATGTAATTTTTTAGTGTCCTCTTTCTTGTTGAGGCTATTCGGTTGCAAATTTATTCGTAACATCTCCGAGGTGATGCACTTGGACCAAACTGCTTCCCTATCAAGTATAACTGTCTTATCCCAATCAAAAACATGGTTGTATTCAATTTGGTGAGAGGAGACTACAGAATGTGATTCTGGATTTTTCTTAAGATTGTCTTGGTGTTCTTTCAATCTAGTTCTCAGTTCACGTTTGGTCTCACCTACATAAGATGCCGAGCAATCTTCGCATTGAATCTTATAAACTACATTACATTTATCTAGTTTGTCCGTGAGGTCTTTACCTTTGGTAACGACCGACCTAAGATTACTGTTCACACTCATGACGGGTGTTAAGTCATATTTCCTAAGCGAGCTACCTAATCTTTCAGAAAAACCTTTGACGTAGGGTATCGGTACTAGTTTACGTTTCGACCGGACTGGACCACTGACCACTGTGATAACGGACGTATTCTGTTCTGGGTCGGTTAACGTGATCATTATGTTGGTATTCTTATTATGTAGGCTCTTAAATTTCAAATGTTTAACCCTATCGATTATTAACTTTTCAAAGAAGGAGTCAGGATAATTATTATCACGTAGCAAGGTTCTGACCAAATACAAATTCTCAGTGTGGAATTTTGGGTGGGATAGTGATATCGCTCTATCCACTAAGTTGAAAACCATACCACGCTTTTGAGCCTGAGGGTGTGATGAGTTGAAATTTAAAAACCTACCAGAAAACGTTGGTTTACGGTACCAATTAGTAATTATCATGTTAGCATCATCCCGAATTACATGAATGTCTAGAAAACTAAGCCTACGTTCATCCTCCAGTTCATGCGTAAACTGGAGGCGGTCATGATAACCGTTAAAAATATCAGTTACATATTCAACGTTAGCCCTAGGTATGCACATGATGATATCGTCGACGTACCGATAATAAAACAATGGTTTAAAGTTCAGTTTAGACAAACACTCCCGTTCCAGATCTACCATTACGATGTCCGCTAAAACCGGTGAAATTGGGGAACCCATGGGTGACCCGAAAATTTGTTTATAGTATTGCTTATCAAACTGGAAATAGACGTTATCAAGTAAATATGTTACACCCGCTAATACTTCACTTAAAGGTATGGTGGAATGTTGCGCTATAAAGGAGTATCTATTTACTATCGCTGACTTGACTAATTCACTAGGTACATTCGTAAACAAGGACGTTACATCTAAGGAGACTAAAACAAAATCATCAGGTACCTGGATATTGCTTAGCTTTTCAATAAGGTCCCAACTATGTTTAATGTACGACTCAGGTTTAGGAATGCTCTTGATTAGTAAATTACTCAGAAACTTGGAGATCGAATACGTCGGACTACCTATGGCTGAGATGATGGGTCTCAGTGGTATGTCTTTTTTATGTATTTTCGGTAGTCCATACCCTTTAGCTAAACAAGTGTTAGTTTGCGTTAACTCGTTTTTATGGTATTGATGAGATAGGAAACAATTGGTGTTCCATCTGTCTAAAATTCTCTGTGCAGTCTTACGTAACGAGGCTAGTGGGTTCCTGTTTACTAATCTATAAGTAGTGGTGTCAGCGAATAAAGTCCTCATTTTGTGTGTGTAACTGTTTTTGTCAACCGCTACTGTGACGTTGCCTTTATCCGCGTTAGTGAAGAAGATGTTATTGTTTTAACGGTTATCATGACCGCCTCCAGTTTACGCATGAACTGGAGGATGAACGTAGGCTTAGTTTTCTAGACATTCATGTAATTCGGGATGATGCTAACATGATAATTACTAATTGGTACCGTAAACCAACGTTTTCTGGGAGGTTTTTAAATTTCAACTCATCACACCCTCAGGCTCAAAAGCGTGGTATGGTTTTCAACTTAGTGGATAGAGCGATATCACTATCCCACCCAAAATTCCACACTGAGAATTTGTATTTGGTCAGAACCTTGCTACGTGATAATAATTATCCTGACTCCTTCTTTGAAAAGTTAATAATCGATAGGGTTAAACATTTGAAATTTAAGAGCCTACATAATAAGAATACCAACATAATGATCACGTTAACCGACCCAGAACAGAACACGTCCGTTATCACAGTGGTCAGTGGTCCAGTCCGGTCGAAACGTAAACTAGTACCGATACCCTACGTCAAAGGTTTTTCTGAAAGATTAGGTAGCTCGCTTAGGAAATATGACTTAACACCCGTCATGAGTGTGAACAGTAATCTTAGGTCGGTCGTTACCAAAGGTAAAGACCTCACGGACAAACTAGATAAATGTAATGTAGTTTATAAGATTCAATGCGAAGATTGCTCGGCATCTTATGTAGGTGAGACCAAACGTGAACTGAGAACTAGATTGAAAGAACACCAAGACAATCTTAAGAAAAATCCAGAATCACATTCTGTAGTCTCCTCTCACCAAATTGAATACAACCATGTTTTTGATTGGGATAAGACAGTTATACTTGATAGGGAAGCAGTTTGGTCCAAGCGCATCACCTCGGAGATGTTACGAATAAATTTGCAACCGAATAGCCTCAACAAGAAAGAGGACACTAAAAAATTACATTTACCTTATTCCAACATGCTACACAGATTTAGATCAAAAAGCTGCTCCTAGTTTTATTAGATGTTGTTAATGGTGAAAAAACTTGACTATGAGAGTGGGCTCTATTCGGGAAAAAAATATAAACAACCATTGACGTCAGTCATTGACGTCATTCGCTAACGTCACAAAGTTTGAAATATTCACATTATTACCTGTGATGTATGTCAACAAGACGAGCCTCAGCTGAGTCCGTATATAATAAGAGTTGTCACACCCCTCTTGTTCATTAAACGTTTCACGATCACAGGATGACAGACTGCTCATCCTGTTGTGTGACAATGGCTATATTAAGGATGCCAAGTTTTTTCACCTAACACCAACCGATTAAGGTAATTAGATTTTGTTTACGATTTAGCATTAGGTCTTATCCGTCTCTCTACTTTGTACTACATGTGATTTCCATTTAATGTTTGACTTCCTTTGTATTATTTGCGATAAGCTTGTTTTTAATCATATTGACTTTCAACATAATTTTAATAGTTTGTACACATTGTTAGACATCTAATAATTTTCTGTAATTATTTCTTTAATAAACAGCCTCTGATGAGGGCAGAACATGACTGCCGAAACGTCAGGCATTTTTAACAAACCGAAAAAGTGACTCGACTTGATTGATTGAGACCCTCCTCTAAAAAAAAAAAAAAAAAAAAAAAGGACTGTAATTTTGTTCAGCGGAGGACATAAAATCTGGAAAATTCATGAACTATGTATCAAAATAGCACTGATCAAGTGTAAAAAAATTGAGTCACTATAAAATGTTTTCTCAGACCGTAGCAGTGATTTGAAAAAAATTATTTTCACGGTGTGTATACCCCCTCAAGAATACGAGAAAACCAACTGTACTTAATCAAGTTATTATTAGGTATTCTTATACAACGTCTTAATAACTATTATTATAGGTAAATGCTCGCCTCGTCCAGTGTTGGGCCGACTAATTCATCCCAGTAAATTAACACGAATTGAGTATCAAACTAAATAAGTATGAAAAAAAAAAAAAAAATTTAAATTTAAAAAAATCATGTGCCAATGGGGTCGTCCAGAAAAAAAATTTGTTTCACTTTTTGGGGCGCATCAAGTAGAAAATAACTCGAAATAGTGGAGTAATTTTTTTTTTCCCCATGAAAATTGCAAATGTTATAAGCAATTGAAGTTCACAGATTTTGATATATATATAGATATACCTTAACATGGGTGACGTCATAAACTAGTAATTTTCAATTCGTTATATTTACTGCAATTTTTGTTTGAACGAAAAAAGAAAAAATACGTCCTAATTATTTTTCCAAACACTACTGGAATATGAAATAAAAAAAAATTCGTGGACGACCCTATTCTTCTGAATTACAAGGCATTGATATACACAGGTCTTTTTAATTGCATCTAATTCGTATTAATTTCGTTTTCCACATACTCAATTGGTTTTGGTTTACTGGGATATTCATTTGTTAATATTCCTAGCTAGCTATTTCAGTCGTCTGTAATAATATGGTTGCGACTCCGCCGCATAGGTGGGCATTAACTAACATGCACCTAATGCAAAATTATCATCATTAATAAATAGCCTTTTATTCATAATATCTATATTCAAGCTAAATCAATGTATGTTTAATTCTTCATTCTGCATTACCAATAATAATTAATTTACCTATTATTATTATTATTATTATTATTAATAATTAATCTACCTATTATTATTATTACCTATTATTCTATATTTCTATTAAGCTGTATAAGTTTTGGATGGTTAACTTTCGACGGTTAACTTGCGTTAAATTTTAGGAAATTAACGTTTCAACGATGATCGTAGTTAACTTTTTAATTAACGAATTAACGATTAACGACGTTAACTTTTGGATTAACTGTGCCCACCTATACTCACTCACTTGCGTGCATATAGGTATTTGCAGTTCAGTAGGTTAGCCCTATACATATGTAATAAATTCCCACTATTTGATGAATGAACGAGCTAATTAGGTACCATAATCTTGTGGTTTTATATACTAAATTGTCAATTTCGGGAACTACTGAACGATGCATATGTGCTCGCAAAGTGGAAGACCAACACTGGATTCATTGTAGAATACTAGTGCGCGAAGTACGTGATTCTTGCACGAGTGTAGCTTGTAACCCGAGCAATGCGAGGGTGACAGAAACACGAGTGCGAGGATCACGTACGCGCGTCATATACAATTTTTTTCAACTTAGTGTGCGAATTTAGATCCAGAAAATGAATATAATAAATTATCTAGCACACTACCCGCCAGACTGCGTGAATCGGGCACTTCGCACACTAACAATAGGCATGACAAATCGAATTTCGCACACTGAGTTGAAAAAAAAAATTTCCACGGCGGGCCGAGGTTATGATCCTGTAAAAAAATGATTGATTAATATTTTTGCCTCTCCATGCATATTATATTGTCTAAATGCAAATATTGAACTAAGTGTTATAAAGCTAAGTGCAACTTTCGGAAAAGTTCAAAACAAATCTGAACATGTTGGTGAGGACACAAGACTTGATCAAATTAGTGAAGATAACATGTCATTTCTTGCTAAAAAATGATGTGATTCGGTCAACCGTTTATATGCATGAAGAGGTAAAAGATGATAGGTAGAGAAGTACGTGAAACATGTGGTAGAGTTTTGTCAAATGTGCAAGGATTGGTATTGCTGATGAGCAATTAAATTTGGCAACTTTATAACTTCCGGTTGATTTTTTTGATTGTACCCGCTCTTGACGCAAGTGCATGTATGCATGTATGTATTTTGTTGTTGGATCGTAATCCAAGTCAACTGTGATAGATCATAGTATACCGCCATAACGAATAGTTACATTACAGGATAAACCTGTCGTATAAGACAATTTTGTCAATAGGTAGCATTTATACTTGGTATGCATGTAAACTTGGTATGTATGTATACTTGGTATATGAAATGGTTCACTGTTAATTAGTATTGCCTGATTATCAATTGTATTCAGTTGGATATATTTGAGTTGCCTCCATTTTTACAATATATTCAAATGCATTACGTTAGAAGTACTTCACCGAAAGTTTGTATAGATAATAATGGTATACCAATTGTACGGTTGAATTTTTACAATCCGTATAAGATTATCTAGGCAGGTCTTTAATAGATGTCTCAAATACAATATTTTTTGTTATTTCGGCAGGCATTTATGTAATTTGCATACAGTATTCATATCACAGTCATTTCTTCACAAACTTTAAATAGTAATTATGTTATGTTATTGTTCAAATTATGGGTATACAGGGTGTCACAGAATTCGTTACGGATATTTCACAGGGTAAATCTTGATCAAAAGTGGGATCAAAATTCACTCAGTTGATATTTTCTAAAATGCACAGGTTTCCGTTATAATTATTTGAATTTCAGTCAATGACGCGCGGCTCATGAATGGCCATTCGTCATTGGCTGAAATTAAAATAATTATAACGGAAAATCTATGCATTTCCGAATGAATCGGCTAAGGAAATTTCTATCACATTTTTTATAACGATTTACTCAGTGAAATATCCGTCACGAATTCTGTGACACCCTGTATAGTGATTTTTCACTCATACTTCAGAAATTGTGTACTCGATATAATTTGTTCAGAATCGAATGTAACTGTATTAAGCTGCGGATTTGTTTGTAAAGAGAATATTACAATCGCAATGAAAAAAAAATGAATTTATGTATAACACATCACATGGTAATTCAACTAATCACCGTTTATAGCTTGACTCCAGGTGATCGAATAATTCACCGACTCTATTGTTTTTGTTGAAATGTTACACTACTATGTACAGAGACAAGTAGTTTGATCAGATTCATTTGCATTATTGTATATCACTTTACATCAACGGGCGAATCGCGCACAGGGATGTCAAAAGATTACATCTGATTATAAATTTACCCGTGCTGCAATTCAGTCCGTACGCAGTTCTATATCGTGAGCTAAATATAAAAGTCACGTAGCACCATTTCAATATTTTAACTACCAACATTTCCAGGTATTTAAAATTTGAGTAATAACCACATATCTACATTTCTTCTTCATCTCTCCACTTTTTCTTCACTTTTTTTTTATTTTTTGTTACGTGACTTTTCTACTTAGCTAACGATATTGTTCACCGATACAAAAGAAGTAGATGCTATACCAACGTAATTCTGCCCAGAAGACGACAATATACCATATTTGATTGTAATACAGTACAACCTCTCAATAGTGCCGCTCATGGGCTGTGAGGGGAATACATTTCTCAGAATCTCGGTTCCCCCACTCTGACTACAACCGCTTGTGAAAAACAGGTTTAACCTTCGTACCCTATTGTACGCCGGGAGTGTAGTATGGTAGTGGGGGAAGCGCCCGAGCACGGATTAGGGGAAGTGGCACTATTGAGAGTGGTACTATTGAGAGGTTGTACTGTACTGTGAAATATTGCTCATACCAATTAATGTAAACTAATTACGATATAAACTGACGACGTATGTTATATGTACCAATCGGGGCAGGATTTGGTATAGTCGACTACTTCGTGTTCGAGTGAATTCTTGATTTGTATCATGTTTGTACGACAGGTTTTCCTATAATGCAACCATTCGTTGAAACGGTATACTATGATCTATCACTGACTATTATGCCTGCTCTAAATTTAAACATGTTACGGATTCTGAACCAATAATGAACTGTGATTTGAAACCGACGTCAATGAATCGTTTCGATTCGTTTCATTTTTTTTTTTTTTTTTTAGTACACTTTAATTAATAATAACTCTTTACCAACATGTATAACTCACCAAATTTTATATCGATTACGTGCTCGCGTGCATATAGACTGTATATTATATGTATTACAGTATGTATACACATCAACACCATATGAAATATCATTTTGTTTATAACATTGTTCAATGCACATATACGTTTTATGTGTGGGTATATTACTAGAACGTAGCGATGCAATCAATTCATAGTAGTGTTATTTGATGACTTACCCATTATTTGTGGGACATGTTCATATAAACATGTTATTGTTAGCTGATGTGTTGCGATGCATTCACATTTATATCAACGAATAAATAATTATTATATTTCATAATAATTAATTAAGCTGAGTATATGCGATAATAATGTTTTTGTTTTCCCGACTCCGGTGAAATGGCTTCATTTTTTATCTGTGATGCAGGAGCGAAACCACTCATTCTTAACAAATAACACGTGCGCATGCGCCATACTTCATTCTTCCCTCCGGGAGTAACATGTATAGTTGACACGAGGGAAGAATGGACCCGAGCGCGCGCGAACTACGATCAGTGCCATCTGTTGTTGTTCTAGATTTTAAGCTAGAAAAATGATAGTGCTTGAGGTTATAAACGAAGGCACATTTCGATAATTGTGGGCATGCAAAAGTGGCGTTTTTTTTCTTCTGCGAATTAATTTGTCAAAGTCAGTTTCTATTGGTAACTGGACGCAAGGTACTTTTTCACTAGTTCAAATTTCAAATACCAGATGGAGAACGTGTCTCCGCTATAAGGATACATGACCCGATTTGAGTAGTACTAGTTTTGACCACGAGGTGGCTACGCTTGAGATACAGTTACCAATAGTAAAATTATTTGTATTCAACTTGCTAGTTCTTTTAACCACACTATTGCAAATTCGCACCACCTAGGGTGGTATTCATAGTCAGGTCTCAAGTCACATCTTGAGGCTGTCTTGGTGAAGATCATCTTATTAATAAAGATCTTCTTATTTATACGTATGTTTCATAGTCCAGTCTTGAGAAAAACTTCGTCAAGAAGGCCATGCTCGAGACGATCTCATTTCTGCCAAGATAGTCTTGATCAAGACCATGCTTGAGCGTTTGCCTATTCTCTGTTCGGGAAATTCCGTCTATTTTCTGTTAGATCGCCCAATCAGCGCGCCAGGTATGCAGCGCGCGGATATTATGAATTGTTTACCGTCGCAACCAGTTTGTTTGTTTTTAATTTGGCATGGTTCATTATACAAAATGTCAAATAAACAAGCAGTGGTATCGCGTCATTATACGCCGTGTGAGAAAAAGCTTTTTATTGAAATTTTGCTAACACATAAAAGTGTTATAGAAAACAAAAAAAGTGATGGTGCTTCGAACAAAGCTAAAGATAAAGCGTGGGCTAGAATCACTGCAGAATATAATGCTAGTCAAACTATTACGCAAGAGGTGAGTGAATAATTTTTTTGATGCATCATCATATTTCGTCTCAATAAGTATGAAATTGTGATACATCGTTTTTTCGTATTTCCATTCATTTTAATTTCATGGAGGATTGCATACCATGATTTCGATGATAACACTGTATAAAACTTCCTGACCTTTTCCATATAAAGACGATCGATTACATAATTGTATTTTTCTGTCATCATATGTCATTACCTTGAAATACGTGTTTTCGTGTAGCGAACAGTAGCCCAGTTAAAGAAACTATGGACCAATACTAAACATGCGCATCGAGATGCGCTTACAAAAGAAAAACAGAGTCGACTAGCTACAGGAGGAGGACCGGAAGAGCCAGCTGCAGATATCGACGCTGGCGTCGCTTTAATTGCTCCGCATCTCATGGTCACCGCACCTGTTCTATTCACATCTACCCTGAGCGACACTGAAATAGATAGTGAGTATTCGAAGTTCATGCTTTTGAATGAGTGCTCAATTCAATTGTGTATATAAAATTTTCATTCTAGGCGCTTACGAAATTCTGTATACGGAATCCGAAGATAAAGACGTAGGTGAAACAGGCAGCTTGGACGTTATCAATATATGTGGTATAAATAAACCTATGGTTTTAGAACTCAATAATTACATGGAATTTATTCAAATGCATTTTCTGATATTGTCCGATATCACACTATCATTTCAGAAAATGAACGATGCGACAGGGGAGAGCGACCGAAAAATATAGAAATCATAAAAGACGGCATTCCAGAGATCCAAATACAGACAGCGTCTACCATCCGCCGTAAGTAGTAATTGGTTTTATATTGAATCATGACATTTCACACAGGCCTCATGGACACAGGCTGTGGTTGATTTATGGACGGTTCGTATTTTGGTTTAATCATTCATCAATTTGTAACGGATACATTCCTCATTCTCGCGAAAATGATGAACATGCACGAACGAGTTGTTCATTGATAATTTTTTTATTACTGAACCGATATCGCCGGTTAATTCGACGATACTAACCTAGATGACTGTGAAAAAAAAAATGAACCGTTCCTGTAAATCAACCGCAGGTAGTGTACTATTTCTCTGAATCGTTATAGGGTAACGGAATTTAATCTTACAGCAGAGTCTGGCCCTCCATCAAAAAAGGCCCGAGTTTCGATTTCCAATCGCAGTGCTTTTCAAACTAGTGAAGTTGACTTTAAAATTGAGCGGATCAAGAAGTTAATCGAGCATGATGAAAAACTCGCAGAAATTCGCTGCACACATGAAAATGAGATATTTGAAATGAGGAAGAAACACGAAGAAATGTTGAATAAGATAAAAAGGGAACACGACAACGACATGAACGAAATTAAGAAGAAACATTTGATGGGAATTCAGCTCTTGGAAATGAAAGCTGCGGAAGCCAAACTTAAGCTAGTTGAACTAGAATTCCAACAAAAATCATAATTGCACTTGAAAAATATACTCACGCATACATTTTATAACAAATATGTATTGCAATACAGCATTAATAAAGAGAAAAAATTAAATTAATACACTGAACATGATTCAAATTTTTTTTTTTTATAAAATAAACTTATAACACACAACCTTACTCTCTTTGTATATGTATAGGTATATTTTTTATTAGCAGTTAAATTATTCATAGCGCATGAAACAATCGTTCAATAAGAGCCCTCCGCATCGCCGTACCTTCCCCTGGTCGTATCGGAGCTGGAATTTCAGGTATGTGTTCGTGTTCTTCATGCAGCTCATCGTCTTCAGGTAGTATTTCATCGATGGTAAGGGACATATTATGCAAAACAGCACATGCTACGATGATTGTCGTCACACAGATGAGTTTGTTCGCCATACCTCTTGATAAACATGGAAACCTACGCTTCCAAACGCCAAACAGCCGTTCAACGACGCATCTGGTCCTGCTCTGGATATAATTATACCTGCAGCAAAAAATTTGTCAAAGAGCTGTATAGACAAAGGGGCGATGGATTGTTCGGTTACCTTTCCTCAGCAACAGTTATAGGGTTAGCGACGGGTGTTAGAAGAAATGGTAAGCTTGGATAACCTGCATCCCCGACAAGAACACCAGATAGCAGCCGTTCTCTGTAGCGCATGTAGATTCGTGAGTTATGAAATTTTCGACTATCATGCTCGCTGCCAGGCCACTCTGGAACGATGTCTAATATTTCCATACGGGGTCCAACAACCACCTTCAGTCGGAATAAAACACAGTCATAATTCATAATTCGTGGGAAATTGAAAATGATGTTATCACTTTGGTCGGTACCTACCTGCACGTTGAGAGAAAACCATCCTTTGCGATTTCTATATGTTTCTTGAAATCGCAAAAAATTTGTATGAGTTATGCGAATGTGGGTGCAATCAATTGCTCCGTCAACTCCTGGAAGTCCTATTCCATCACCGTCCATTCCAAGCTGCTTAAACAATCGCCTGTTCTCAGTCTGATCTTCTCGAGTAGATGGCATTTTAATATAGTCACGCATTTGTGCTGGAAGTAGAGCTGATACGCGAAAGACAATTCGTGACACCGATGATTGTGAAATGCTCAGCAAGTCTGCACACACGAGCTAATTGATTGAAATGATTATGAGAAGGAATATACCATACACAAATTATAGTTAGGTATTTTAAAATTCGGACTTTGAGTCCTCTGAACAATTCTACATTTGCAATTTACCTTTGGAGAACATTCTATACATCACAAGGGTTGAACTTACCTGAAAACTGCCAGTCGCATAGAATCGAAGACTAGTTATCAATTGGAAAACTGGAGCGATTGGCAATCCACGGTTATTATTTTTTGTTAGCGGTTCGTGAATTAACGGTAAAATGCCGTTCATCACGGCGTCCTTACTAAATCTGTAGCGCTTTTTAAATTCCACATCAGAAAAAAAATCGAACGGATTTTGGCCATCGCGGATGTATCTTTTTGGGAGTCGTACAACTATTTGATCACCTTCTTCATCGTCGCTGTACAAAATATCTTCATCGGGCTCATCAAAAATGTTGTTCAAATTATCCATTTATAGGTTGGAACTGTCCATACACTTTAGATTGAGATTACGAATTTCACGAATTTCGTTTGATATTCCACTTCAATCAGATGGGTCTCAAGACGTGTCCGAACTCGTCTCGAGAAAGAACGTCTTGTTCGCAGTATCAGACACCAAATAAGATAGACTAGATTGACTATGAAACTTGGCATACTTGAAGAAGTGCTTATTGTAAATAAGATCGGACTATAGGACCATACAAGTCCCGTTTTCAACAAGATCTGCTTCGCCAAGACCAACTTCATTTACGAATCTTGAGATCGTCTAATTTGTCAACTATGCATCTGAATGGTGTCTTGAGACAATACTTGAGACTGTCTTGGAAATAAGATTCGACTATGAATACCACCCCTAGAATGTCTTTTTCGTGGCTTTGCTCAACATTTTTTCAGAACGGTTAATTACTTGACATACTATAATATACTATCTTCACGAATTATTTGATGTGAATTAAATTTGCTCACACATATATATTAAGGATGTAACTCTACAAGTTTGGAACGGTTAATTACTTGGTTATAACATAATATACTATCTTCACGAATTATTTGATGTGAATTAAATTTGCTCACACATATATATATATATTAAGGATGTAACTCTACAAGTTTGGAGCGGTTAATTACTTGGTTATAACATAATATACTATCTTCACGAATTATTTGATGTGAATTAAATTTGCTCACACATATATATTAAGGATGTAACTCTACAAGTTTGGAACGGTTAATTACTTGGTTATAACATAATATACTATCTTCACGAATTATTTGATGTGAATTAAATTTGCTCACACATATATATGGGGTAGTCTCCCTCGAACGGGACACTTTTCTGCGCATAGGTCACAGATTTTGGTGCCACGCGAGATTGTGACTTCGAACCGATCCCCAACAAGGAATCCAGAGCCATTCGCCTTGGTATCAAGTGGTTCGGAAGTTATTCGATGTTCAAAATATGAAAAAATCTGTTTTCGAGCGCACGGAACGATCTTTAGGCGTACGTAACTTCCGTTTGAGCGATCATACAGATGTTTTTCACTTGTGATTCGGAATCGCAAAACTTTCACCTTTCACGCTGTGAGCTCAGAAATTTTGGAAAAAAAATTTTTCACTACGATTTTTTCAAAAAACTTTCGTTTTTTAGTTTTCGAAACGAAGGCCATAATTTTTGATGATGAATATTTTACTGTAGGTAGTCCTTTGAATACTGAAGAATCTCTGAAATTTGTGGAAGGGTGTTCGGCCTTGTTTTTGTTCAAATAATTCGACGATGAATTTTAATCATTGGATCAACGCGCCTGGAGTCTTTTTGTTCAACCAATAGGCCATAGTTTCCACTATAAAGATTTTACGGAACTTGACGTATTCAGAAAAATTGCTATCAGAGAATCATAAAATTTTATATTCAAAATTTAAAATTTTTAAAAATTTTAAATTTCATGATTCTCTGATAGCAATTTTTCTGAATACGTCAAGTTCCGTAAAATCTTCATAGTGTAAACTATGGCCTATTGGTTGAACAAAAAGACTCCAGGCGCGTTACTCCAATGATTGAAATTCATCGTCGAATTATTTGAACAAGAACGAGGTCGATCACCCTTCCACAAATTTCAGAGATTCTTCAGTATTCAAAGGACTACCTACAGTAAAATATTCATCATCGAAAATTATGGCCTTCGTTTCGAAAACTGGAAAACAAAAGTTTTTTGAAAAAATCGTAGTCAAAAATTTTTTTTCCAAAATTTCTGAGCTCACAGCGTGTAAGGTGAAAGTTTAGCGATTCCGAATCACTAGTGAAAAACATCTGTATGATCGCTCAAACCGAAATTACGTACGCCTAAAGATCGTTCTGTGCGCTCGAAAACAGATTTTTTCATATTTTGAACATCGAATAACTTCCGAACCACTTGATACCAAGGCGAATGGCTCTAGATTCCTTGTTGGGGATCCGTTAGGAGTCAAAATCTCGCATGGCACCAAAATCGGTGACCTATGCGCAGAAAAGTGTCCCGCTTGAGGGAGACCACCCCATATATATTAAGGATGTAACTCTACAAGTTTGGAGCGGTTAATTACTTGGTTATAACATAATATACTATCTTCACGAATTATTTGATGTGAATTAAATTTGCTCACACATATATATATATTAAGGATGTAACTCTACAAGTTTGGAACAGTTAATTACTTGGTTATAACATAATATACTATCTTCACGAATTATTTGATGTGAATTAAATTCGCTCACACATATATATATATTAAGGATGTAACTCTACAAGTTTGGAGCGGTTAATTACTTGGTTATAACATAATATACTATCTTCACGAATTATTTGATGTGAATTAAATTTGCTCACATATATATATATATATATATTAAGGATGTACTTCAAGATTTGTGATTCAAATATCTTTTACACAGACTGCATGTATACTTTAGGCTTATGTTATTGCTACGATTCATTGTGTGATTTTCACCGATAGCTGTTGCACGTCGTTGTCTACCGAATTTATTCATGTCTTCTATTTCTTCATCTTCCGTAGTTAAATTGTTTCTTTCGGCGCAATTGCTATGATACGAGCTCTGGCACAAGGTGCACACCAATGTCTCAGTATTTGACAATAATTCCTTGAAACAATGCCTACACCTCTCGCTGAGGTTTTCAGATTTTAAAATCAGCTCTTCAGCTACTTGTTTCCGTAATGTATTTGGCTCAAGAAATGTACCGTAAGAAATGTTTTTGCCTATGCATCTGATATAGTGCATTACATACACGCCACAATTCGAGCAATCGCTGTTCACTTGGAATGGACGATTATATTCTTCCTGTTCTTTCCAATTAATAAATCTAAGTTGGCCTAAATACGAGCTCGTAGTACATTCGCGTAAAAATTTAGTAAACGCCGTCTTCACTCGCTCAGCGTCACTTGTCTTCCGATACGGATCCATTAAAATCAATGTCTCAGTGTCAATGTCCACGACCAGTAAGCGCCAATGACCCTCTAGTGCATATGGCATCAGCAATTTACCGTAACAGTTGGTTGCAATTTTATATACACTAAGACTACTGCTTTTTCGCTTTTCCCAAAAGTTACCAATTATCGTACAACCAATGTCTGTTGGAACATATGCAACATTACTGTCCCACTCATCCATGTGCGTTACCGTATACGCGTCGATTTTTTGACCATCAACCCATCTGTTTGTGTTGACGACGCTTGCAAATTCTCTTGCAGAAACCTGAAACTCTTCCTGTACTAATGGTAAATTCAGTTTGGATGAATAGAGACCGAGCTTCACGCGAGACGACGTAGATCCCATATAATATGGCAGACTATTTATCATTCCATTTTTCAATATTTCTAAACTTGACCTACTACTTTTAACAATTATTTCCGACCCGTGTGCATCATCTATCAATGATTCTAACTCACTTTCATCATTTTTGTCACCCCTCTCAATCTTACTTCTTTTCAATTGATGCCTCTTAGTAATATTCTTTCTTTTTCTTTTTAATGGCGCGACGCTAAAATTATGATTTGTTGTAATTTTTTTTACGATTTTTCTACTCTCATCATTTTCATTTTCAATATTTTCTAAATTTGACCTACTTTTAACAATTATTTCCGACCCGTGTGCGTCATCTATCAATGATTCTAACTCACTTTCATCATTTTTGTCACCCCTCTCAATCTTACTTCTTTTCAATTGATGCCTCTTAGTAATATTCTTTCTTTTTCTTTCTAATGGCGCGACGCTAAAATGATGATTTGTTGTAATTTTTTTAACGATTTTTTTACCCTCATCATTTTCGTATCCTGTCAGAATTTTCTTACCCATCTTTATTAGTTCCCTTCCCTCCATGTACACGTTTCGCTTTTTCTTTGTTTCCAGCTTTAAAATATCTTTTTGCTTGCGTCCCCACTTTTCAATTTCGAAAGCATTCGAAGCTGCTTCGACGTACAGCGGATAATTACTAACTTTTATTGCTGATTTAGTTTGGACGCCTACTAACTTTTCCTCCTGTACTAAGCACTCATTATTTTCTTTTAATTTCCTACACCCTTCGCCGATTGTTATAGCCTGTTGCCCTTCCAATATCGTTCGTTTATACACACGCATGTAGGACTCGGCATACGCATTCGTGACACGAGAAATACTTTGATCTACAAGCTCTAACATCATTCCACTCCAAATTGGGCAGTACGGCATAAATGTTTTTGTCAAGTACTCTGCGAATCCTGGTGCGTAGTACTTGTTACTTACATCTTCCACCTCTTTCTCCTTTATCTCGATGTCATCTTTTCTAAACATTAATTTTCGCCAATAACGCTCATAAAATGGCGAATTAGCATATATAGCTTCGTTTTTTCCATGAATTTCAACGAATTCATCGCCTAATTGCAATTCCTTTTCTTCTAGAATCTCGGTCTCTTCATTCATTTTGGATAGATGATCCTCTTTTTTTTTGTTTTGCACCACTTAGTAATAATATACCGTATTCCGCGTTCGCTCTATCTTTTGTGAGTGTCGTAGATAAAAGATCTTCGAAAACCATGTCCATTTCATCTATTGATCTGCTCAATATCATGAGACCCATACACTCCATAAGAAAAGATTTTATTTTTAAAAGTTCGGGAAAATCTTTTTTGATAGTTTTGGCAACCCTGTGCATGATGTGCGCACAACAACTCAAAATATAGATTATATTTTTAGGTATTACATTTTTAGTTACGTATTCGTACGCTATTTGTAAATATCGTTCCACGTTCATATGATTCCATTCGAATAAGATGCTGTGCATAAATACCCAACTCCAATCAACAACAATTGCGTTTACAAATGGCCATTTATTCCATGTTCTTTCAACGAAAGCTCTATATTTTTTTAGAAATATTGAAATTGATGTGATGTCATGTTCTGACGTATACATTTCACAAATGGGTATAATCGCTCTAGTAGCTCTGTATAATACGCAGTAATAAAAAATTTTCTTACACTGTAAAAATTGAGGATTACGAACATTTGCCCCAGTCGCGTCTAAATGTAATATGGCTGGCCGTACTCTGTCCACTACATCTAACTGTTTTTCAGAAAATAATAAAATTTGGAGCGGTAAGGAAAATTGTCTAATCGAAGGATCTTTCATTATATGCGCTTCCATAGCTAATTGCACTGCGTCTGCTATATCCCTCGACTTTAAATGTAGTCTGCTTTTACATCTAGCCTCAGACCGAACTTTATGAAGTGTTTGCAGATGTCGCACGTCTTGTGTGTGTCCATCGGCAAACAATTCCTTATCGCAATCGCGAATGCTTCTCAGCTGGATATTTCGAGCGGATTGATATTTTAGCAGTTTTTTCATCTCATTACGTCTTGAGCCTCTCAATGGACGGAATTGTCTAGCTTCATTTGAGGGATGTTGATACAGGATTTTATTGTCACTCGAAACATTTATTTCGATGATGTGAGAGTCGATTTCCAAGATGTCAAATCTAAAATACGCGCGATGACTTGCTATCAAACAACGTGCATACGCGACAAATCCGTCATTATTTGCTCGTATTCCCCCATAAAACCCTAACGGACACGAACAACTAAACTCATCGATCATCAATGCTGTGATCTTTTCTCTCATCAAAGTGTCACTTAAAAAGCCATCCTTGCTCGCTACCGTATCCGTTAACGCGGTGACTAGTCCTATAAAATTATCATACTTTTTAATACTTTTTTTTTCTTGATTTGAACTATTTTTGGCCAATTGTATCGGTGAATCTCTCTCTACATCAGAATTAGCCAATCCATTCAACGGGTTTTCAATATCGTAGTCATTATCTGTGTCTTTGATTTTATAGCTACCCCTACTGCAGTCGTCGTCGAGGTCGTCATCATTATCTACAAAATCGTAGACGTCCGTCTTCGTCGTCGTATAAACCGTCGTCGTTGCGTTATTACTGCCCACAGTTTGTTCAGTCGCGTCTACGTTATGTTCAGTCGCGTCTACGTTATGTTCAGTCGCGTCTACGTTATGTTCAGTCGCGTCTACGTTATGTTCCGTCGTGTCTACGTTATATTCAGTCGCGTCTACGTTATTGTCATTACAAAGTGAATTGTTACTTGTACACAGATCATTGGTACAGACTACACCTGTCGTATGATTAATTGCGTTTGTTATTTCAGATTCGGTAACTATTATTTCGCTAGACGCATTCACATTTGATTCTACGGATATACCTGATTGATGAATCGGCTTTTTCATTGCAGGAGTTTTCAAAATCTGGAAATGCCCTGCTCTTCGTTTACCGGTAAAGAGTAAATTTACGCTTTCGGCTTCACCAGCTGGGTCGGTTCCCATTGGGTTCAACGTACTTATGAATATAAATTTGCCATTTTCACGTCTATATAATTTCACAGTGCACTCAAACAATGTGACAAACATCGCGATTTCAAAATCGGTTCCGTAAACACGATTTTGACCCATATGTGATGCATATTGACCAGCAGTTTCATACTTAAACTCTTCGCACGTTGCATCCAATATGTCCTTATTATCCCCCCAATTATCGACAACGTATCGAACAATTTCGTTTCTTACATACGCAAATGAATTTTGATTGCCAAAAACCGCATAAGATAGGCATCTAAAGAGACAATTCCCGTCACCTTCAATCGGCATAATTTCGAATAGATTTGAATCTGAATTTGAATTTAGAATAGATATATCAGTATTTTTTATACTTTCCGACGAATCTGTGGCTGCGGACCGTGATTTGCTTTTCAGAGCTGCGTCAACTAGGTCCCGCAAGGCTTCGTTCTGCCACATTCGTCTCAATTTTGCACGCAGTTTTTTGTCAGACTTTGTTTTCCATTTGCGAGCGATCTGTCGAAAATAATCGTCTACATTACATTCTATAATATGGTGTACGTCAGGTGATCAAATCCAGTGCGCGCATATTGGCGGTTCCACGTTAGAAGGACCAGTCAGGTATCAGATATATTTTTAAGCGTTTCGACAGATTTAGCGTATCGACAGTCTTCATCAAAATAGATTTTTATGCGAAATTGGAAATTCAACTTATTAAATACTTATTCAAGTTATTATCGTAGCTAATTTCATGCAACTCATTTTTAAACAAATGGCAGCATCGTTGATAATGATGATACGTGAATTTTTTAACTACCCGTACCTCTGCTTTTATAGAAAAAAGGCAGTTATTGTAATCATCCCTAAAATGAAAAGTTGAGTTTTAAGGACAACTATACCGACTAGGCAACTTCGGTAGACCGCTGAGGCGGCGCGAAGCCTGAATACTACGCGCCACAAGCTTTAACAATTTCTTCTATATAAAACCAAAAAGAAAAGCTATTCGCCAAAATTTCGTACCGGCTTCACAATGGTTTGAAGCTTATCTGCAATTTTTTAAAGATTTTTCAATCGTCCGGCTCGAACTTCGAAAAATTAAAAAAAGTTACTTTTATAAATAAACAGTCTAAAAATTGATTTTATTAACGTTCATTATTTTATATGTATCTAAAACTTACATGTCTTCTAATAATAATTTAATGCGCTTCTTGCAACAATGATTGATGATTACGTGCCAAAATCTTAACAATCGGATTTACGATTCCATATGAAATTCTGGTTTCTTCAAGGCTATCGATACGCAAAATATAAAAAATATTTGAGACCTGACTGATCATTCTCACGTGTAACCGCACATAACATGAGTATTCGTGCATGCGGGTCAATCGGCTCACTCCCGGTCCACTCGATTCAGCGTGAAAAGTGTATATTATATGTACTTTAACCCATGGTTCTCGTGCCTCTATATGTGGCAATTATCCTGCAGCACATGTGATAGTATCTTACGCGCCGCGCCGAGCTGCTTCGATTGCTGCCCATGCACAAGTGAAGTGTAACCACATTACGTGAATTTTATACACACATACTAGTATATTTTGCAAAAATTCCACGCACGAGTGGCAAACACTACTTATTGATGCGGTGTGCGTAAGATTCTTAAAAAAAAATGTCATATAGGAAGCTGTCTCTGTCAATTCAGCCACCCATTTCACTTGAGGTGAAAACATTTTTGAATGTTTTCTTGGTAATGAAATATTTATGCAAATAAACGAAATCGAAATAAACGAAATAAACGATGAAGATTATATTCTATCAAAACTGTTGGAAGCTGCGGAAATTACTACAAAAAATGCCCGGCATGAAAAATCTAGCGTGAATAAGTGATTGCGAAGTTAAATAATTACGAACCAATGTAGACTATATTATGTATATTTTTTATTTCATTTTTTTAATTTCATTTACTTTACGCACACGCCTGCCTGAAATCGTATCTTACGCACACTGCATCAAAGAATATATGATGCGCACAGTAAGGAGGAGCATCAGCTTGTCGCGTGAGGGGAAATTAATTATTAATTAATAATTTTTTTTTTAATTAATCAAAAAATAGAAAAACAATATAAGTTATGAATATCACAAGCTACAAATTGGTCAGTACTTGTAAAAATGTCTCTTGAAATTCGGTGATTTTTTTCAATAAAATCAAAATGGTCCAAGTTTATAAATTTTGAAAAATTCATTGTGTTTGGACGGGTTGAGACGAAAATCTGAAAAAATTCCCAAATGCTGTTTTCGGTAGGAACAAAAAAATATAAAATTTTCAACAAAATCAAAAATGGTCGGGGTTCCGGGTTGGTCGGTTTCGTGTGGAATTCCCCATATATATATATATATATATATATATACACCGAGAGAAAGGATTTTTTGAACCAAGCAAATATATTTAGTTGAGGCATATTCGTTTCGATTGAGTATTCCTCATTTGACTTGAACATCACGTGTTTATTCCAACCTTTTCGGTGCAGTTGGTTTGACCAAATAATTCAGTCAAATAAAATTGTTGATCGGACTGAACCTTCGCTTGTTTCAATTGAAGTTTCAGTCGATTTCAGGGGATTGAGTTAACTGATTACGCATTTTATTACAACGTATATTTAGTTCTCATAAGTCAATTTCTGTTGACTGGAATATAATATTCATTCAAACTAAATAAAAGTATGAATTCAACTGACAATCTCATGTTTCGACATGAACCACATATTTTGTTGATCGAATTATAGGTATTGATTGACGTAATCGAATGCTTGATTTGTACAAATTATGTCAACGAGTAATACGAACTCAACGTGTTGTTGTTCCAAACAAATGTTGGATTCATAATACAAAATTTTGTATTGCTCTGAATGTATCGGATGGTTTTTATAGATATTATTACATATTCATTTTAAGCGTTACAGTGAGTCAGAACTCTTGGAACTCTAGGAAAGAAATTGAATTGAGAAGATATTTGGAACTCGGATGTTCAGTCTAGATATCTTAGCTGCATTAAAACGCTGATAATATTGAGACAGATGCCAAGTTCGAAAGAAATAGAACAAAGTGATTACTTATTTCAATAAATAGTTTGGCGTAGTCGGTAGAGCGTGCGACTAGTAATGCGAGCGAATGCGTGCGTCCCGGATCGAATCCCGGCCGAAATAATGCGATGTTTTTCTAATCTAAAAATCCTTACTTTGTATTAATATGCGGTTGATTACAATTAGTAGGTATTGTTCAAGGCATCATACATTGTAATAAATTCATTATAACAATCTGAATTTATTTTATAACGTTCGACCTAGATCCCTATCTGACATTTTTTACATTGCTATTAGTCATTTCAATTTAATATTTTGTTAATATAACAGCACGAATTATCACAAGGAATGGATACGTTGTGTTACTGACTGAACACTCTGTTAAATCAAGCATTTATGTCGCCAAAATGATGCTTCCATTACTTGGTTCAACTGGATATTGAGTTCCGGCAACTATTTTATACAACTAAATAGTTTGTTTCAATTAACACAACATTCACTTCCCCATATTTGATCGCCGCATTTTGCTCAGTCAAATGAATATCATTTGCTCCAACAAATCCTTTCTCTCGGTGTATATATATTGTAACGGAGTTTTCCAGAGCTCTAACTCCGCACCCTACGGCGTTCCTTGATAAAGATAATTTAATAAAAGACTAAAATAGAGAGAGTTGGGCGCCAGACACGGAAGTGTCGTTTTTCACAAAAATCTACTAAACAATAGCGATATTAAAAGATACTACTTAATTGTCGGAACGACGGCCTTAAAGCGTCAGCTAACTCAGATTTTCTGCGATAAGGGTAGAGGGGGTGGATTCACCTTAATAAATAGTCAAATAAAATATAGAACACCAGATATAAAATTCCTTCGATGAAATCCGGAGATTTCGTATATTGTTTCAAGATAATTATATAAAAGTGATCAAACACAAATGACCGAGTCAGAAATAATTACAGAAATAGTTTTCAAGATAATAGTACAGAATAATATTTAAGAAATAGACAGCGTTGGAATAATGCGGAACCAAGAATATAATATTAGTGAGTCTTATTGCGTCTCAGCGGTAATATAAAAGAAACGTAAACACGCCGGTTAGCTAGCTAACGCCGTAGAAGCGATACAATGCAAGCTACTCTAATTTCCAGGTTGCGTATCACCGAGCGATACGATACTCTCGGCAAATTTTCTAATAGCGGCGAGCTAGCGGTATTAATGATAATTATTCAGCGATAATTAATGCAATAACTAATATAACGACTCGAAAAATACAGTAAACTAAGTTCGCAAGTACAAGGGAAATTATTAATTCTAGAAGATACAGGTGACCATAATACCTCGCTTAATCCGCCTCAAATTAATTAATCGAGAGGTATTCTCTTTTTATAGCGACTCTATGGCGGTAGTTAAACGAGCTACTAATCGATATGAGATAAGGAATTATTTAGATCCTACACAAGGATAAAGATAGCAAGTTAATCAGATAAATAAAGATAATCCGGGCTAGCGAGGATTTTAAGAGATAGCGCAGATTCTTCAAGATAGTAGAGATATTTCAAGATAATAGAGATATTTCAAGATAATAGAGATATTTAAAATAAATCAGAATAATAGAATAATAAAGAATTAGAGCTAGAACCACTTAAACTAATAAGAAATGAACAACCTAATACTATGACTTTCTACGTCAGCCAACCCACGGGGAGTTGGATTACAAGCGACACACCATGCGAGACTATACTACTTATGGTTCAAATATATTATAATAAATTAAAGATAGCGAAATATAAGATACAGAGTATTCTCAAGCGAGAATTTAGATCAGAATAAGCAATCAAATAAGCGTTAGCAGATCATAAGCAAATTAAGCAGCGATATTAGACTAATTAGCGAAATATAACCAAGCGTAAAGATAATCAAAATGGCTGAAGGCAATTATAAAGTGCTTTTACTGAATTCTTCGAACTGAACGTTACGTGCGTAACCCGTAGGTTCGCGATACACAAAAATAGAGTATAAAATAATCAAATGAGAGTTCAGCGATAGCTTTTGTGGATTTTTCTAGCAATTATTGATCATAAAGACCTTACCTTGCTGTAGAGCGGCTTCTGAAGCACAGACACTAACTTACTTAACTTTAACTTTACTGATTATTCTAGGAGCGAAAACTATTGTAAGCGAGAGAGGAGCAGATCACACGTCTATCGGCGTTAAGCGGGACGTAGAAGTGAAGATTCTCCGTAGACAATTTGGCGAGCTGGCTCCCAGTGAGGTAGGTCAAGGTGGGGAACCTATCAGGACCAATTAATCGTCTGATTGGTCCTGCGAGCGACAAAGTTCGAACAGTCAACTCGTCAGTTGACCAGAACGAAGCGTAATCTTATTGCCGGGCGTCAGGCGTTACTTCACGCGCTTCACAGCGACAGAACTACCGTTCTGCGGTATCTCAGCTGCGAGATGGCTGGCGGGAGGGTGTGACCTTGGTTCTCGTTGAGCTTTTCCGATCCAGGCGATATCCATCCCTCGGGATGTCCTCCACAGCGGTAATCCCTGCGATAGATGACCGACTGTAGACTTCTGCCAGGTCTAGGTGTCTCATCTGAGTCGCCACCTCTTCGTGACCTGACAGAGCACGTAGGACGCGATACTCGTCCACCTTTACGTAGGATGTCCTCTGGCGATACGTTACGTCACTCGTCCAGGTATGGACTCTGCGTGACGTCGGCTTCAGATTGCTGGATCGGGCGATATAAACTGACTGCACTCGACGTAACAGTCAGATGCTGGGTGACAAGATGCATCGGCTGGCAGGAGGTCTTATGGGGACCCTGTTCACTCCCTAGCGATATTCCTCCAAGGTCTACATCCCTCCCCGTAGATGTTGCGGTACTATCCGTAGTACTGGTACCGTACTGGACTGCATACCGTCGATAGCATCTCCGGAGCGGAAGTTCTTGTAGCGGAAGTTCGGAAGTCGTTGTCTTCTTTATCTCTGTCTCTCTCTCTCTCGCGGTACATTAACAGAAAAACACTTCAAATTAGTCTAACTCTATTGCTTATTAACTAGGTGTGTCACTTGTATCCCGAGGGTCTAGACGGCGATATCCTCTCTCTCTCTCGATATTACTAATAAAATACATGCCAGAAGGGCTCTAGTGACGGCAGCTAATCTGCAACGTCACAACTCCTCCCTCCTAAAAGGAGGCCTAACGAAGGCAAGGCCTCTATGTCATAGCTAGACCACAAGCGATACAAGCAACTTCATAATTGACTGAGCACAACAATTAACACATGAATCAGAAAAAGATAGATTACTTACGTATTTGACTGCTAGTTCTGCGATATTGACAAAGATCATCCATGGTGTGGCTTACTGAACGAGAAGTCGTATTAAGTTGTTCTTTACTACCATCAAAATACTAACCATACTTAGGCAGCGATATGCAAAGATGTTATCTGCGGCAAGTGTCTCGAAGACTAAACTCATTAGACATGCTAAATAAGACACTCCTTAGGAACTTGCAAGATATCAGATAGATAAGATAGTAGATAGAGAAAGCAGAAGAAATTACATACTAGATGGTTCTAACTTACTGACGACGAATCAACTAAAATATATCATAGAGAAATGATCAAAATGATTTAAAAAAAAATTAGATAGGTGTTTTTGGACTTAAGACTAAGGATAAAATTGGTAAGAGAGAGAAAACCGGATGAGACGCGGATAGCGATTAGCGATATTTATTGGTGAGGTAGTCGTACATTTTCGGCTATTATACTTAAGGTAGCGATACATCCGCGCAAGCGATATTGGTGAGGTAGCTGCGTAGTTGGCTAGATACCCGGAGGAAGCACAGGTTGATATAATTTTAGATCGCTAACAGGTATTTTCCCAACTACTTTCCCACTACGTATGTCGCTTACTTCATGCATTGAGGGAGATAGGAGACGGGCGATTCGGAAAGGACCATGAAATCTCGGAACCAGCTTGGCGGCGATGTTTTGTTGAGCGGAAGACAACACGCGATGTCGTTTGAGCACCAAGTCTCCAACTTTGAAAGCGGAAGGACGATGATGCTGATCGTATTGTTTGGCTTGGCGGCGATACGCTTTATCAAGGTTGTCGGAAAAATCAACTACCATCTCCAAGTCGCGGTTAAAAGCTAGTCGGATCGCGCTCGGAAAGTGTAAACTCGGTACAATACGGCGATACTCTGGAACCGACGGTCGCGTGGTTCGATTAGCAAATGCACTTCACTCGCGAGCTCGGTGGTCTAACCGGCGGACGTATGCGGTGCGATTTTGAATATTATGATGCTGAAGGTCTTATAATTTAATTCTCGGTCTCTAGCGCTTAGCCGGGCGCGAGAGGAACCGGAATTGGTCAATGCATCGGGAGAATATCCCTGAATCGGGATGCAATGAACCGCGTAAGTCGTCACTGTCGACTCCTTTGAAGATCTTCAGTACGCCGGAAGCCAGTAAAAAAAACGGAGGCGCTAGATCAGTTTCTCACCGCGTTACCGTGGTTACGTTTCGGTAGGCGATAGCTTATTGAGCGGGAGGGGAATTTTCCGGAGTTAGCCGATCTAACCGGTGCCTTTTCTACAGTTCCGCACATCTCCGTGGGCAATTGGCTTTAGTTACATTTGGGTATCCGCAGCGATAACAGAACCGGGTTCGCGTTTCCGTACAAGCGGAAAATTGGTGACCGTCCTGATGACAGTTGTAGCAAAGGCGTAGGTGTGGAGGTCGCGGACCGTGGCTTGTTATCGGTGTAGTAGTCTCGGGTGCGGTAATGGTACTCGCGATATTTGGTACCGGAGCGGTATCGGTGACTTCGGGATTCGACGGTTGACTGATAGCGGTATGCGCGGAGTTATTTTTCTTTGCGCTTCGCTTGGGTGTTGTAGCGGTAATTACAATCTTCCTAATCTCATCAAAAAGTCTTTCCAACTCATCTAGGGGTGACAGCACCAGAGAGTCACTAGCGGTACTGGTACTCGGACGCGGATCGGTTGAGGTGGAGGCGCCCGTCCGCGGTCGAGGAGGTTCTCTAGCGGAATTTCTACCGAGTGTAGTGTGTTCGCAGGGTGGAGGTGCGATATTTACGGCGGTATGAGGCGAAGGCGTTATTTGATTCGCGTAAACCGGATTGATTTGGACGGTTGCGACTGCGGAGTCGTGCGGGTCGTATGGTAAAATAGGCGCAAGGTCTATGGTCGCGTCCCCTGAGTCAGAGGGAAAAGTCCTCTGACCTTCGGTACTTTCGCTGTGTGAGGGGGGTCTGTCCCCTCCCCTCGGGGAACTCCGTAGCGGCACTTCTGCTCGCTCTACTCTGAAAGGAGTTATCATCCGACCGCGTAATTCTGTAGCTGACCCGTTGGTCGCGGTATTGGGATGCGATAACACTAACCTAACGGTGCTTTCCGATATCAGTTGTAACCACTCACTTGAGCTCTGCGACATTTTATTATTTCGAACTAACTACGCGATATCGGTTAAATTCAAATTTGAAATTTTCAACGGATTGTTTATCGGGGGGATTAGCGATATTTAACGACAATAGCGGTACGATGTTATGGAACCGAGATTTGAGTCGATGAAATAAAGCGGTAATCCCTACGCAATAATAACCGTTGTGCGATAGTTCGAAAACAGCAAAGAAATGTTATTATTCGAGTTTAAGCGGATTATAGAACTCAATGTCAACAAAGAGATAATACTTTGTTGTTAAGCTATGGTTTTCGGATTAACAATCGGCGGTTAGATGTTCGTTAATTCAAACTGGCGGTAATCGGATATGGCGATAGCGGGTTCGAATAATTAATGTTCTAACGGTTTGTCTCGTTTTACCTTTTTCTTAATTCTAGGGTGTTTTGGAAGGAGTTTCGTCAGCAAGAAAGAATTAATCTAGATGATCAAAGAAATAGTATTATTCCAACCTTGTCGTATTATTTTAGCGAAAGACTTTTTATGATTCTTCCACCTGCAACGTGGTCACGACAGCTGAACGATATACGAATCGGATTTATATCTGGGTTCCTGAACTATATTTTATAGCGGTAATTTTTCCAATCAAAAATACTCTGAACTTTATTGGCGTGGCCCCACGTTGGGCGCCATTTTGTAACGGAGTTTTCCAGAGCTCTAACTCCGCACCCTACGGCGTTCCTTGATAAAGATAATTTAATAAAAGACTAAAATAGAGAGAGTTGGGCGCCAGACACGGAAGTGTCGTTTTTCACAAAAATCTACTAAACAATAGCGATATTAAAAGATACTACTTAATTGTCGGAACGACGGCCTTAAAGCGTCAGCTAACTCAGATTTTCTGCGATAAGGGTAGAGGGGGTGGATTCACCTTAATAAATAGTCAAATAAAATATAGAACACCAGATATAAAATTCCTTCGATGAAATCCGGAGATTTCGTATATTGTTTCAAGATAATTATATAAAAGTGATCAAACACAAATGACCGAGTCAGAAATAATTACAGAAATAGTTTTCAAGATAATAGTACAGAATAATATTTAAGAAATAGACAGCGTTGGAATAATGCGGAACCAAGAATATAATATTAGTGAGTCTTATTGCGTCTCAGCGGTAATATAAAAGAAACGTAAACACGCCGGTTAGCTAGCTAACGCCGTAGAAGCGATACAATGCAAGCTACTCTAATTTCCAGGTTGCGTATCACCGAGCGATACGATACTCTCGGCAAATTTTCTAATAGCGGCGAGCTAGCGGTATTAATGATAATTATTCAGCGATAATTAATGCAATAACTAATATAACGACTCGAAAAATACAGTAAACTAAGTTCGCAAGTACAAGGGAAATTATTAATTCTAGAAGATACAGGTGACCATAATACCTCGCTTAATCCGCCTCAAATTAATTAATCGAGAGGTATTCTCTTTTTATAGCGACTCTATGGCGGTAGTTAAACGAGCTACTAATCGATATGAGATAAGGAATTATTTAGATCCTACACAAGGATAAAGATAGCAAGTTAATCAGATAAATAAAGATAATCCGGGCTAGCGAGGATTTTAAGAGATAGCGCAGATTCTTCAAGATAGTAGAGATATTTCAAGATAATAGAGATATTTCAAGATAATAGAGATATTTAAAATAAATCAGAATAATAGAATAATAAAGAATTAGAGCTAGAACCACTTAAACTAATAAGAAATGAACAACCTAATACTATGACTTTCTACGTCAGCCAACCCACGGGGAGTTGGATTACAAGCGACACACCATGCGAGACTATACTACTTATGGTTCAAATATATTATAATAAATTAAAGATAGCGAAATATAAGATACAGAGTATTCTCAAGCGAGAATTTAGATCAGAATAAGCAATCAAATAAGCGTTAGCAGATCATAAGCAAATTAAGCAGCGATATTAGACTAATTAGCGAAATATAACCAAGCGTAAAGATAATCAAAATGGCTGAAGGCAATTATAAAGTGCTTTTACTGAATTCTTCGAACTGAACGTTACGTGCGTAACCCGTAGGTTCGCGATACACAAAAATAGAGTATAAAATAATCAAATGAGAGTTCAGCGATAGCTTTTGTGGATTTTTCTAGCAATTATTGATCATAAAGACCTTACCTTGCTGTAGAGCGGCTTCTGAAGCACAGACACTAACTTACTTAACTTTAACTTTACTGATTATTCTAGGAGCGAAAACTATTGTAAGCGAGAGAGGAGCAGATCACACGTCTATCGGCGTTAAGCGGGACGTAGAAGTGAAGATTCTCCGTAGACAATTTGGCGAGCTGGCTCCCAGTGAGGTAGGTCAAGGTGGGGAACCTATCAGGACCAATTAATCGTCTGATTGGTCCTGCGAGCGACAAAGTTCGAACAGTCAACTCGTCAGTTGACCAGAACGAAGCGTAATCTTATTGCCGGGCGTCAGGCGTTACTTCACGCGCTTCACAGCGACAGAACTACCGTTCTGCGGTATCTCAGCTGCGAGATGGCTGGCGGGAGGGTGTGACCTTGGTTCTCGTTGAGCTTTTCCGATCCAGGCGATATCCATCCCTCGGGATGTCCTCCACAGCGGTAATCCCTGCGATAGATGACCGACTGTAGACTTCTGCCAGGTCTAGGTGTCTCATCTGAGTCGCCACCTCTTCGTGACCTGACAGAGCACGTAGGACGCGATACTCGTCCACCTTTACGTAGGATGTCCTCTGGCGATACGTTACGTCACTCGTCCAGGTATGGACTCTGCGTGACGTCGGCTTCAGATTGCTGGATCGGGCGATATAAACTGACTGCACTCGACGTAACAGTCAGATGCTGGGTGACAAGATGCATCGGCTGGCAGGAGGTCTTATGGGGACCCTGTTCACTCCCTAGCGATATTCCTCCAAGGTCTACATCCCTCCCCGTAGATGTTGCGGTACTATCCGTAGTACTGGTACCGTACTGGACTGCATACCGTCGATAGCATCTCCGGAGCGGAAGTTCTTGTAGCGGAAGTTCGGAAGTCGTTGTCTTCTTTATCTCTGTCTCTCTCTCTCTCGCGGTACATTAACAGAAAAACACTTCAAATTAGTCTAACTCTATTGCTTATTAACTAGGTGTGTCACTTGTATCCCGAGGGTCTAGACGGCGATATCCTCTCTCTCTCTCGATATTACTAATAAAATACATGCCAGAAGGGCTCTAGTGACGGCAGCTAATCTGCAACGTCACAATATATATATATATATATTTATATATATATATAAAAATTGCTAAATAAAGCCGTTTAAATATTCAAAAGACCAGAGAATATATATTCAAAAATATATTTTTAAAGTTTCATTTATGTCATAATTTTTATCAAGCTGATGTTCTTCCTTAATTAATAAATCACTGCTCTGGATCGGCGTATGTACTAGAAAAAAGAATAGCGCTGTGACCGCTAGACGGGGAGAATGCCGAACCTCCGAACACTCGAAGCAGCGTTGAGGTAAAGATCGTCAATTATTATATTGTTTTCGGGTTTCATTTTTCGTTGAAATTACCGGCGCTGGACTCATGGCCACCTCAACACTAACTCCAAGTGTTCGGATTTTATGAATTCACCCGTATACAGGGTGATTAAGTTTGACCGGACCATATTAAATCGGCACATTCCCCCTTATCCGTTTTTATTCATGAAAAAAATACTTTATAGCTAAATTAAGATATTGAATAACTCGGACACCGTTGATCTCCGGAATTTTTCGCTACGGAATTTTAGTCTTAGAATTAGACAAGAAATATGCCCATTTAATCACCCTGTATGCCTGAGACGACTCGTATTATGCCTGTAATTTCGGTGCAACGCGTATTGTGATTTTACTTACTTGGAAACACAAAGATCCGTCACTGGTTTTATCGAAAGAAACGTCTTCAATCGATGAAACATTTTCAGCTATTATTAACGCTAACGCTTGTTCCATTTTCTTCGACGAGATGCAAACTTTTTAGACACAATTTATCAGAAATACACACTCGTATTATAAAGCTAGACCTATGTCTTGAAAAAGACAGTTTATTTGAAATGCGTTATGATAATTCTAAAAACTATCAGAAATACACACTCGTATTATAAAGCTAGATCGATGTCTTGAAAAAGACAGTTTATTTAAAATGATTTATAATAATTCTAAGAACTATCAGAAATTCACACTCGTATTATAACGCTCGATTGATATCTTGAAAAAGACAAATTATTCAAAATGCTTTATAACAATTCTAAGAACTTCTATGCTCACGAAGCGTCTAGATAGCAATTAAACATAAAACAATTAAACGATCGTATTTTGTTAATTGCGTTGCCATCGGAACGATATAATTTTTCCGCTGCACGCCGAAATTTTCAAGCGGTAATATCATCTCTGAGACTCAGGTTGTCAATTTTTTTATAGTTAATAATAATAATAATAATAATAATAATAATAATAATAATAATAATAATAATAATTCCAAGCCAGCTTAACCAATGAAATTCCCTCACCCTTTTCAATTTGCTTTAAAAAAATTCTACAATTGTACAAGTACAATTTTTTTTTTTTTTTTTCAACTGTCCAAGTACAATTTTTTAATTTTTAAGATTTTTTTGTTTTTATTCAACTTGATAAAATTATTGAAAATGGTGGTGTTTTTTTTTTTTTTTTTGTTTTTTCAGTTTGAAAATTCATGAAAAAAAACGGTACATCTAAAAATCTTTAAAAAATCAGGGGAACGTGTTAATACTTGGACACTTGTAGAATGTTTTTTTAAGCAAATCGAAAATACTGAAATTCATTAATCAAAATGGCCTGGAATTCCCCATATATATATTGTATATTATTAATATATATCATATATTATTATTTATATTATGTATTATAAAAAAAAAAAAAAAATTCAAACGCACATCAACATTCCAGTAGAGCATCTCAAATAGAATATGAAATATGAGCTCTTAATATTGATATTTAGAACTGCCTATTTTAGTAACTAAAATTAGTAACTAAATATCAATATTAAGAGCTCATATTTGGCTGAGATATTCTTTTTGAGATGCTCTACCGGAATGTTTATGTGCATTTTAATTTTTTTTTTTTGACACACCCTAATATATATATATATATATTAGAGTGGTCCTTATTCTGGTCATTTTTGAATTGAGATTTCTTCGCCCCCTAGAAGGGTTCCAAATAATTAAAAAAAAACATCCTCCAAATTTGAACTTTTTATCTCAATTTTAACACGTGCCGCAAAGCCTCTGAAGTTTTGCGTTTGATTAACATGGCGTTTTCACTGACCTTTATTCAGAATTTTAGCGCACCGTCAATAAGTGCGAAAAAAATCTAATTCTTGTAGGAATATTTCAAGAAAACCCGATATTATTTTATCAGATTTAGAGAAATTCCAAATTCAAAATGGCGGATCCAAAATAGCGGCTGTAAAACATAAAAAATGTTTAAATCCAGCCGCTATTTTGGATCCGCCATATTGAATTTGGAATTTCTCTAAATCTGATAAAATAATATCGGGTTTTCTTGAAAGATTCCTACAAGAATTAGATTTTTTTCGCACTTATTGACGGTGCGCCAAAATTCTGAATAAAGGTCAGTGAAAACGCCATGTTAATCGAGCGCAAAACTTCAGAGGCTTTGCGGCACGTGTTAAAATTGAGATAAAAAGTTCAAATTTGGAGGATGTTTTTTTTTAATTATTTGGAACCTTTCTAGGGGGCGAAGAAATCTCAATTCGAAAATGACCAAAATAAAGACCACTCTAATATATATATATATATATATGGGGAATTCCACCAATTATAGGTAAACGATCCGGGGTCAAAATTTCGATTTGTCTGCAATTTTGATATCTCATAGTGTGTATTGAGATGTAAAAATCCACCAAGTTTAAGACCTCCAAGCCTTACCGTTCAGGAGAGACGCGCTGATTAGTCTTTTAACTTTGAGCACATTGACTTTTACATTCGAATTTTTATCCCATCTCTATCGCGAAAAAGAGAATTTGATCAAACGTGTTTTTCGTGTAAAAATGTCTGATCTTTCCGAATATCACATTCATTTCAAGCTAGATTCTCAAAAATGGTGAAAAAAACACGTTTTTCCGAAAAAAAAAACGTGTTTTTTTAACGTTCCCCAAATTTTTTTTCTAATTTGATATTTTTATCTGAAAGTTTGCAGTTTTTAACTAAAGAAACTGATTTTTATTTTGGGTGCTCGAAATGGGATCAGGCGGAAATTACATTTATGTTTATTAAATTACGTATAAAATATTTTTTTTTCTTTATTTAGCCAAGAATCCTTATTTTATAATATGTAAAAAATATAGCACTTCCACAAATGTGAATAAAATGAAAATACATCGCTGAACAAAAGAAAAAAAATTTTACACATAATTTAATGAACATAAATGTAGCTTCCGCCTGATCCCATTTCGAGCACCCAAAATAAAAATCAGTTTCTTTGGTGAAAAACTGCAAGCTTTCAGATAAAAATATCAAATTAGAAAAAAAGTTTGGGGAACGTTGAAAAAACACGTTTTTCTTCGAAAAAACGTGTTTTTTTCACCATTTTTGAGAATCTAGCTTAAAATGAATGTGATATTCGGAAAGATCAGACATTTTTACACGAAGAACACGTTTGATCAAATTCTCTTTATCGCGATAGAAATGGGGAAAAATTCGAATGTAAAAGTCAATGTGCTCAAAGTTGAAAGACTAATCAGCGCGTCTCTCCTGAACGGTAAGGCTTGGAGGTCTAAGACTTGGTGGATTTTTACATCTCAATACACACTATGAAATATCAAAATTGCAGACAAATCGAAATTTTGACCCCGGAACGTTTACCTATAATTGGTGGAATTCCCCATATATATATATTAGGGTGATTATTTTGAAACGACTATTTTTTTTTTTTTGGTCCTCACGCGAAATTTTGTTGAAAAGGTCGAAAAAAAATTTCCCTGAAAATTACAGCTCTTAATATTAATCCTAAGTACTTTCCCAAAGCGTGCGAAGATTTCCCATTTAAAATACACGTAAATCGAGATGGTGTTTTTTCAAATTTCTATAACTCAGCCGCATTTCAAGCTATTACATTGGTCTTAGTCTTGATTTACTCAGAATAAAATACTCTACAAAAGTGCCCATGGCGGCCAAAGTGTAACTTGTACTGGTAACCGAGAATTTTGGGTAAAAATCAACTTCAGCGACCCATATCAACTCACCAGTACAAGTTACACTCTGGCCACCCCAGGAACTTTTGTAGAGTATTTTATTCTGAGTAAATCAAGACCAAGACCAATGTGATAGCTTGAAGTGCGGCTGAGTTATAGAAATTTGAAAAAACACCATCTCGATTTACGTGTATTTTAAATGGGAAATCTTCGCACGCTTTGGGAAAGTACTTAGGATTAATATTAAGAGCTGTAATTTTCAGGGAAATTTTTTTTCGACCTTTTCAACAAAATTTCGCGTGAGGACCAAAAAAAAAAAAATAGTCGTTTCAAAATAATCACCCTAATATATATATATATATTAGGGTGACCCTTATTTGGGCGTCGGTGGAACTTTGACCATGACACCCCCTAGATCAGTTCCAAATAAATAAATAATAATCTGGGTGAAATTCGAGCTCTGTAGCTCATTGGGAAAGGGTGTCTGTAAGCCCGTATTTTCGCCCATTTAATTAACATAGGATTTTTCATCGAAAAAGTTCCTTTTTTATCACGTGCCTGTAGTGCGCTGGAAAAATCCACTATTCCGTCATTTTGGAGTGACATAGTTAGTAAGTATGTACAAATTTTTCCAGTCCTCTAAAACCACATTTCACAGAGTAGCCGCTGCCGACAGATTCTGGTTTTGGAAAAGAATCAAATTTCTTATAACAATGAAAAGATAATATCATATGCCCAAGCCTTTTGGGGCAGAAAGAAGTATAGTTTTTCCAAAACTAGAATCTGTCGGCAGCGGCTACTCTGTGAAATATGATTGTAGATGGCTGAAAAAAATATGTACATACTCACTAACTATGACACTCTAAAGTGACGGAATAGTGGATTTTTCCAGCGCACTACAGGCACGGAAAAAAAAAAAAAATTTCGATGAGAAATCCTATGTTGATCAAATGGGCGAAAATACGGGCTTACAGGCACCCTTTCCCATTGAGCTACAGAGCTCAAATTTCACCCAGATTATTATTTATTTGTTTGGAACTGATCTAGGGTGTGTCATGGTCAAAGTACCACCGACCCCCAAATAAGGGTCACCCTAATATATATATGGGGCTTTCCAAGTGAAATCAGGGAGTGATCTCCCTCACCCCCTACGATTTTGAGCTGTCGTTTTTATTTCACTTTTACGTGACCCCAAATGAGCCCTGAATTTTTTTAGGATTTTTCCTCCCCCTCCTTGTCATCCTGCCATGCGTCTTTATTCGTTGATGCAAGAGAAAACAGAAACACCAGTTTTAAACGTTTTTCTTTTTTTTTCATAAATTTGTCATCTAAAAACATTAATTTATGTCATAATTCGAATATGGGCTGAAGCCTGCTGATATCCTTTTTCAATGATTTTCATTTTACAAAAATCCAAAATTCGCAAAATCTCGAATAAGAATGATCATACTTGTGATAAAAAAAAAAAAGAAAAACAAAACACATCTTGCTAAAATTTGATATTTTGCTTAGTTAATAAGTCAATCATGGTGATTTTTTGTAGGTCATTATTAAACTAAGCAAGATATCAAATTTTAGCAAGATATGTTTTGTTTTTCTTTTTTTTTTTTTTATTACAAGTATGATCATTTTTATTCGAGATTTTGCGAATTTTAGATTTTTGTAAAATGAAAATCATTGAAAAAGGATATCAGCAGGCTTCAGCCCGTATTCTAATTATGACAGAAATTAATGTTTTTAGATGACAAATTTATGAAAAAAAAAAAATTCATTTAAAACTGGTGTTTCTGTTTTCTCTTGCATCAACGAGTAAAGACGCATGGCAGGATGACAAGGAGGGGGAGGAAAAATCCGAAAAAAATTCAGGGCTCATTTGGGGTCACATAGAAGTGAAATAAAAACGACAGCTCAAAATTTTCTACATCGGGGGTGGCTGTGGGGGTGGTTTCCGGTGAACGAGAATGATCCCGACCGGTCTCTAAATTCCGTATCTATTTGAAGGGTATTTTTAAAATGAATACTAGCGGGGTCTTGGGTCGTCTTCGGAATTTTACAGATTGGGGGTGGCTGTGGGGGTGGTTTCCGGTGGACGAGAATGATCCCGACCGGTCTCTAAATTCCGTATCTATTCGAAGGGTATTTTTAGAATGCAAACTAGCGGGGTAGATCTTTCAGATCAATCTTTTCTAGATTGGGGGTGGCTGTGGGGTGGTTTCTGGTGAACGGGAATGATCCCTACCGGTCTGTAATTTCCGCATGTATTCGAAGGATATTTCGAAAATTGAAACTAGCGGGGTCTTGGGTAGTCTCTGGAATTTTCTAGATGGGGGGTGGCTGTGGGGGTGGTCTCCGGTGAAAGGGATAATCCAGACCGGTCTCTAAATTCCGCATATATTCGAAGGGTGTTTGTAAAATGAAAACTAGCGTGGTCTTAGGTCAACTTCAGACTTTTCTAGATTGGGGGTGGCTGTGGGGATGGTTTCCGGTGAACGGGAATAATCCCTACCGGTCTGTAATTTCCGCATGTATTCGAAGGGTATTTCGAAAATTGAAACTAGCGGGGTCTTGGGTAGTCTCTGGAATTTTCTAGATGGGGGGTGGCTGTGGGGGTGGTCTCCGGTGAAAGGGATAATCCAGACCGGTCTCTAAATTCCGCATATATTCGAAGGGTATTTATAAAATAAAAACTAGCGGGGTCTTAGGTCGACTTCAGACTTTTCTAGATTGGGGGTGGCTGTGGGGGTGGTTTCCGGTGAACGGGAATAATCCCTACCGGTCTGTAATTTCCGCATGTATTCGAAGGGTATTTCGAAAATTGAAACTAGCGGGGTCTTGGGTAGTCTCTGGAATTTTCTAGATGGGGGGTGGCTGTGGGGGTGGTCTCCGGTGAAAGGGATAATCCAGACCGGTCTCTAAATTCCGCATATATTCGAAGGGTATTTAGAAAATAAAAACTAGCGGGGTCTTAGGTCGACTTCAGACTTCTAGATTGGGGGTGGCTGTGGGGGTGGTTTCCGGTGAACGGGAATAATCCCTACCGGTCTGTAATTTCCGCATGTATTCGAAGGGTATTTCGAAAATTGAACCTAGCGGGGTCTTGGGTAGTCTCTCGAATTTTCTAGATGGGGGGTGGCTGTGGGGGTGGTTTCCGGTGAACGGGATAATCCAGACCGGTCTCTATATTCCGCATATATTCCAAGGGTATTCACAAAATGAAAACTAGCGGGGTCTTAGGTCGACTTCCGACTTTTCTCGATTGGCGGTGGCTGTGGGGGTGGGTTCCGGTGTTCGGGGATGATTTTGACTGGTCTCAATACTCCGCATTTATTTTTACTGTGAAAACTGAACCGAATAAAATTATCGAACAATCACTAGATGTGTTTACGTGTTAGTTTTCGTTGACATCTGAACTTTGTCACTGTGCAACCTGAACATAGCCATTACACAGATGAGTTTACATGTATTAGTTTTCCCCTTGATGAATCTTCATTCAATGAACGTTCGGAACTTCAGGCACATGATTAATTCAAGGCCTAATAACGATCGTCAAGCATCAGTACGTCTGAGTTTTTTAGTTTGATAAATTTCCAGAGTAAATTAAAGTTTCATTCATTCATGTGCAAATAAATTGTTTAGAAATTGGAAATATTGCTGAGAAAATACAGTGATGGCAAAGTTATCAAAAGATCATACCAGCACAACAATGGGTTTTTGACTGAATCAGCCCGAAAACTTTTAGTACATTTAATAATCCAAAGTGAACTGGATAAAGCTCTAGCAACATTATCTAACGACGGCACAGAAAAATTGCAAGATTTCACGTGAGATCCAATACATGAAGTACACATGCAGCGAGTCAGTAATATTCTTATGATTCTTGGGATAATTATAATTATTTGTTCCACACAGAATTTCTTCAGCAACGTTCGTTAGTTTTGCTGAAGACATAGAAAAAATTTTTACCAATGAAAATCGTGGGACATATTTTAATCCATTCAAGTCAGTAAACGGGGTCCGTGTACTAGCTCATGGCAAAATTTGGGAACATTACGGATACGTCAAGGCTGTATTGAGAGAGCAAGGCGTGCTCGAAATACGTAGACCTGAAGCCAAATCGAATGAACAGCTCCCTGCTGTGACTGGTTAGAAGCTTGATAATTAACAAGATTATTTTTATGTAGACCGCAATCTAGTACGATTATTACAATATGCATACATTCGTAGATGAAATAAAGCTCCAACTAGAATGGTTAAAGACTCACAGTGAGCCGTTAGAAGAATTATTAGATAAATGGAAAGCGACGTATGAAGTACGAAAGAACACCCTGACTGTCGGAAATGACACAATCTTTAAATACTTTAGCGAGATATTAGCTCTCCGTTTGCAAGTGGGATGTAGACTAGTACGTATCTCTAGTTATAGCTTACATGAATTTAGATTGAATTCCAACTTTTGAATTGGCCATTTACCGCATTTTTGTATGTACAGATTCAATGTGACTTCAATTTATCATGGCCGAATAGGCATACGATTCTCTTTGACACATGGGAGACCGTCAGACGCCACCTGATATTTAAATTAAAATCCGCGAAGAATATAAAAAACGCTGAAGACAAAGCCTACGTCCACTTGCTTTCCACTTTGCCCGAAAGTAAACATTAACCCAAGCCTTATTATTTCTTAGCAATGATTAACACTTCGTTTTGTATGAATAAAAATAGATAGTAATAGCATATGAATCTATAATGAAAATGCTTTGGGTGGTTCTTAGATCAGCAAGACTCTGCAATTTTTCTACTTTTACCGTACCTCATTCCATCCGAACGGATTAAAAGCAGAAAACGGAAAGCAGCTACTACAAATAAGGACACACCCACGGAGAATGTACCCTGCGATACAGCAGCGGATGCTCGAAAATTCAGCCTGCATGAACGAAGGGAGGCGTTTACATTAAGGGTCCCGGTAAGGGGTACACTGCTATTTATACTCAAATTAAATAATTAATAAATTAATTATTAATAATTAATTAATATAAATTATATATTAATATATATATAATATATATAATATATATATATATATATATATATATATATATAATATATATATATATATATATATATATATATATATATATATATATATATATATATATATATATGGGCGTTTCTAGCGAAAATGTCATTTTTCGGTCCCTCGAGGTTTTTAACCCGTGCCAACGTATGAATTTGAATTCCTATAGCATGAGCTGTTACATATGAGTGTAATATACCCAGAAATCAACTTTTCATAATAATTTTTAGCTACGTTACGTTACAGCGTCTCTTGGAAAGACGCGAAGTGTTCCTGAGCAACGTATGTCCCGACGCACAGATTTATTGCTTCTGCTGCTTGCGGAACTTGTGCGCAGCTTAAAAAAAACCACATAAAATTTAGGTGGCCTCAGCTAATCATACAGAATATGGAATTATTCGATCTAATGATGTGCCAAGTCTTTCACCCTCAGAATAAGTGATGGAACGTGTGTCCCGAGCTTTTGGGATATACTTGTCACGACCGACATAATCGTATGCCACAGTTGTGCGCAATGCAATCAGTTCTTTATCATAGTCTACATTAGTTCAGTTTGGTGTTAGAAATATTGTGCATCAAGGGCATTGATGTGCTAAGAATATTTGACGAGTAATACAGACATAAAGTTCGTAAAAATAAACATTTCTCGGAAAATGTCACGACCAAAAGAGCAGTTATTTCTTTTCCTCCAACAGGCACACCGGAAAATTTATGAGTGACTCAATTCAAACCGAGTTCACAAGAAGTACAAAATCGTTACGAGTCATTTTTGAACTGCGCACATTTTTTATTGCTGTTTTAGGGCAAAAATGTCATGACCGATAATGTCACGACCGACAAGCTCATATTCCTACTCGTCGCAAGAGCAAGGAAAATACTGCAATTTTTATTTGAATGAGTCACCTTAAAAATGAGTTACAAAAAAATTTTCAACAGTGTGTCTCAAAATTTGAGATATTCACACGCGTCTTGACCATCGGAAATTCGATTTTTCTTCAATGTCTTTCTGAAAGTGCACTGAGAAAAAAAGTGAAGTATTGACAACCCCGCCACGAGGTTGGACGATTCCCGTTGAGCCAATAGTCATTTCGCATGTAAAGTAACTACTCGAAACTGAATCATCTAAATTGTTGTGGTTGAGCCAACTACGCGACGGATTTTCTTCTAAATCTTAATTCATTCCAATTAAAGATGTTTCATTTCATGTAACCATAATCTACTGTTAGAAAAAGAAAAAAAAACAGTTAAAGGCGTCACTGAGTTCCGTCAAATACTGAAATGGTGCCCTAAAAAATTGGCGTAGTTGGCTCAACAACATACGTCCAGCTACGTTCGGAGGTTCCCTCAACTACGCCGTGAGGTTCGCCGTATCTAACCCCAGGGCGTAGTTGTGTCAACTATGTTTCCTTTCTCAACGCTATGCCTTTTTCTCAGTGTGATGATTTCACGAAAAAATATCTCACCGGGTATTCCGCTTTGTAGTTTTCGTTACCCAGGTATTGCGCTTTTTTTTTTTTTGTTGATTTGTTTTGACAAAAACTGTTGACAACAGTAGTATCGAGACAAGCGTTATTCGTTTTAAACGATATTTTTTTTTTTTTTTAATCTGTACCTCGTGCGCAGGCTAAATAAAATGGGCCAACCTATGAAATGCACTGATCAACATATATTATTATTAATTATTAATTAATTTTGTAAAACTTGGTTAAACAAATTTCAGAAGAATTTTCACCAATCATTTTTCACTTAAAATTGTGTACGTATTGATTCACACGTATATCCTTGTCGATTTCAGAATGCAGCTGACCTCAAGACATCAATTGATAAACGTAGGGAGTATTTACGAGCACGAGGGCTAAGCTTTCAACCAACGCCGGTGATCGTGGGATCGGTGACTGACGTCCAAGCAGCGTATGTCGTGATCGATAGTATTATTTATGACGCACAGTCATATCTTCATGCCATTGACTTAGCGTTTAAGATATTTTACACTGTCAACTGCGAGTACCCTGAGCAGTGTAGAAGCATATGGCTTTTTCTACAGAAGGGTATTTATAATATCGAATCCCCAACCGATAAATTTCCGGTAGCCGTGACTGCGTTAGCCGGAGAAATCAAGCATTTAAGGGTCCAGAAGACGTAAGAGTGCGGTTTGAGTTTAGGTCCTATAACATTCGATGATTTTCGTGCAATAGAGTTTAACAAAACTCACTATGATTATTTGCTTTGCTTGCCAGTGCCCCTTTCCTGATAATACTAGTCTCATCCGACATATTTCGTTATTACATAGCGAATCACCAGTTTATCGGTGCGCTATAAGTGAAAATTGCGATAGAAGCTTTTCATGCTTCAGTTCATTTAAAAAACATAGACTAAGAAACCATGTACCCGCAATATCCAAAGATTCTAACAACGATATACTTGACAATGAGTTTATTAACGAAGAGGCTTTATCTGCCGTTTCATCCGAGAATCATTCAAAGCAGGACAATGATCGCGTACATTTGGAAGACGACTTGGGTAATTGGAGTCAGGGTCGAGATATTATCGATTCAGACAATGAAACGGATGATATAAACCTTTTCGCTAAATTAAAAGATATTTACAATACCAAGCCTCAAATCATCAATTCAGAGTTTCTTCCTCAAGGTGGTGTAACGAAAAATATCCTAAAAGAGAAAGCATTGCGATTTGTAGCAAAAATGTACGATTATCCTGAAATACCTCGCAGTCGAATTCAAGATATCGTAAATGAAACATCGGGATTTGTGAGTGACATAGTGAATATGATTCAAGAGAGAGTGCAGATCTATTTCAAACCTCTAAACGAGAATCCGGACGATTTGTTACAAGTCGAAGATATTTTTGATACATTTTCCAAACCATTTGATAATTTAGATACAGAATGGCATCGTTTTTCTAATTTCGTGCAGGGTGGAACTTTGATACTTCCCGAACATTATGTTATTGGCCAAAGAGAAGAATTTAAATACCAAAATGGCGTGCAAGTTCCCCATCACATTGAAGTTACAGCTCAATTTATCCCAATGAGACACGTATTGAAAAATTTCTTTGAACTGCCTGGTGTTCTCCAGGATACATTAGATTATCTTAAATTCCTACAATCAGATTCTGATATTATCTCAAATTTTGTTCAGGGTAGTTTGTGGAAATCAAAAATGTCTTCGTTTGGTGACAAAATAGTCCTGCCACTCTTTATGTACTTTGATGATTACGAAAATAATAACCCTCTTGGGAGCCACAAAGGTATTGGTAAATGTGGTGCAGTATATCTTAGTATACCATGCCTTCCACCTAACTTCCAATCAAAATTAGAAAACATTTTTCTCTTTCTCCTCTTTAATACATTAGACCGTGAAGTTTGGAAAACGAAATGATTTTCACCAAAGTCATTGAGGAATTCAAATTTCTTGAAAACGAGGGCATAACTATTAAACTTGACACTGGCGACTTAAAATTATATTTCAGTTTAGGGTCAGTATTGGGCGATAATCTTGGCCTGCATTCGATTCTCGGATTCACAGAGAGTTTTCAGGCTAATTTCTTTTGTAGATTTTACTTAACTACGAGGAATAACGTCAACAATATTTTTCGCGAGAATCAGTGCACTCCACGTGATACTTCAAACTACGAAGCACATTTAAAGTTAAACAATCTGAAGAAAAGTGGTATAAAGGAGGCATGTATTTTCCACAAAATCAAAGATTTTCACGTCACAAAAAATTTAAGCGCAGATGCGATGCACGATTTTATGGAAGGTATTTGTCCTTTGGATTCTGCTCTAATACTACATCATTTCATTTATGTAGCTCATCTCTTTTCACTGGCAGAGTTGAACGATAGGATCCGAGGATTATATTACGGGTCTAAATATAATCAAAATAAGCCCGCGGAAATTTTGGAACACCACCTGAAAAAAAACAATCGCTTATCAATGTCTTCCGCAGAGATGTTATGCTTTACGAGACACATATGTCTGATAATGGGTGACTTGGTATCTGAGGAAAATGAGCATTGGCAACTGTTAAAATTGTTAAAAATGATGATTGAAGTAATCGCAAGTACTAAACTAGCATCGGGCACCCACGAGTATCTCGGCACTTTGATCACAGAATATTTACAGTTACATGCAAAGTTATTTCCCGGATCCATGAAGCCTAAACATCACTTTATCATCCATTATCCAAAGATATTGGAAATCGTAGGGGTTCTGTGGAAAAGTAGCTCACTGCGATATGAGAGCAAACATCGTGAGGGCAAAATAATATCTCGCGCTGCAGTCAGTCGGGTCAACGTATGTCGCACAATAGCACTGAGACATCAATTACGATTAAATTACCGTTTATTATATAAACGATATTCGTATTCGAATTATGTTATTGGACCTAAGACGCCGAATAACGTGAGCAACGTGTTCCAAACAGCTTCGTTCCCTGACGTTCTGCCATCTGACATAACTGAACACGTGTATATTGCCAAGTGGGTAAAATACGATAGTGAAATAATTAAAAAGAACACTATCATAATGATTCCATCCGGAGAAGGACCCGTGTTCCACGATGTCCAATGTATCATTTCACATGAAAATCATAACTTATTAATTTTAACTAAAGAATTGTTAGACTGTTGGTTTCATCGACACTTCCAAGCATATAAAATAATGAGCATCAACTCTTTTAATTACAAATGTTTAGAGTACAAAGACTTGCGAAGCGCAACTATTACGTATAAGAGTCGCAGTAGTGACGGTTTTTTTTACATAACAAAGAAGTGGATTTAATCAAAGAATAAGTTGTGGATGGTGCGGCAAGACCGGCACTGAGGACAAGACCGGACACCGGCAAAAAAAAATGACCTATTGGTATTTTAGAATTTTTTTTATTTTTTTTATTTTTTATTTTTTTGTATTTTTGGTATTTTTTTATTCGGTGGCCGGTTTTTCCCCCACTGCCGGTCTTGTCCCACCTTTCCCTACTGTCTCACCTTCGTTTCTTGGTCCATTTGTTCAATTGATAAAAAATGTTTATGCAATAATTTCTCTTAAAAATATAAAAGCTGGTGAACTATTTTACTGTCTAGTAAACGAACTTGCGTACCGATTAGTACACGAGCCGATCTCGATGAACTAAGCCGCATGTGACGCAGACAGTTTATTAAATAATAATAGTGGTTTATCATATAAAATAACGTAAGGTGTACATTTTTAGGGTGTTGGTGTGTGTTACAAAGGTGTATTTAAACGATCGTTGAAAAATACATGACATGGTTTGTTCTACTAGATTTGGTTTTATTTACGAACAATATTTGAAGTATAAAAATCACCATAAACTGTTTGGATTTGGATGAGACTGTTTACAGAGAAGACTGAATTCGAAATGTTACATCTCAATTGGTGAATGTGGATAGTATATGTTGAATGTACAGTCTGTGACAATCGCCGTAGTTCTGACAAGTCAAATTTTAAACGGTATCAGAATCTACTGCGGTAATACGAATCATTACTTGACTAGTCAGACTCACCGCAATGGTCCCAGATTTCACGTTGAACACATACTCTACTCATATGTATGAGGCCCAATATTAATCCACATCATTCCTGTCCATATATACATAGGTAAGTATATTAATGTATAGTACAATTTTCTATATCGCAGTGGGGAACAGATCGCTATAGCATTCGGATTTTAGCCATGCAGTATGGCGAAATTTCTATATCCATACTAGAATACGGAGCGCTACTTATTACGGGAGTTTTAGCTGTACCGTATGGGAAGATTTCTAATGGTATAGTTGGATAAGGATATCTATATAGTGTAAGATTTTTACCCATGCTGTATATTCAAATTTCCAATACCGTAGGTGGATGCAGGCTGCGATATAGTATAGAGGTGTCAGCGATGCTGTATTGCTAAGTTTTCAATGTTATGCTGGACACAAATTACTACACTCTCCTTGGGTGCTTGATACATGACTGTTTGGCGATATTTACTATACGTTAGTTAAGCTGACTGGAATATACGATATCAGTTCTTGCTGCTATGGTAGTAGGGCGATTTTTGCTATACCATGTATAGCGAAACCGACGGCGTGAAATCTCTCATACAGTAGTGTGAAAACAACCATATTGCAAGTATGTCCCAAGAATACAATACTGTATGGCAGTTCGTAGTATATTTTTTTACGAAAGACTCCTATAAAATTCTCTCAGTGTAGTAGTGCTGTAGAGCATCAATTTGCATTTTTCCGTGAAAAGGCATTTGCTCCATTCTTTCCGAGTCCATGCACGATGATTCTGGGCAAAGTCCCGCCAAGCATTGCGATGCCTTACAAATAAAAATGGATTAATAATCGGGCGATGAGATTTTAACTCACGGTCCGCAACTCTTCGACCAATTGTGCTACGAGACACGGGGCGAGGAATTAACCGTTTCAGTGCAGTAGTCGTTGTACGTGGATTTCTTCGAGCTTCTAGAACAATAGCTCGGTCCTCTCTAACAGTGGTGACTCGCTGTCAACCTCGTTCGTGGCGATATGACGGATTCCGGTCTCGCGCTATCTAATGAGTAATCGATTGATTACCGACTTACTCGTTTCGATCGTTTCCGCAATGATGCGTTCTGTCTCTTCTCTTTCGGCCAGCATAATTGTTGCACGCCCTAAATCGATTTCAGGCAGACGTGCCATTTTTATTCCGATTAGAATACTTTATCGATACTCGTTGCCAGGAATTTTGCCGTCAGGGTGAATACACAAAGTCCAGCACAGTGAAAAAGAAGAAAAAAAAAATGAATAAAAAAAAAAAAAAAAAAAAGAAGATCCCCACACAGCATTGAATATTTCAGAAATATTTCAGAAATATTTCAGTGAAAGATTAAAATATTTCATAAATATTACAAGGAAATATTTATGAAATGTTCCTATGTCCGTTATCTCATGTATTTAAAATATTTCATGAAGTATTTTTGAAAGATTTCTGAAAGATCTTCTGAAATATTCCTTGAAAATATTTCTGAATATCTCAGAAATATTTTCCGAAATATTTTCCGGAGATATTTATCAAAGGTGTCTGGATCATTGCGTGAAATGTTTTTTCCATAATATTTAATAATATAATATAATATAAAATACGTATTTTACATAACATTTCAAAAAGTTGAGTTCAACCTTTTGCGGAATATTTTTGAAACATCCTTTTGAAATATTTCTAAAACTTTTTGCGAAACATTTCATGGAATAATCCTGGGATGTTTATGAGACATTTCTTGAAATATTTGTAAACATTGCATTGCATTCTTTCATGTAATATTCGTGAAATATTTCAAAAATGTTTCGCTGAAACAATTCACAAAATGTTTAGAAAATATTTGAGTGGATATTTCTGAAATATTTCCGGAATGTTTCCATGTAATAATGCAATTTGAATAATACATGAAATATTCAATGCTGTGTGGGCATTGTCATGGTGCTGCTGCAGAAAAAAAAAGAAAAAAAAAAAAACATTCGCAATTGTTTCGTTATTTGTCATTGTGCTGGTCTTTGTGTATTCACTCGGACGGCAAAATTCATTGCAACGAGCATATTTTAATCGGAATAAAAATGGCACGTCTGTCTGAATTCGATTTAGGGCGTGCAATTATGCTGGCCGAAAGAGGAGAGACAGAACGCAGCATTGCGGAAACTAGGAACAAGTAAGTCGGCAATAAATCGACTACTGATTAGATATCGCGAGACCGGAAGTCCATCATATCGCCACGGAGGAGGTAGGCAGCGAGTCACCACCGTTAGAGAGGATCGAGCTATTGTACTAGAAGCTCGAAGAAATCCGCGTACAACGACAACTGCACTGAAACGGATAGTTCCTCGCCTGGTGTCTCGTAGCACAATTGGTCGAAGAGTTGCGAACCGCGAGTTGAAATCTCGTCGCCCGATTGTGAAGCCATTTTTATTAGGAAGGCATCGCGATGCTCGGTGGGACTTTGCCCAGAATCATCGTGAATGGACTCGGGAACAGTGGAGCAAATGCCTTTTCACGGACGAATCAAAATTAATGCTCTACAGCACGACTAGGAGCGAGCGAGTGTGGAGAAGGAAGGGCGAGAGATTAAGAGAAGATTTAATCAACAGGTCTCGTCCCTTTGGATGTGGATCAATCACCGTATGGGGTGGAATTTCAATTGCATCGCGAACGGAGCTAGTGATATTTCGCAATCGTACCGTGAACGGACAAATTTACTTGGACGAAATTTTGCGTCCTGTCGTCGTTCCCGAGGCAGAGCGAATCGGCGAAGGCTTCGTCTTCATTGACGACAACGCACCATGCCATCGTACGAGAATCGTCAACGCCTTTCTTGCGGAACAAGGAATCGAGAGGAGCCCGTGGCCTGCAAATAGTCCGGATATGAATCCGATCGAAAACATATGGGCGATATGGAAATCCCAAATACGTTCGCAGGAACCACCCCCTCGAACACTTGACGAGCTAGTAGTTGTGGCTAGGGAAGAATGGCGCGCGATCCCGCAGGAGCAGATCGCAAATACCATCGGAAGCATGCCTCGACGCTGTTTGCTGGTAAATCAGGCTCGTGGGGGATCGATAAAATATTGATAAAGATATTGATGTGCACAGAAACGGTTTGGAGTCAAAAAATACTGCAAGAGTGACGAACCGCGGGGTCCCGATCTGTGCACCTACACACACCTACACACACACACACACACACACACAACTTTCGGAGGTGTAACAACAGTTGATTTAAAAGCTGTTGTCAGTCACCATGTGCCTATCCATCCACCTCCACGTGGTGAAAGTTGGACAACGGTGAGTTCTTCTGTCTGGAAAGATAGAACTCACCGGCTAAGAGATGGAAGGCTTTCATAAAAAAAGGAAACAATAATTATTCTCATTTCAATGATCAGTCTTTGTCGCGAAATGGAGCAATTCGTTACATTCGTAATTCGCACGAGATTCCCGAATCACGGAAAGAATAATAATAGTTTTTTTCCATTTCCCATCGTTCTCGCCACATTAACTGGGCCATCGACTTGTTGAATTCGTAATTTTTATGGGATACCTAAGTTCGAAGAAATGATAAATATTTTTTCAATAGTCAGTCTTTCTAGGCAAATTCATCAGACTACCGATATGCTGGATTCGTAATTTTTACGAATTGCAAGCGTCGATGACAACATTATTATGATTTTTCCCATCGTTAATGAATCTCACTAGACTTATCGGACGAATGGTTTGCTGCATTCGTTATTCTTACAAGATGCCTGGGTAACGCAATTTTTTTTTTTTTTCATCTTTTCGTTGGTCAGTGAATCTCGCTAAACCGACTGGGCGATCGACTTATCATACTCGTAATTTTTATTATCTGCACAAGCGGAGGAATGAATCATTTTTACCAATGGCGTTTCTGGTTGAATTGAATACGAGATCGATCTCGTACTACTGGTCAATTTGAATAATTCCTAACTATGAATGAAATGGAAAATTCAATTTTTTGATATTAAAAAATCGAAAAAAAAAAAAAAAAAATAAGTAGGAAAGGAAATAAAGTAAGTGAAAGAAGCAATTTTTTTTCTCTATCCCTTTGATATTTAAAAATACGAATTTTTTTTGGCACCTACGCCCGTTTGATATTAGTCCATCGAATTATGAATTAATAATTATTTATCATTGAAAACTCTTACAAAGGCTTCAATGAAGCCTAACGCATTCATCAGAGAGATGAGTAGGGATGGTAGCGGCCTCCCCTTTAGCGAGACAAGTGAACATCGACGAGCAACTCTGCATCGAAATCTCGCGGGTACACGATTTCGTTCTCGTTTTTCATAAACTTCCCGCTGTTTATGGGGGTCATCTGCGATATTGTATGATCACACATTTTAATCGTTGAAACTTCCCCTTTAACAATCACTAACTTCTAGCCCTGAATTCAAAGTATTTCAATGCGAAAAATGTCGATAAACGAAACCTTGCGCTCAGGAAGTACCTGGGTCTCCTCTGCGAGGACAATTAGCGCAACCACACTAAAGTGAGATTGGAGGGCATAATAAAAAACGACTCCACAACAAATTTCAGTGGAATCGAGTGAAGCGTTCCAGAGTTATCACCGATGAACGATTCTAACTTCCTGGACGCATATCCTCTCGACGAGTTATCCGACGGCGACGAACGAGGGTGTTTTTTGCATGTCAAGAGCAGCCCTTTCGATTGGTATGAGGTACCAAAGTTCCCGAACCGGTGTTCCCGAAACCCCGATTATCACCAATCTAGGAAGTCCTCTGGCAATCGGCCAATTCTTAATCGATCGGGATGAAACTAGTCTCATTCGAAGGGTTATGAAATTTCATAGAATGTGAAATTTTGATTTTCTGAAATCGGTTCAATTTTCGAAAAAATCCGAAAAAAATACCTTGCCCCACTTCAATTGACGAGTACTGTATAAAGCATTTGTATTTTTTGTTGCAGCTCTGTTGGAAAAGATGTTGGCATCAATCGAAAAATTGTCTCGTGATGTGAGATCTTTTGGTCTGATCAGTAACGTCAACGAAGAAGGCAATAATAATAATCCTCCTGGTACTTCGTGGCAACCAGCAAGGACTGGAGAAGATGTAATTAGGATGAATCAACTCCTAGAGGATGAGGCAAAACTAGCTAACGCGGTGTGTATATCGTATGAATTCTACTTTCGGCAGAGTTTTTATGCAAACAAGCATCTACAGCACACGTTTGAGGAAATACTTGTAATACCTAATTTGAACACTATATTTACACTAATATTTTCCTTTTTAGGTTTTCACTGTACAATATGTTGGCGGGAAGGACTTTGCTGATACCACTAGGAGAGTAATGTCACGACTTCTTTCGCATGATCTCGCTGTAACTTGCAATTGGTCAGGACAACATAACAAACTGAACTTTTCAAAGATGACCAACATTCATAAGCTGATAGTTTGTAAGGAAATAGGATATTTTATTGCAAATACCTTGTTTGTAATACTTGGTATTTGATTCAATTTTTTCAAATTATTCCAGTGGTTGTGAGAAAGAATCGTGTATCACAAAATGCTACTGAATCTGAAATTAACAGCGTGGTAAAAACTTGACTGCGTCAAGCTTCTGACAGGGAAGGTGGAAGATCTTCTCGTAAAAAGCCTTAATCTGGAAGCATGCAACAAATATACTTTTTCCTTGAATCGCATCTATAAAAACTTGAGATACAGCACTTGATATGATCGATTCATGTGAGGTCATCGACGATTACTGGTTCATATATTACTCACGTCCTATCCCAAATGATTGATATCATTATATGTATAACAATATTTCAAGAGAACGCTAATCAACCAGTGTTTACTTATAATTTCTATGATGTTTATCGAAAAAGGTCTAAGTACCCTGTTTTATTTTATGTGATTTTATTTATTCATATTTTTCATATTAATGTTATATATATCATTATATATATTGCGACGTGGATTTTTCCTGGTCCTCAGACCAGACCGGAAAGCTAGTCTGAGAACCGTCCACTCGACAATTGGCCAACTGAAAATTAATAATAAAACAAAGATGCTGGGCGCCAGGCTTATAATCGCCAATTTCTGAAAATCTTACTAATAAAAAAAAACAAACTACAGATACTTGAGCGCCGGCTAGCGTCAGTACCGCGGAGAGGGGTCGGGATTAATTGAAGGATTAGCAGGGCGTATTAACGACTCGGTGAATTTGAATTTAACAAAGAAAATAAAATTTATTCAAGAAAAATGGTAGCAAAAAAAAAAATAGAAACAATAGTACTAGTACCCGGGGGTACTCCCCAGCGGGTATAAATTGGCTACAGGCCGTGTAAAAGTGACCTGACCACGTTTGGCGAGTTTTACAATAAAAATTAAACTACTAGCTTCCACGTAGGAGAGCAATAACAAATAAAAAGAAGTCATGCAAAAAAAAAATAATATATAACTCGTCAAATCAAGTCCTCGCTGGACAATACTAACTAAATTACTAATTTATTAAATATAGGCTACGAGCCGAATTGATGACTAATTAATAACGATAAAATAATAACTAATTATGAGTTACTCAGTCTTAGGTCGTACTACGACGACTAGCTCGTCTCCGAGAGACGAAGTCTCTCGTTATCGTATCGCTCCGAAGAGCTTATTATTTACCAACTATTTACAGATTTTTCTACAACTAATTTAAACTAACTCTGCGGATAATTTATTGAATTTACTAACTACGAAAGTTAAGTAATGAACCCTAAATTCTAACGCGAAGAACAACAAATACTCTCGGCTAAGCCTCGAGCTACGTCTCTCCCCGCAGGAGGAAGAGAGAGCGACAGTGACCGACTCTCACTGTCTCTGTCGTACTCATGTACTCCAGATACGGACTCGACTAAATTATTAATTACTCGAATAATTACTCCAAAAAAAAAAAATAAAAACTCGAACTACAAAATCTAAGGCAAAGGGACACTGGTGACGGTCTACCCTTCGGAGATCGGCTTAATTCGATCCCAGGAATATTAATTAGCCTCGTGGCTTAATCTATGGCAATATGGCGGATAGCCGTTGCCGGATACGAATTATCCTGAGTACGAATGGCTAACGCTTACCGTCTTCCAGCCAGGCCATGAAGCTACCTCGTTCCAGACCGTAGTCCATGATCGGCCTCGTCTTCCCCTCGGGAATACTATCGCAGCTTCTCCCACACTCACTCAATCAAAAAAACTTAGTTTTCAGAAAACAAAGGCCCTCGGGGCTCGAACGCAACAAATTTAGTTGTGAAAAGAAAAAGAAAAGGCAAATAGACAGGTGAATTGTACGACGCGAAATGCAATGATACGCTTGTATACAGGACGCTAGTCTAACGCAGAGTGAGTAGACCGCATGGCGCCGGTACTTACTAGGAGAGTATCGCACCTCCGGGTCATCGATCTTGACCAAACTTATAGGGGTGATTTCTTGAGCCAAAATATTAATTACCCGCTGAATAACTCTCCGGAATGGGCCTTTACTCTGTCAATTTACCTAAACGTACAACAGAAATCAGCGTAACATGGGTTTTGCAAATCGCCATGAAATAACCAGTCTTGGTGCTGCGTTATGAGATTCTACGTTGCACTGAATATTTATACAGTGAATACAGTCATTATTGGACATCAGATTGTTGAAATTTAACATCGCAGCTATAGAAAATCACCTTATTCTGCGCCTATCGACACATTGCTTCTCATTGTTTGTCGCTCGTACACATTCATTGGGTGAATTTGAAGAATTACTCCGACTTGAAAGATGTTGAATATATGGTCAGTTTCAATACTGACACTGGCAGCTTAGAAATCCTATGAATAACCACATAATATTAGTTTGACCACAATACTATAGTTATTATTTCACAAGAATATACCTATATTCAGGTCAACGCGCACTACGTGGAAGCGAAGCAAAGGTATCGGAAGCGATTGGATGCTGTACGGGTGTCCACATCTTAAAAAACGTTCAAATTCAAGTTGAAGTGAATTCAAATATGATTGAGGGCTCATTTGGTTCGGGATAATTTTAATATGTTTATAACTTCTGCAAGTGTTTATGAGCGGGTCGGGTATGAAGCCTTCGCACATTTTTCTGGACGTCATCGCGAAGCGAATGAACCTTCCATCATATTGTAATTCACTTTAACTTGAATTTACACATTTTTTAAGATGTGGACACTCCTATAGCATCCAATCGCTTCCGATACCTTCGCTTCGCTTCTACGTAGTGCGCGTTGACCTTAATATAGGTATATTCTTCTGAAATAATAACTATAGTATTGTGGTCAAACTAATATTATGTGGTTATTCGTAGGATTTCTAAGCTGCCAGTGTCAGTATTGAAACTGACCATATATTCAACATCTTTCAAGTCGGAGTAATTCTTCAAATTCACCCAATGAATGTGTACGAGCGACAAACGATGAGAAGCATGTGTCGATAGGCGCAGCATAAGGTGATTTTCTATAGCTGCGATGTTAAATTTCAACAATCTGATGTACAATAATGACTGTATTCAGTGTATAAATATTCAGTGCAACGTAGAATCTCATAACGCAGCACCAAAACTGGTTATTTCATGGCGATTTGCAAAACCCAGGTTACGCTGATTTCTGTTGTACATTTAGGTAAATTGACAGATTAAAGGCCCATTCCGGAGAGTTATTCAGCGGGTAATTAATATTTTGGCTCAAGAAATCACCCCCATAAGTTTGATCAAGATCGATGACCCGGAGGTGTGATACTCTCCTAGTTAGCGCACATATCAGGCGATCGACTATTGATTTCCCATCGACCAAAAGATCCCTATTTTCGCTACGCGCGAATATTCAAAATCCACCGCGGTGGTTGTAGCTCCTTACATCCAAGGGAGACGGGTTGCAGGCTCTTCTAGGCGGCGGGAATCTCTTCCGCCACCGATATCCCTCGTTGCAGAATGCCCTCGGCATTCCCCCGTGTCCTCTATTTCCGCAGTGGAGGTAGCCTGGCCAGTACTACCTCCTAGAGCTCACGCGGTGTTCCTTATCAGGGATCCTTCTGGTCGATTTTGGGCGTCGTAGGTGCGTCTACTCGTTCTTTCGGGGTGAATGTGAGCCTTCGTCTAGGCCTCGTCTCCCACATGCCAGAGAAAATGCGTACAGAAAAACAAAAGAATCAATAAGGAGTTCTACAGATTTTAGTCGGTCACGGTCGTCTCTCGGAACTATTGCCAGGCCTCAGGGCCACCCTAATCATTCGTACTACTCTCAGACACTCCGCTAAGGTCGTCTAAGGGGTAAGGAGCCTGTGGTAACATGCAATGTTAAATATATATAAAATTATTCACATTATTTTAAGAGGACGTTAAGCCACCAGCAGATATTCGCATGGTAATTGATGATGCTGTTGAAACTCGTGAGGTACTGTACCTGATATCGTTTCATGTGATAGCCCTACCTAGTTAATATTTCTTAGCTCTTATTAGCTTTCATTAGCAGAAACTGTACTTGTCAGATAATTATTCGTAGTTCTATAAGTTGATACTTGAATGCAATATTAAAGTGATAGCTGTTTAAAAAAAAGTATAACAATTTGATGATAATTTTTTTACATGGAACAAGTATACATAATCTCAAAAAAAAATTTATAATTGAGACAAACATTTCAAGAAAACGCTATAATTAACCAATGGTTATTTATAATTTACTCTATGATGTTAATCGAAAAAGGTCTAAGTACCCTGTTTTATTTTATGTTATTTTCTTTATTCATATTTTTTGGTTCCTATTATCTCTTATAATATATATCGTACCGTGGTTGGAGATAAATCAATTAAGGTGATTCTTTACCTACAGTCCCACCAAACGTGGGTTTCAGAGAAGATTTTTTTCAGATTTTTTCCCCATTGAGAAGTATTCGAAATCTTCTCTGAAACCCACGTTTGGTGGGACTGTAGGTAAGGAACCACCTTAAGATGTCGAGAGATAACATCTCCTCCAATATATATCGTACTACATACTTACATAGCAATATATAGTCATTTGTAATGTATAATGTCATACGTATTCAAATGGAACGTTGATTATGTGATATAGCTGTGTATGTGTATTTTATGAATAAGTTCAAAAAGTGCTATGATTTTAAAACTATTCATAAATAAAAGTTCAGTATATCATGATTTGAATATTTAAGATCAATCGTCATTATTGTATTACATGATACATAATAATTTCGTGTATACTTTACACGAATATATGTATAATATATGATGGATAGAAGAATTTAGTGGGCCAATGGATATTAAGTTTCAGGTGGAGTTCCAAACATTTAAACAATTTTAGGTAGTTCGGATAGGTTAGCAAATTTTGGTTTTTCCTGAATTTTTTGGTTATCCGCTCTTCATTTATCCAAATTCAAACGATTTCCCGAAGGAAAATCTGTGTTCATGAATTTTCTTCAAATTACATGATTTTTCAATGGAAAACGGCAGTATAGGTATACTGCGAATCTTATTTGCTGGGCCAGTGCCTATAATTCACAGGGTGCCGCCGTGGCACAGTACCATCTTCCGTAACTGCGTATATATACGCTTACGAACTTAGTGCTGGTTAAATGCCGATAGTTCGTAGGCTACCGCTACCATTATTCTTACGGTACGATGAAGGTGAGGCGAAATCAATGGTACAAATTGGTCACTTAGCCATTACTAGTCCAGTACGATATTACCGATCTTGCCTTTAGTGGCCCAGCTGTCGGCCACTGTGACACCAGGGTACAGGGCCATCACAAGTATTCCGGCAGCGGTTCGGCAACTCAAGTATCGGCATTCCTCCACCTAACTAGCAATGGCCCTGCAGTCTGTGTTTGCTGGGTAACTTATAATGTGATATATGGTTCTTGTTCTTGTTTTTCTTCCTGCTGTGATGGTTATTTTTACGTGAAGTACGGGGCAAGACCAAAACAATATTTGTTCGGGATCAAAAAAATCTTAATATCAAGGTGCCACAGAACTTGATCCAAAATTTAGCATTCAGCACAGCGCCACATGGATAGTTGAGCCGGGTTTCAAACCGATATCAAACAAAAACTCTCGTTGAGCGTTATCACAGAGTCAGGATTTCCTTGTCTTCAATTGTTGATTGTCAAAACACACAGGGTGAATTCCTACCCAGCAAACACACATTGTCGAGCCAGTGCTTATTTAGTACAGTCATGCCGACACTGATGTGCCGGACCGCTGGCGGAATGCTGGTGATGGTAAGATGCAATAGTGTCACAGTGGCCGGCAGCTGGGCCAGTGCCAGCAGTGTTATAACGGCCCTACGTTTGGCCAGCAATGGCCTCAATTGGCTGTCGGGCAGTCGTCAGTGGCCCAACAAGAGCCCAATATTGATAGACCGATGTCCTGATCATTCTATTTTTGTTTATTTTCGATATTATCCGGACAAAAAATATTTTTTTCACTGATAATTGATTCTTTTTCGAGCGGTAGAGTACAGTTAATAATTCCAGGATGTTAGCAATTAGCTATTCAAAGACCAATTACTTTTATTTACAATGGGTCACCCATCCAAATCCTGGTTGCAGTTGCAATTGCTTAACTACGTAGATCGTCTGATGTCCGGTGTCGATCTTAATCTAATCAACAATTGTTAAACTTTGATTTTTAAGGATTTACAATAATATGTACTTAAGGGGAGGGGTAACCCTTGCCGGGGTGATTTTAATGTACTTGTTAAAGAGGCTGGGATGAGTGCGGTGGGTAATTGATGTAAATGACGTTATACACTATTGAAAGGTACACTATTCTTCTTTATTTTGATTGATGAAACAGTGAAAAAGTTGATAAATACGTGAGATATAGGGGACTGAAGTTGAGGCTGCGATCTACGCTTGCCTGCACGGATCACAAGATATTTTCTGAACTAGTTATCCGATTGCGTTTCCCTTCGGTACACATTCTCTCCTGGTATGTGGCTATGTCCTGAACCAGAACCGCCAACTTCTAAACCAGACTTTCGGACTTATAGCCGAAAATAATGATAAAAATGAACCAAAACTGAAAAAACCGCTTCGAAAATTCATTTCTTCCGAACTACGGCATATACAAACATAATTCTGGTTCAGGCGACAACTGTAAATGTACTCAGTGTGAAGATATGTCGTTTTTGTGTTTCAGATAACGTACTCCGACGCAATCTTGTGATCCGTGCAGGCAAGCGTAAATCGCAGCCTCAACTTCAGTCCCCTATATCTCACGTATTTATCAACTTTTTCAATGTTTCACCAATCAAAATAAAGAAGAATACTGTACCTTTCAATAGTGTATAACGTCATTTACATCAATTACCCACCGCACTTATCCCAGCCTCTTTAACAAGTACATTAAAATGACCCCGGCAATGGTTACCCCTCCCCTTAAAAAAAAAAAATAATACTAAAATTTCACAGTCACTTCAAAGATTCTTGCTGATTGAATAGTATACTTTTATTCGATTGCATAGAAACATTATTTTTCCGGTGAAATTCGGTGAAAGTGTTAGAAATACTCCAATCAGCAGAAAAGCTTATATTATGTACGCCGGTAAATCAACGACCGGATGCCGGTAGAAAAGTGACGGAGTTGCCAATGCCGGGCCATCAAGATACAGATGCAAGCGTGTTTGAAAACGGCCAGGTGATGGCAACTCGGTTGTGGCAAGATGCAAAATGCCCTGCAGAAAATCAGTACTTGGTAACCAACACCGTTCCATCAATAGTTGGATACTGGTGAAACTTCACCGAAATACCGCTATATTACATGTAGTGGCGCCGCGAAGGCTAGCCTGAACACCAGCACATTGCCAGCACTGCCAGTGCTGGGCCATTATGATTTCGGCAGTTCTGTGTTTGCTGGGTATCATCCGTACACTTGGAGTTACATTGAGGTAGCCCAATGTCCAATGATTCAGTTGTTTCAGCGATAATCTATTTCTTGATTGGCTTTTTCTTCAAAGCAATTGCCGACTTTGGTCTCCCGACCACCTCAACTCTACTCTAAGTATACGGACGTCAGAAATTCGCGACTGGTAAACTAAATTGTGGACTTCTTCTGCGTCGTGTTCTGCCTCGTGTCACCTAAAAATTTCGTCAACAAATGCAGCCTTATTTACGGAAACCAGACGGGTGAAATAAGTTTTCCTGAAAAGTGTGTGCATTTCCCCGAGTCGAAATTTAACGCCTGCTTAGAACCTCAAAATTTTACCGTTGGGAGGTTTTTGAGGGTCTGGAGAGGTTTATTTTGTATGGGAATTGAAACCCTCTTTAGCGCCTAAAACTTGTAGTTACCAGACAAATGTAGCATTTTAGGGTCAAATGAGGATCTCACGAGAACCTTGCGAGAACCTCGTGGAACCCGGCTCCCTAGTAGAAATCTCGGTAGAAGACCGGGCTAGCCGTCATATCGGAGCCCGTAATTTATTTTCGTGAAATTGAAAAGTAGTGATAGTAAAAAAAAAAAAGTAGAAAATTTTACGAATTTGATCGTCAGTTGACCGAATCTACGCATGATATCGAAGAAACCGCATTTTACATCCATTGAAAAAACCGCCGCATTATTGGTCCCCGCCGGGATTTGAACCCACGTCCGCTCGATTTCTAGTCGCACGCCCTAATCACTACGCTAAGCTATCAAATGGCATAGGACCCAACACTCTCCTACGTGTTCAGGGCCTATCAAAGTGTCATCAAGTTATTCCTCGAAATATTTCAATGACATCAAAATTTTGCATTCGCAGGACTAGATTGAAGTCCTTGCATATTTTATCACGATTAATTCAACGATCAAACGAACTTACCTGTAAGTGAAGGCTTACCTTCTATCGGACCCCGAGTCGAAATTTCAGGCCTGCTTTGAACCTCCTTTGAACCTCGTAGTTCGTCGAGAGTCTGTGAAATCTTGGGAGTATCGAGGAGTCAAAGGAGGTTCAAACGGAGATGCAAGCTATTGGTACGTTTAATGTCAGACTCCACTTGAACCTACAAAAGTGGCAGAAATTGAACATTTTCATTCAAAGGAGGTCTTGAAGGGTGTAACAGAACCTCCTTTCAACCCAGTTAAACCTCGTATAAACGCTCACGTCGACCCTCCTAACCCTCCTTTCGGCCTAAATCGATCTCGCGCAGACCCTACGGACCCTCCTTTCGGCCTGAACTGACTCGCTCGTAGAGCCTACAGACCCTCCTTTCGGCCTGAACTGAATCGCTCGTTGAGCCTACAGACCCTCCTTTGGGCCTGAACTGAATCGCTCGTAGAGCCTACAGACCCTCCTTTCGGCCTGAATCGAATTTCGCGTAGAGCCAGGCTGGTTAAACTCATGATTAACCAACGCCTAGGCAGAAAATTATTAATTGATAATAGTAGAAAAAAACAACAAAAAAAAAAAAAAAAACGATATTTGACGGATATTATTGTCAGATGACCTAACCAACGCATCATCATGTTGATAAAATCGCATTATATTCGCACTGAAAAGATCACCGCATTTTTCGTCCCCGCCGGGATTTGAACTCACGTCCGCTCGGTTACTAGTCGCACGCCCTAACCACTACGCTAAACTATCGTATGGCATGAGACTCAATACTCTTCTACTTGTTCGAGGCCCATCAAAGTGTCAAGTTATTACTCGAAATATTTCAATGTCATCAAAATTTGGCATTTGAGTATTGGCATTTGAAATTTGACTAGATTGAAGTTCTTGCATATATTATTACGATTAATTACTAAATATTATATCATGCATCTTTCGTTTACGCGGTTATCTGTTTATCCGAATAAAATATGACAGTTTGTTGGGAAAAAAAAAAAAAAAAAAAATGGTCCAGGAGGTCCACTAAAATTTTTATGTGTATTTCGACACTTTCTTTTAGTTGACCCTTCGTAGTCACTCTGGGTGGATTTCACCCAGGCGTTCTGGCCGAAATATCCATTTTTTGACAAATTGACCTATTTACGATTTTTTTTTAAAATATGTTGTCATTTGAATTTTGACATACCGACTCTTGATACATGTTCTAGAATGTTTGAAGTATTTTCTAGTATTTTTTCGATCCCGATCGAACGGATAGTTTTCACACAGCAGCCATTTGAAAATTGACTGGGTGAATTTCACCCAAGTGTGACTACCGTGTGATTCTACAGAAGTGTGACCACGAAGGGTTAAAACATAAATTCACTTAAAGTGGAAAATTCCACTTCTGTCCAAAGAACTAAAAACAGTGTTGAAATTACCATAAAACTTTTAGTGGATCTTCTGGAACATTTTTGTCTCTAATAAGTAATAGCTGTGTACCTTTGTATTCCATATTTTACAAATCCGGTAAACCGATCGAGCAGTGATATAGAAATCTATTATTGTGGAATCTACAACTGATCCTGATACGGGCCATTGTGTTGTCAAGGCTTTAGCGTTGGGCGCACGCCCACGAGGTTCCATTTCACTTAAATTTAGCGAGATATGCGTTATCAATATGTGTGGATTACGTATTTTTGTGTAAACTACAGAGTTATGGATATAATAAACTAAGACCCGACGTTGAAAGTAGTAGAGTTTCAAAAAAACATATCCCCGAATCTAGACTACTTGCTTGACCCTACGTAACCTTTTTTGAATCCAGTTTCCTGCCTTGACCCTACGTAACCTCCTTTGAATCCAGTCTCCTGCCTTGACCCTACATAGACCCTCCTTTGGATCCAAAGTTTTTGGTCCTGGTTGTTCTTGGCCAGCATTGGATCCAAAGTAGGCTATGGAGGGTCAGAGTAGGAGACTTCGGATCCAAAGGAGGTTACGTAGGGTGAAGTCAGGGGTCTTAGGATTCAAATGAGGCTACGTAGGTTCATGTCCGCGAGATATTTGCGATCTAAAATAGGTCTAGGAGGGTCATCGGAGGGTGAAGTAGAGCGAAAGGAGGCCTAGTAGGTTCAACGGAGAGTGGCGGCCCATGCATTACAAAGAGAAATAGGTTCTAGTGCATTCAAAGGAGGGCTAAAATTTCGACTCGGGACTTACGAAAAATGTATTACGGCGCCACCGTACGACCGGTGGCACGCCAGCGCAACTTCATTTTTTAAAGGGTTGCCGTAACTGATAAGGGTCAATGGCTGTCAATGCCTAGAGATTTCGGGTGGGACTGATCTCTTCGGAAGAGGCGCTTCATACAATTCCGATAGAACTTCACTTACAGGTAAGTTCGTTTAATCGTTGAATTGTATTACATGCCTCTTCCTCGAGATCACAAGGTAGATGTTTAAAGCGTAGGTTACGGCATGCAGACGTTTTTGGACAAACAAAGCATATTCTTCATATTTATAACGATACATCTTATACTTATAGGGATAATATAAGCTGTTCGCACACAGTTTGAGAAACCTTCACGATTTCAGGATCGCTTCAGCAAATGAGTGCTTGTCAGAGCGCAACTCTCGATTATAAAAAGTGGTGAAAGTTTTTGAACCTTCAGACCACCCCGCTGTTTTTCGAATTGTGTCAATGGAGATGCCATTTCTTTTAGCGGCCGAAGTAGACGCGTGGCGCGTGCTATACGCTTTAAACGTGTCTGTATCAACTCCACTCTTACTAAGGACGGATTTCATCCATCGACTTAACGATTGAGTGGTTACTGGTTTGTGCGGTTTTTTAAACGATATAAAAAGAATCTTAGAATTATTGCGTAGTGGACGTGTTCTATCGATATATATTTTTAAGGCAGATGCAGGACAAATGGAATTTCTATGGTAAAAGGGTAAGACTAGAGTCGGTTGAAGCTTCCCTGGTCTAGATGTCTTCAACTTGGCAGGAATCTTAATTTCAATTTCCTTCTCTGTGTCTTTGATATTGTCTACATTGATTGACGCTAACGTTTGCATCCGGTGCTCTGTTGTTAAAGCAAGGAGTGTCACCAGTTTCATGGTAAGATGTTCGAGAGAAATAGAATCATTAGGATGCCATCTTGAGAGAAATTATAGGACAATAGACGGATCCCAAGTTGAATCATATTTTGGCTGAGGGGGGCGGATATTTGCGATACCCTTGGAGACTCTTTTCACCTCTGAGTCTTGTCCTATGTGAGGTCCAAGAATTAATGATAAAGCAGATCTATAGCTGTTAATGGTGCCGTACGATGCATCCTTTTTGAACTCGCTTCCCAAAAAGCTTAGAACTTCCGTGACTGATGCCGATAGGAAGTTGATGTTCCTTTTTCCACAGAAGATCCACCATTTCTTCCAGGCTGTTTCATATTGCCGACGTGAACCCTCACTTGTCGATGCCATTGCCAGCTCGATGGACTCCGCGGGTACTCCTCGCGACGTAAAGGCTTGTGACATAATACTCTTGCCACCAGGGTAAGTTGATGCCAAAGCGGATGAGGTTTTCTATTTGAAGAAAGTAATTAATTAATGTTAGGTTGAAACATCAATGGTCTACTCTCAAACATTTCCATACAGAGCGAGAACCACGCCTGGGTTGGCCAGTAGGGGACCACGATAATTCATCGTGAATTTTCTTGTTTTACCTTCTTTAAGACTTTTAGAATCAATGAGAACGGTGGGAAGGCATAGAAATAATATGATATCCACTTAATAGTGAAAGCGTCCACTGCTATTCAACCTGGACCTCTTTTCCACGATACATATCTTTTGCATTTTTTGTTTGCTCTAGACGCGAATAAGTCAATCTCCGGTGCCCCAAATGTTCGATATATCCCGGGTAACAATTTACATGGCCAGCCCACAAGCCACATTAATGCCATGTGGCATGAGCACGGCAATGCTGTCGGCCAGCCACATAGCAGGTCAACGTTCGATAACCATGTGGCGGCTATATGGTTTCAACATGGCCTTTTCACATGGCGATAATATGGCTAACTAAACTAGGCTACCAATGTTGCACCATCCTGGCCGCCACCTTGCGCCACGACATCGATTTTATGTGGGCAAACCTGGCACTGCCATATCTTGACGTTAACTGGCGACCGCTGGCTACTACCTGGCCGCCACCTCGCGATGCCATATGGCTTTTGTGTGGGCAAACCTGGTACTGCCGTGTCTTAGCGTTAACTGGTGACCGCTGGCGACCGCTGGCGACTACCTGGCCGCCACCTCGCGATGCCATATGGCTTTTATGTGGGCAAACCTGGTACTGCCGTGTCTTAGCGTTTACTGGCGACTAACTGGCCGCCACCTCGCGATGCCATATGGCTTTTATGTGGGCAAACCTGGTACTGCCGTGTCTTAGCGTTAACTGGCGACTACCTGGCCGCCACCTCGCGAGGCCATATGGCTTTTATGTGGGCAAACCTGGTACTACCGTGTCTTGACTTGAACTGGCAACTACTCGGCCGCCACATCGCGATGCCATATGGCTTTCATGTGGGCTAACCTGGTACTGCTGTGTCTTAACGTTAACTGGCGACCGCTGGCGACCGCTGGCGACTACCTGGCCGCCACCTCGCATTGCCATATAGCTTTTACGTGGGGCAATCTGGCACGGCCATGTCTTGAGGTAGCCTGGCATTTACCTGGTCTATATAATGCGTCGCCACCTACCTTAGTACCTTGCATTGCCGGTAGATGAGCGGCAACGCTCGCAAGTAAAGTAACGTCGGCTTGACTACACCTACCCGTTGCCGGCCGACCACAATCATAATTCACCTACGAGTCAAGCGACTCATACCGCCTACCCGGTAGTATAGTTCATAACAGTTCTTTTGGAATGAGTACTGTATAAATGAAATATATACTTAAAAGTAAAATAGAACTCAAGGAGCGGTGCTCGTTCCAAAATAGGGTAACTGCCACATGACAGCTAGCTGGGGAAATTTCATGGTTACTTCATGGCTTTCATGTTTCAGAGAGGTATCAAAATTACTGGCAACCAGATGGCCCACACATAGCAACGAGTAAGCGCTGCCATGTCGCTGCCAGGTCAAAACCATAAATGAACTATATTGTTTATCGACCTAGTTGCCATCAAGGAGCGACATAGTTTGGTCGTCGTTGCCAGGTAAAAGCCATGATAAAACTGACCACTGCCGACATAGCGGCCACATTGGTTAGGTGGGTTGGCCATGTAGCGGCCGTATGGTTGCTGCGTTGGATTGTTACCTGGCAACTAGTTGGCCTCCACATGGCAGCGAGATAGCGCCGCCATATCGCTGCCAGGTCGAAACCATAAGTGAACCATGCTGTTTATTCACCTAGCTGCCATCAAGGAGCGACATAGTTTGGTCGTCGTTGCCAGGTACTAGCCATAATAAAACCGGGGTCGGCTGACATGGCAGCCACATTGGCTTGGTCGGTTGGCCATGTAGCGGCCATACGGCTCCCACTTCAAATTGTTACCCGGGATCTTTCGAAAGGCTTCGTCTGACAATCTGAATTCTGTCTCAGGCTCTAAACGTCTAGATTCAAAGTCCGCTATCACGTTGTCTTTGGAGCGAATGTATGACGCGAAAATCCATATATTTCTAGCCTCACACCACTTCCACATTTCTTTGGCTAGCTTAGATAGATAGATAGATAACAAGTTTATTATGCCATAGCCCCTGTGGGCCAAAGGGCAATCAGATATCCAAAAATTTTACAGAGAAAAACTTAAAATTAAGAAGAGCATAACAATGGAATAAGAAATTAACAATAGAATTACAATAATAGAAGCAAACAAAATATAGAATACAGAGCAAAGCAAAGAGATAGAGTAGAATATAATGTAACAAAGACCAAAAAATGATCAGAGAAGAACTTAAATAAAAGGATACATAACAATAGAATGAGAACTTATGATAAAGCTTCAGCGGTAGAAGCATAAAGAGAATATAGGGTAAGCAACATTGGATAAAAATATATGAGGTTAACATTAGGTATAAATAGTAGCGATAATGGGCTATAGTTAGCTATAGTTGACTAACTGTAATTAACCACGACCAAGGCCCGGTAGAAGGCGAACCAAGTCTAGCTATAGCAGATTTGCACATCGGTAGACTTGCAATAATCGAAACCTTATCAATCTGCCAACCCACAGTAGAATAGATTCGTTCCTTGCCGATCGAGGCATGCGCACAATAGAAATTTCAATGAATTGGTACATACACGCATAACCAAGAGGTGTGCCCGAACATAAAATAGATATAAATATAAATAGAAATAAATAACGCTAACTAAAAATAATTACACATAGACATACAAATTCCCGTCGCACCTTAATAAATCAGATTAATTAATAAATCAGAGTTTCGACATCGGCAAACAAGTGGGGCGAACTACCGAGGCAGATGTCAGGTGGTCGAATAGTTTGACCTTGAAGAGGTCGAGGGATGACGAGGACCTGATGGGTAGAGGGAGACTATGCCACAGGTAAATAGCTGTGAAAGCGAATGAATTTCGGTAAGCGGCAGTCCTGTGAGTTGGAATACAAAATTCCTCCACCTGACCGGAGTCCTTAAGTCTAGCTGAGCGGCGAGCGCTAGCATCAATCTCAACAAAGAAATCGCGGAGGTAGGAAGGAGACGAGGTCGCAAGGACCTGGTACAAGAGTGAGCCCAGGAGGTACCGGCGCCGGTCAGTAACGGGTAACCACTTTAGCTGAGAACGATAAGGAGTGATGTGAACGTCCCTTCTCAGACCAAAAATTAAACGAATGCCACAATTCACAAGCCGTTGCAGCTTGAGATTCAAGTAATCGGTCAGGTCGAGATATACTAGACTGCAATAATCAATGTGCGGCAGCACCAGGGCAGAGACGAGCAGCGACTTTACGTTTCGCGGAAGCGAATCACTATATTTTAATTTGTGCAGTGTAGCATGTACCTTTCGCGATACCTGCGCAACGTGCTTGTTCCAAGTGAGATCAGAGGACAAGTGGACACCAAGATTGCGGACTACGTCAACGTACGGCACAGGCTGATTGTTGATAATAATTTGCGGTAGATCCGATTGATTTAGCTGCCGAATGAAAGCTGAACTGCCCAAAATAATAGCTTTGGTTTTGCCGACGTTTAATCGTAGTCCACTTTCCTCAGCCCAGTCAGCGACAGCCGCCGCGTCCCTATTTAAATCGTTCACGGCCGCTTGAAAGTCACACAGAGCTGCGTGTCGATAAATCTGAAGATCATCGGCAAAAATGACATGCTTGGTGTGCCGCAGAGCCCCGCCTATATTGTTTATAAAAATCGAGAAGAGAAGAGGCCCAAGGACGGAGCCCTGTGGCACCCCTGAGAGATTACACAAAAAATCAGAGTGACCGCTACTGGATGGGTTCTGTACCGCCTGGGTTCTTCCTGATAGATATGAGTGGAACCAGGAGACTGCATCCACAGAGAAACCATAATGCCGCAGCCTGGACAAAAGTAGCCTATGATTGATGCTATCAAACGCTTTGCTGAAGTCAAATAGTAACAGGATAGTGACGCACCTATCATCAACCGCCTTTTTCACATCATCAAGTAGCTTCACCAGCGCCGTCTGAGTACTATGACCCTTTCTAAAGCCGGCCTGCATAGTATCCAGCAGGTTATTGCGCTCTAAGAACGAAGTTATTTGATCCGCTACAATGCGCTCGAAGATCTTTGAGAGATGGGATAGATTTGCTACAGGTCTGGTATCCGTGGTAGAAGTCGGGGGATTGCATTTATTTAGCGGCACGTCGTAGGCCCGCTTCCAGACTTTGGGAAAAACGGCGGTACGTAACGACATATTAAATAGGTCTGTAAGCACGGGTGCGAGTACAGGCAGGATCTTTTCAACATGACGCAGCTGGATGCCGTCGGGGCTTCTCCCACGCGATTTGGCAATATAGGATGATAGTACGGACGAGACTTGGTGTGACTGGATTGATGAGAAAGTGAACTCACACGGGACAGTCGAATTTTCCAGGAGAAGCGCCGATAAATCCTGCAAGGTGCAGGGCGGGTGGACACCGGTGACCGAGACGTAATGCAAATTCAATTGCTGAGCAGAAAAATGATTCAACGGAGATGAGACCACAGAATTGACGAGTCCGAGACGTCTGAGTTCAACCCACACACTCGATGCACTGGGTAGGTTACTGAGTCGACCCTTAACATAATCGCTCTTAGCTTGCCTAATTTGCCATTTCACAGACTTACGCAGAGTTCGGTATTGCTCGAAAATGATTACTGACCCAGACCGCTTCGCTGACGTGTAGAGCCTATTCCGAAGGATGATACGCTGCTTAATTTCAGGGGTTAACCAGGGGGCGCAAGGCCCTCTAAGTACACGCGAGACGACTGGTGCATGGCTATCTCATGCCATTATGATTGAGTTACAAAGCGCCTCAGTTGACGAATTGACATTGTCGGTTACGCTAGGTGACTGCAGAGCAATATTTGCAAGTAGAGCATCACTGAGAGCTAATGTATCACAATTTCTGAAATCACGAAACGTGGTAGTGCGCTTTGGTAACACCGGGAGCGGCAATTCAAACTCGAGCTCAATTAGATCATGACCTGCTATAAACGGAGCCGCAGATTTATTGAAAGATATTAGCTTGTCCTGTGAATCAATGATAGCGACGTCAAGCCAGGAATCAGAGTGATTCGTATGATGTATATTGCCATAGGGAACTACAAAGAGGGCATGACTAGAAATAAAGTCGTGCAGATACATAGCTTCAAAGTTGCTGCTACTTAAGTTACAATTAAAATCGCCGGTAATGATAATATGTCTATAGCTATGAGAGAAGTAGGTGAGCTTGTCGGCAAAATTGTCTAACAGAGTAGCCTTTGGCCTGCGATAAACAGTTGAGAAAAGAATCTTCTCACGCGCTGACTTGATTTCCAGCATCAGGAATTCAGGGGAATTTGTAAACAAGGGTGGAGAGGAAGCCAAGGTCTTACATGTCAAAGAGTTGTGCACATAGCAAGCAACTCCCCCACCCAGCTTACCAACTCGGTCATTTCGCAGAAGGCAATAGCCCTCTAGTCCGACAACCTCATCAAGGATACCAGCATTTAGCAACGATTCCGAAATGGCAATTACGTGATAAAAATGTTGACTAACAAACAATCTAAGTTGGTCAATATGACCAAATAAAGAAATTGCATTAAGATGTGCGACTTTTAAGTGTTGAACTGACGAACTTGCAGAGTTGCCCTGCACGACGGCTCCCTGGGCCGACTCAAACCGTCAGGCACTACCGCCGCAGACAGCACCTGAAGGCCCCTGTTGATCACTATGATGACTCGTTGGCGTATCGGCTCCAGGCCGAGAAAGTTGGGATAGATCATCTTCCGAGCGGATGGTAATAGGCTCGGAAGACGCTTCACGCTTAATAAGCACCATGCCATTTCGAGCCCAAACAAAACGATAGCTACATCGCTTAGCAACGTCCTTAGCCTTACTGAGGAGAGCAGCAAGAGAGGGCGAGAGGTGCTCATTCAGGAAGACAGGCGTGTGTGGATGATCGCCGTCCAGGCCAAGTTCATCGGCACCCACATGGAAAAATATATATTAATTTATATGTGAGGAAATATATCATGATATATGAGATATATCTGATATAAAGCTAATATAAAAAATATATATAAAACATATAAAAACACAATATGAAAATGATGTATTTTCAACATTTATATATTTTATATATAAATAATATATTCATGAAAATATTAATAATATATGTGAAAATATATGATTCAAATATATATATCTAGTTATATCACATTTATAACAATTATATAAATTTCGGTATATGATATTATATAGTAAACGTATACACGGAAGTTATATATTGGCTGATGTATGATTCGTATATGGAGAAAATAATCGATATATGGGTAGTTCTACAGATCAGGGAATTTTGAGAGGCTCACTTCGTAGCTCCTCAATTTAGCAATTAAAGTTATTTATCACGACATATTAATTAAGTTTAACTCGGCTTGTAGCTGGGCACTGAAATTCAACTCGTTTGAATAAAAAATTTTCAGAGAAAAATGATCTCAAATAGGGAAAATTATCACTTCCCTGTGGGGCGAATTCTCAGTATTTGCGACCTAAGTCACAATAAAAGTGTATAAAAGGTTGATTAGTAAAAAATACCACTCAAATAAGAGTTACGATAAGTGTTACTTGAATTTAACCTAAATAATCATGTTGAAATTCCATATTTTTATCACTTTATTCATTACTGAATATAGGCGAACAAATTTTGTATCACTTCCCTGCCGGTTACGAATACGTTAAAATCACCCCCAAAATGAATAGTACGCGACCTTACTGTTCTCAATTATCAAAGTACGAAGTTAAGTTAGCCTAATGAAACTCGTGTTTTGGCCAACTCGTCAAGCGGTTGGTCAGGGCTGTGCGGTCATTGCCGGTTATCGAGTCTGGGCCAGACAACTTCTCACTCCCCTGGTATCCATTTATATAAACAATATTGAATATGTTTTAGATATTATTACACAATATTGTTAGGTTAGCTTGCATGCATTAATTCAATAACATTAAATTTGATTTAAAATATATTTATTTAGTGATTTTGCCGAAATACATCGAAAATATTACTTCCCTGTGTATCACTTCCCTGTGCATCATCCCTTTACGTAGACAGGGAAGTGAGAATTTTTTTTTTTTTTCTTTGCTTCAACCAAAGAAAAAGTCTCAAAGTAGAGAAGTAATATTAGAAAAAAGCGCAAGAGTGAAAGAGATTGTTTTATGAATTTCACTTCTCTGGATAGGTTATCATTTCCCTGGTAGCTACAATAAACAAATCCCTATATATTTTTTGATTTCAAGTTGGTTTATGAAATACATTGTGCTCAAAATATAATACTACTACTTTAAACACCGACTTAATATACAACTTTCGATTTAATTTCCACTTCCCTTCACATTTTCTCACTTCGCTGTCCATCGAAAATCGAAAAACAGCTATAAAATTGATATTCGCCGTAATTTTGTCTGGCCCGTTTGAGATTGGTTATTTTATAGTACATCCTTGACCTCTACATACTTTTTGTCTCAATTATCGACAAAAAATGAGATTCACATAATTGTCGTGTTTTATTCCACCGTCTGTAGAACTACCCATATAAGTGAACAAATATCCACATATATGAGAAGTTTATATGATGCTCGTATAAATATTCATATGTTTTAAATATATACGTTTATATCATATTTATATGAACTATATAAAATCATTTATAATGGGCATACATCAGATGACATTGCCTCATTATATATGGTCGATGTATACTGGAATGGATCTTGGATATAGGGTGCCGTATATGTAGAACTATGGAAATTTTAGGTCACAAATAGAGGCGGGCATATATGAGAAACATAAGTATGCCTATATAGAATATATATGAATTATATAAAGCATTACATGAGACAAACTATTTGGTTATATATATATCGAACGCATACATGGGTGATCCATGCCAAATATATTGAACATACAAGCAAATATATATTTCTTGATATAACAGGAAGGTGTGTATGTCGCTAATATAATATTGGGCTTCATATACCAGAGTGATATGTACATTTCAACTACATTTATATGAATTTTATACAACTAATTACATTGGGTATGGATCGGGTGATATATCATGTTCGTGTGGTACTGATATGAGTCAAATATATTTGAGATACATGCAAAAGGATATCTACATATGTGCAACTTGTATATCTCCGCAAACATAGGCGTTCATATATCAAAGATATATATATATATATATATATACCCAGATAACAAAGTGTCCACACAGTGCTTGCATAATGGGCCGCACGCGTGCGGATTGATCCGCACCGCGTGACTTCAGAGCACTATGCAGATGCGTCCTCCATGGAGGGACATATGCGTCGCACGCGTGCGGCCCGCATGCGTGCGCGCACGCATGCGAGCACGTATTACATGCGTAATGAGGGTCCTCAAAATCATTTCTTTATAATATAATAACTATCGTCAAATAAAAACACAAAGTTATGCTTTCTAGAAAATTTTTAATACATATATAACTCAATTAATATAATATTAAATATAATTTTCTTTCGCCTTATTATTCTATCAGACTCAATATTTATTTCAATACTTCGCTAATATATAATATCACAGGAAATTTACTTTATGTAAATGAAAGCATGTTAAACCGAATGTTTACCCAACTGGATTTTCAGTAAATCGCAAACAAACGCAGATTAAATAATAACACACGATCAACCCGGGAGAATGTCTCCTATATGCATTTTGATTGCACTTCTTGACGTATATGAAGGAGTCTCTGTCAACTCAGCCACCCATTTAATTTGAGGTCTCCGTAAATTCCGTAATAATTTGTAACATGTTATTGCGGATGAAGAACAAATTTGGGAATTTTTTCAGATTTTTTGGTCATTGCATTCCAGAAATGGTTTTAATCAATCATTTTCACGTTACTCAACTTAGACCTCTAGTTGAATGGGTTGCCGAGTTGACAGAGACTCCTTCGTATATAGATTTTTGTATTCACATGCAAATACTTATATTTAATTATAGATACTTAAAATATTCTATTACATAGATAAAAAAAAGTTGTTTCCGAAAGAGTACGATAGCAACTACAATTTTGCACTCAACAGGCCTGAAATGAAGTGACTTTGCACATTTTTAAAACAGATGTTGCACGTATTTTGAAAAAGTTTAAAAATATATCTGAAGTTATCGATAATTGTGGAAAATTTTGAGTTTTTGATTTTGGTCATTAGAAACTAGAAACCAATTTTACCGACACCTTTTTTAATGCAAAGTTCTTGTGCAACATTAGGATCAGTAAAAGAAATTACGCATCTGAAGCAGAATAGGTGGTTTTTACTAGTTTTAACGGTTGTGTACTCTAACACTGAATCTCTCTTACGGCAGTCTTTATTATATTGCTCTTCGACACATATCGCTTACCTACAAAATGCAAGTCAACTTGAAATATAACTCGGATGAAAAATAAAAAGTAAAATAATCAATACAATGGTGAAAATACTGATAATTACAGTTTCTTTCTGAGAGTATCACATATGATTAAAAATTTAGCGTAACACTAAATTCAACGGCATAGATTTTTTTAAAAACATAAACAAGCTTAAACTAAAGGAATCGTGACTCAAAATGATCGTATTTGGTCGCTATGCACTGAAATTAATCATATTCAGATTCATCATCCTGTAATAATGGCCCTGTAAATAATGGGCATTTCTGCGCTGATACTGAAAGTATCGAATAGTTTTAATCACTCATCACAGCGCTTATAGTACTGTAAATTGCGTCGAAGTTGCATTATAATTTCCTACAACGGTGCCCAGATAACAATATGCGTGGCATATGCGACGCAATACGCACCCACGCGTGCGGGTCTATCCGCACGACGTGCGCGCAGATCACCACGCAACTGAGTCATCAATTGATGTACATATGCCTCGCACGACGTGCCTGTCGCATCCGTACGGGCATGATGCGGGCACGTAATGCGAGTGCATTGGGACTTGCAAATACGTTCATTGAAATTGTAAAATCAAAAATAAAATTAATTTCTCACAACATTTTTATTGAAAATAGTAATATCACATTTATATATAAATAGTAAGATAGTATATAGATTAGGGTGCTTTCGAGGTGCTTTTTTTGAAACGACCAGTTTTTTTTTGCAACTCCCCATTGAAAATCTATTGTTGTAGACGTTGAAAAGGGAATCCTGTCCAATTTTTAGCTCTTCATTCCAATTCCAGCACTCGCGCTTTTCTTTTCAAGTTTTCCCATGCTAAAAGCATGCAAACATTACGACTTTTTCTTTCGCCGCGCAAAACTCAGCCGCATTTCAATGGATTGTTCTTATCCTAGAGTCATTCGACAGAGAATTTAGTGTTCTTCAAAAGTGTCATTGGTAGTTTGGCTGTGGTTTCAACCCTTTTCCCTTTTCGACGTCTACAAGATTTTCAATGGGGAGTTGCAAAAAAAAAAAAATAGTCGTTCCAAAAAAAGCACCCTAATATAGATATTATATATCTATAGGGGAGAGCGGGGCAAAGAGGGCACCTCGGCCAAAAAAAAAAAAAATTCTTGGAAAATTTTCGACTTTTTTTTTCGAAAAAAATCGTTTCCCGAAGGAATTTAATTTTTTTGAAATTTAATTTTGAAAATTTGGCGGAGGTGCCCTCTTTGCCCCGCTCGCCCCTATATATATTATTCCACGTTATACACAAATATATAGGCGCATGTGACTTGAAAAAAAAAAAAAAAAAAAAAATTCAAATCACATTTTTGACTATCGCTTTGATATGTCGTTTGACGTAATATTTTTCTTCGATCCATAAAAATCCAAACAGTACTCGCAAATCATTTTTAATTTAACTCATGGTACGTTTATAGGTTATTTTCTGGATTATATAATATTATAGCTCATCAACATTTTAACATCCAATTTGATTATGTAATGATTATTTTAACTCTATAATATTATATTATAATATTATATATAATATCATATTGTATTTACTGATGGTGCAGTGCGACGCATTACGCTCGCACTGAGATGCGTCTCATGTCGTGCAACGCATTACGCTCGCACTGAGATGCGCCTCATGTCGTGCGTGCGAAAATGCTGCGTTTTCGCACGCACAGCGTGCGTCGCACGGCGTGCGGGTAACGTGCGACGCACGATTGTTATCTGGGTGGATGTGCCAAATAACAAAAATATTATGACAAGAACAGCTTACAGTACAAAACTTTTGCCACTTTCGTGTCGCCAAACTTTTCGGTGTGAGTGTCCCCCAGCCATGTGAATCGGCAGACCAGCTCATCGGTCATAATTTGTTTTAAGGCACAATTAAGGAATTCCTTCGGTTTCGTTCCACCTAAGTTGACGAGATGTTGATGCTAAGAAATGGAAATTATACTTTTTCAGTCTGTCACATTGATTTATCATTTTTTTTTTTTTGTTTACACACATTGATTAATTAAACATTGCAAATTCTAGCTGAGTGTTATAAAAACATGCATTGTAAATATAAAAGGTTACCAGTTTCTGTCTCATAATTTTCTTCCCAGCGTCATTGAGTTCATTAAACTCCTGAACTGTGCTTAAGGGAAAGCCTTCGAGAGGTTCGTAAAGCGAACTGACGTATTGTATATCGTCGGTACTATTTCGTTTTTGCAGTTCTTGCACTACCTGCTTGCTCAGACTCAGTTTTTCATTGTTTTGATTCACAATGACTCTGGAATTATATTTTATAGAATTGATGAATATCCTGCGAGGAGAATTGATCAGGGCTACGCTAGGACTTAATAAAAAATGTTGAGATATTTGGAAAGAATTGATTGTTCTTGATTTTCATTCGACTTTCAAGAAACTGTAAATATCAAAATTCAATAGCCAATTTTATGTCAATAAGAACTATCGGAATGGAAATATTCTTGATAATAAACTCACTGTAAGATTCGCAAGACCTCTTTTTTAAACGAATCATCATTATTATTGGCAGAAGGTACAATATTCGAATTTTGATGACTTTGAGCAGAGCCATGTTCACTCAAGTTAAAATTAAATGTTTCATCTGGCCTGAGGAACAAAAAAAAAAAACAGTAAAATAATCTAGAATGAATATGCTCGCGGTAGTGGCTTGATAATTATGTACTAAAGTAAGATTTTCGATAATATATTCATGCTCCAAATTCGAATCGATTAAAAATGTGATTAAAATCTTTCGAAAGCAATCTAATTTATTTTCTTCCAGATGCGAAAAGGTCATGGAAACACACCTGGGCACGAGTATGGTGTTGTTTGACGATGTAGCTCTCGATGTAGATTCACTCAAGTTAAAATTACATGTTTCATCTGACCTAAAAAAAAAAAAAAAAATACAGTAAACGGATCTATTAGTGTAGAATGAATATACTTGCAGTAGCGACATGATAATTGAGTACTGAAATTTTTAATAATTTATTCATGCTCAAAATTCGAGTCAATTATAAATGTGATGAACACTTTTTTGAAGCAATCTAATTTATTCATTCCAGAGACGAACGTGCAATGCAGACTAATATTATATTTCTTCTAAGTTTTTGGAATATTTGTCCAAGTTTACCTACCGTTTACTATGAATGTCCTCCTTGGAGGTTGATTCAGGTATTGGCGCCGAAGTACCTAATGTTAGCAAGTTACCGTTATTGCCATTTGCGTCATATGCTGGTGTTGCTTTTGATCTAAGAAAAATGAAACAAATAATTAGAGTAGAATGAGTGAACTTTATAACGACTTCATGAACTATTGCGATATAAATAGACAAAGTACAATTCATTTAATCAAAGGATGTATTTTTATAGTAAAAATTCAAGTATGAAAGAAATATACATTATAATTTTGATGAAGCGATCTAAGCCCATGGTGTAATCAAGAGATAAAAAATGCATTGAGCATAAAATATTTATTCCAATTCAAGTAAAGTTTTTCAACATTGACCTACCGTGTGTTCTTAGTGTCAATGACGTTCTTTAACGTTGATTCTGCAGTTATAAATACTGGACTAGCTGTAGACAAGCTGGCTCTATCACTTCTCGGTACAGTATTCTGTTCCGACTCTCTGGGAACTTTTTTCGTTACTATAGCTCGTAACCGTTCTAGTTCAGCTTTCACATCTAAGGTTGCCCTTGACTTTTTAGATGCAGGAGGCTCATCTTCAGAAGTTAAAATATGTGATGGGAGTTTAACTTTTCTGCCGCTGCTTGTTATTCTAAGCTTTCTCTTAGCATCTGTTTTTTCTTTTCTTCTCAAATTCACTAGGTGAGCCATGACGCTATAATTAATCAAAAGAATCGAATGGTGATTTTTAAAATACTTTCCAAGCTAATATTCTCAGTGATGGTATTAGCGGTAAAAGACAGTGAGTAAAAAGTGGAATCAGTATAATGATGGTATAATTATGCTATTCATTTAAATGCCCGAGACTAAAAAATGATATCAAATGAAATATCACATACAATTGTAGTACGTGTTTAAATATACAAGATAAACTTTTCATTCTTGTTTCAAAAATATGATCTGTTTGCAGTTTATTCTTCTTCATATAATAGCAGATTCTTTCGCTCGACAGTATCTCCGATTTTAAGGCAAAGCAATGGATGTAAGCAAAGAGACACAAATCCACTCATTTGGTATTACATGCTCTTCCTCTCCTTCTATATTACTCCATTGTGGAATTCTATAGCTCTTGCTTTTGACGGAGTGCAGATGAACTGCTTGTACTCTATCGGATAGATTGGAACAGTGATACACTCCGACTGAATCGGATGTCATTCCAATGTCGTAAACTGGAGCTGTCCTTCTGAATTCTTTGACAATTAACAAAATACCTTCTTCATTAACTTGCACTATATTTTCTATCAGGCAGATTCTTGAATCTCTAAGAATGCAACAACTATCACGCAAATTTGTTGCTAGCGTGAATTTTCCAACCTCTAGTTTTTTATATTGTCGACAACGATGCGCAGGCAAACCTTGCGGAAGTGGTCCTGCAGCATGGCTTTGAGATGGACGAATATATATATTGTCATCAAAAGGTTCTAAACCTATATCATTGAGTTCACCTATTCTTTTATACACTTGCTGAAGAGTGAGGTGTGGTTTTCTAATGAACTTTCGAATCGTTGGCATGTTATTTTCATATGCAAATGCACTAAATGTCTCCAAATCACCAAGTTCTATTACATCAGGTACTATGTGCAACAAACAATGCACATTATATGATATGAACTGTTGCCCATACAGTCGTTCGCATAGAAGTACATAACTTTCGAGAGCCTCTTGGCAGAAAGCGTATGATTCTTCGGGTGTCTCTTTTGAAACAAGGAGGCGCATGACGCAACTGAGGATCATTAAGTGTTCGTAATAATCTTCCGACAGAACATTTTTCAAGACAGCTGCAGCAGTATAGAGTAAGAATTGCCTGAACTCAGTAGCTTTGAAGTGCTTGAACATTGAGATTTCACTAGGCCGGCGATTGAATTCTGAGGGACAATAATCTTTCAACAATAGCATTCTCGAATCAAGAATATTAAGTTTTCTGCCACTGAAACGCTGATGTCCAAACTTTCCTTCAACATGAGCGGATAGTACTTTCTTCATATTTCCTAAATAGACCAAATGCATAGCTTCAAATGGAACTTCTGTCACTAATCCAAGTATCGCAGCCAAAGGGGTTCTACCTTTATGGTGATCTTCATCTAGAAGGTTCGCATAGTCTTCATTTGTTCTTGGAGGATGCCTAGTACCTAGAAATACCATAGTTCCCTCGAAGCCCGGCACAGTGCAACGGAGACCTTCGACTCTACACTTGGAGCAGGCGTTTGATGCCATATGACCATAATGATTTAAAGCGAATGCTCTTGCAGGCGCATCAGCAATAAAGCACCTTACATTCAAAGGGATTTGTCGGTTTCTTATAAAGATCCCACCTGCTTCTTGTATTTCGACAATTTCTTGGATAAATTGGTCAAAAAAGTCAAATGGATTCGCTGGCTTATGCTTTCCTTTGAATATTCCGGCAATAATAGGTCTCTTATCAGGTAGGTTGAAAATCTGGTACTGATGAGGCCAATATTGATCCTGGCCTTTGTTTACTTTAGCACCGTCTGTGCTGAAATCGATGATTATACGGTCAGGCAGCTGAAAGTTTTCCGGAAGGGCTTCCAATTTTTTCATCATTGTAGTCTTCAATCCAATGTGAATATATTCTCCACCAGCGATTTCTTGGATATATCTACTTGCGACAGCTGTAGGAGTGTTCAGTAGCGTTCGACTATCCTTAGGCAGGTAGATTAGGCCGAACGGAAATGCTCTCAATGTTTTGAGTAATATGTTTCCTTGCTGATGCTTTAAACCAGCTGCAAGGAAAGCATTCTTCAGAATTCTTTTATTTAAATCTGCAGGATTCTGACCAGCTTGAATATTTTCATCATCTGAACTGCCGGATCCATTTGCATTGTCTGCTTCAACATTTTCATTGGGTATGTTATCATCCTCTGGTTCAGCTTCATCAATATCACTGCCCCTTTCGTCTTCATCAGAACTTGCAGTATTATCACTGGAAGCTTCTTCCAAAAGAAGAGCTTGTGAATCGCTTCCAGAGTCAGACGACGAAGGTTCATTTGCTGGTCTTTCATCGGAACTGCTATCAGAAACATCAGCAATGTTTCTTTGACCACGAACTAGAGATATTCGTCTTCGCTTGTGTCTCGAACTGAGCTCCGCAAAGTTTTTGAATTTTTGGGACATTCTCGTACTAGCGCTGATTTTTATTTTTTTTTTCAAATCGTGATCTGTTGTAGAAAATTTTTATTCTGATAAGGAGAGTATCAGGGTTCGGGATCATCGATCCATCTGAACCTTGCAGGAGTGCGTTTTGGCTCAAAAAATGAAACCCATGACCTCCCATTCCATCTAACAGGCCCTTGTTCTTTCGAAGAGCCCCATTTAATAGTAATATTGAGAACTAGATGAATATTCGACTGAGGTGTTGATATTCTTGATTGGATTAGGTCTTCTATGTTGGGTATGACACGACATGAATGTGGGTAAGCATGCTGAACAACATATATCTTACACAGGTACAGCAATCTGGAAATACACTATTTGTGGTTACACGCTAGTAGCATTGCTGAAATTGTATGAATATGATGAAGAAAGTAAATCGGAACAGTCCACATCGAGCCTGAATCGAATCTCACTGTCAAATCATGATCATTATACTAGCAGGCTTCACACCCCCTTTTCTCCTCAAAATAGAGTAGAAGGGAAAAAATTTTGTTAAAAAAGGGGAAAAATAGGGGGTTCAAACAATAGAAAATAGAAGGTGTTATATCTAAGAAATTATATTTTAATCTTGTATCATAGCGACATATAATATTCTGAATATTTTGATAATAACATTGCGTGAAATGAAATTATTCAAAACATAAACATTGATATGAATTGTGTAGTACAAAGGAACTTTCAATATTTTTTTGGCATTTGAATCCCTGATCAAATATAGGGCGCTATCAACTAAGTATAATACTTATTATTTTGCTTGGACGCAAGACACTCTTTGGTTTTTCTTCAACTTTTTGGCAAATAGAGACTTATGACTCAATTTATATGTATGATAGTTTTGGAGATTCAAGAAAAATTGGAGGAATTATTAACAATTTTCGCCCGATTCTGCAATTATATTGGGAAAAACTGGAAAATGTTGGTTTTTAGTGTAAAAATAGGGAAAATGTTAGTTTTAGAGTAAAAATAGGGGGAACTTTGAAAAAAGGGGAAAGAAGAGGAAAAGGGAAGAAAGTGTGAAGCCTGTAACTAGTTTGAGGTTGTTCAACAAGCTTTTAAGCCTTCGACAAGCCTGCAAATGTTCCTCCGTCTCAGTGGAATAGCCTTCGTTGCTCATGTCGTTGCCTCTAAATGAATCCCCACGTTGACCACATATCTTCAAACTGGGAAAGTTCATTCAGAATTAGGTGACTAAGTTTATAAGAAAGTGAAATTTGAAGAATGGCTTTCAACTTCAGTAAATGTTTTTTTTTTTTTTTTTTTTTTTGTTGCATGATTAGACTAAATTTTTTGATTCTCAATATTTGAAGAATAGATATTCATAAAGCAATCGGAGAATAAATCATAATTTTACTTTCTTCATACTTTTGTCACCCAATCTTGAACAAGTTCTGTGAGTTTGAAGGTCTCTGGTCCGTGTAGGGATTCTTTCAAAGCCAATGACATGAGCACCGAAGGCTATTTCACTCTGACGAAGGTTCACTTGCAGGCTCTTCGGAGGCCTCAAAGTTGGTGCAACTACATCAAACTAGTATAATGATCATGATTTAACGGTAAGATTCAATCCAGGTTCCATTCGGACTGCTCTGATTTACTTTCTTTGTCATTTTCATACAATTTCATTAATTTTAATAGCGCGTACTGAAAAATAGTGTAATTTGAGCTTGCTGTACGTGTGTAGGATTCTATACGCTATACGCTAACCCACATTTATTAAGAACAAAGTATATGAACACCTCTGCTAAATATTCACCTACTGCTGGATATCATTATATGTCAAATGGGGCTCGCCAAGAGAACGAAAGCTTGTTAGACAGAATGAAACATCGTGGGTTCAATTTTTTGGGCCGAGGAAACACCCCTCTTCAAGTTATAGCAGGATTCATGATCGGAATCCTGATACTCTCTTTGTGAGTGCTAACGGATTTGTATTTCTATCAAACTGGTTTTCAATACAGATATAAAAAAAAAATACACTAGAAAATGACAGGATGATAATATATTTATTTCCTATATAAAGTGTGATTCAGCCTAATTTCGTCATCTAGTATCAAAATAAACTGCCACGCTTTTTAAATATATTTTTTTGTTCCTCAGAGTCGAAAGAGTACCCACGTGTTCATCCCAATGGCCAAGAAAAAAATACAAAAAAGTGAGGTTATGGTACCATTTGATTATGTATCACAAACAACACTCAGTTGAAAAACATTATAATCCAATCTGGTTACCGTAAAACTGATGAGTACCGTATAGATGACCATAGATCACAATGCAGATGCTTCACTACTGTACTATTCTTTTTCTTCTTCTTCTTCTTCTTCTTTTCGTTTTTATTATGGCTATATCGGCACTACTGTACCAGGGGGGTAAACCTGCCATGTTAAATTTTGGACCCGCGTTTTAGTTCCGATCCAAGTGGGGTATAGGGCTGGGGGCGCTGATGGTTGACCGACGACGGGCGGGGGGACGAATATGGCGACGTGGCGGCTGCTACTTCTCATTCGACCGCCTTATTTGAAAATTATTTTAAGGATGCTTCGGATCACGTGATAATCGGTATAGTCAAAAAGTCAATTGTTCACTGAATTAACAAATTTATTATCATTTTCTTGTGTACAGTGTTATTCATTTAATACATTTGGGTACGATGATCTTGATATTAAAATATTGTAAATAGTAAAATATTATAGAATACTTTAAATTTAGAATATAACATTAGAATTAAATTGATTCATTGAAATTTCGATATCTTGAAAAACTATTTACATTTCATTTTTACGTAAATATTAATGATATACGAAATACAAAATTCTAATTTGACAGTCAATAATATATCTAATATCGAACGTGTAAAGCTAGAATTACGTGACTAACCTACAAGTTTTATACTAATACGATTTCTGAATGTAGCTTAAATACAAACTTTTCTTGTCAATATTATAATAGAATTCACTGTTAAGACTAAATATATTAAATTTATAAATATTTTACTCAAAGCACAATTGAAATTTTAGAGATCCAATGGTTCAGATTTTTTCACAAGTTCACTTCAACAATGCTATACCATAGAAAAAAATGGCGTCATGGATTCGGCGTCGTCCAGCGTCGACTCCCACCCGGTGTCGGTCAACCGTCAGCGCCCCCAGCCCTATACCCCACTTGGATCGGAACTAAAACACGGGACCGACTGCTCCATAAGGACGTTTCACCCCCTGTACTGTACGTTATAACGATGATCGACGCGTGTTGTAGAATTATGTATAGAGACCGTGCGTGAAACCGACGTCAGCGCCAAATGAGTCGTGGAAGTACTAGTGCGCACGCTTTTGAAAATACAATTATTAAAATCTTATTACGTTTACGAGGTACCATAATATTATGATTTTATTTAAACTTTTTGGATCTAAAAATGCAGATGTTTTTTTAACAATGGTTTTCATCAATGCAAGCAGTGTATTACCCTCATAGTGCCTGCACGTCGTGCCTTCAAGCGTGATGACATAATGCGACGCATTATGCTCGCACTGAGATGCCTATCACAACGTTGGGGCGAGTGCGGGCAAATATGCTGCATTTTCGCTCGCATAGCATGCGTCGCACGTCTTGCGGGCAGCGTGCGACGCACAATTGTTATCTGGGTATATATATATATACAATATACATATATGTATTATAAGTCTATAGGTTATTTATAGCGAGAGTATACAACCGCATATATCTGATATGTGCTAATTGATATATCATGCGCACATATAACTGACATATATATTTAGTATATCAAACTTATATGTCACTGAAATTTATTTTATGCGTGAAAATGATGTTTCAATTCTAATCGTCTCATGCCTCACATGCAATAAAAATATCAGGAGATATATTATAATTGTACGTATGATACATATACACCCAGAAAAATGCGTAACTTTCATTCAAAGAAATTTGCACATTTGAGATTAACATATTATTGGACGCAAAGAAAATTATGGTAATCGTATATTTCATCTGAATATATGAATATAATTGAGTCTCAAGAGAAATAGTAGCTACTGTGATGAAATATACGTTTTTATCACACATGCACGGAAAACCCGATTTTCCTCGCTGTTACGCGAGAGTAAAATGGCAGTTTGTCTCCCGTGGTACACAAGGTGAACTCGCGCATGCGCATGTCGTAGAGAATTCATTTTCTTCCCTAGGGAGCGGGAAGAAAATAGCGTTTTACTCTCTACGAAACGTCATCGGGCGGAATAAACACATGAATACATCGAAACAAAACAAAACAAATGAAAAAATAAGAGCAAAACAATCCCGTCTGTGTTCACAGGTCACGTTGACAGTTGCCCTGCATAAAATGCCGGATAAGAATCCGGAGTCCAAATTCTATACGGCCCGATACGGCAAAGTGTCGTATTTTGAATGCCGATTCCTTACGGTTTTATGCCATTCTATTCGGACGCCCCATCGATGTCCCTATCCGGATCTATGCGTGCCCGAACCGCGATTTTTAACCCTGGTCAAAATGCCGGATAAGAATCCAGAGTTTAAATTCTATACGGCCCGAACCAGCAAAGTGTCGTATTTTGAATCCCGATTCCTTACGGTTCTATACCATTCTATTCGGACGCCCCATCGATGTTCCTATCCGGATCTATACGTGACGGAACCGCGATTTTTAAAAATATCGGTGCGCCTCTTATACGGTTTTATACGGAGTGTAGGATGCCCCCTGCGTATGCGGTTCTATGCGGAGCGTATTCGGTTGAATCCGTAATGTATGCGCACATAAAAGTATGCTCGGATTAAGGTCCTATCCGGAACGTACAAAAATTACATCAATTAACATAGCATGGCATCGCAGTCTTTTTTTTTTTTTTTTAAACTTTTCTTTTTTTCAAACAATCAGCGCTTTAGGGGGAGCCCATATATTGACATCATACATACTGATAGCACATAACCAATACAGGAATTAGGCGACGCTTATATTAGATGACATTTTCAACCTCTATATATACTCACGAACTCCTATAAGTGGCACTCGCGAGAATATCGAAAGCGGTGGTCGCCGCCTTACGAGAAAATATTGAAGTAATGTAAATTACATAGAAACCGGATAGGTACGGACAGAGCCCCCGATTAGGACTTAGAAATAATGACACGAACAGCAAATATTTCTATCACCTTGCAATGCGCAGCATTGAAGCCCGGCGGGGACAGATAGAGCCCTGCATCGGACTTTGAATGTTTATGTTGATCTCATCGAGTGCAAGATCGAAACCGGATAGGAACGGGCGGAGCCCCGCGACGTACTTTAAAATATTTCAGACACGATTTTGATGACGAACGCTGACCGTATAGAATCGTATACATCACTGAGCTCAAGTTTTCGGTCCCGAATATATTCCTGATAGGGACGGACTGAGCGCCGCGTGGGACTCTGATATTATAAAATGCGCGATCGGAACCAGATAGGGACGGGTGTAGCCCCGCGACGGACTTTCAAATATTTGAGACGCGATTTTGATGACGAACGCTGACCGTATAGAATCGTTTACATCACCGAGCTTAGGTTTTTGGGCCCGAACATAATCCGGATAGGTCCTCCAGCGTCCCGAGTACATTTTGTCGATGCGATAGGATGCGGATAGAACCGTATGAACTGGTGTCGGACATAAATACTGAATTCTATACGAAATTCTATACGTTCCTATAAAATCCTATACGGCATTTTAACCAGGGTGATGTTAGAAAATGCGCGATCGAAGCCAGATAGGGACGGGTAAAGCCCCGTGACGTACTGTAAAATATTTCAGACGCGATTTTAATGACGAACGCTGACCGGATAGAGCCGAATACATCACTGAGCTTGGGTTTTCGGTCCAGAATATATTCCTGATAGGGACCGACAGAGCGCCGCGTGGGACTCTGATGTTAGAAAATGCGCGATCGAAGCCACATAGGGACGGGTAAAGCCCCGTGACGTACTGTAAAATATTTCAGACGCGATTTTGATGACGAACGCTGACCGTATAGAATCGTATACATCACCGAGCTTGAGTTTTCGGTCCCGAACATAATCCGGATAGAGACGGACAGAGCGCCGCGTGGGACTCTGATGTTAGAAAATGCGCGATCGAAGCCAGATAGGGACGGGTAAAGCCCCGTGACGTACTGTAAAATATTTCAGACGCGATTTTAATGACGAACGCTGACCGGATAGAGCCGAATACATCACTGAGCTTGGGTTTTCGGTCCAGAATATATTCCTGATAGAGACGGACAGAGCGCCGCGTGGGACTCTGATGTTAGAAAATGCGCGATCGAAGCCAGATAGGGACGGGTAAAGCCCCGTGACGTACTGTAAAATATTTGAGACGCGATTTTGATGACGAACGCTGACCGTATAGAATCGTATACATCACCGAGCTTGGGTTTTCGGTCCCGAACATAATCCGGATAGGTCCTCCAGCGGCCCGAGTACATTTTGTCGATGCGATAGGATGCGGATAGAACCCCATGAACTGTTGTCGGACATAAATACTGAATCCTATACGAAATTCTATACGTTCCTATAAAATCCTATACGGCATTTTAACCAGGGTGTCACACGTCACCTCGGAAATCAATACGGCTTGGAAAATCGGTGTTTTCGTGCATTTGTGATAAAAAATATAGTGTGCATCAAGGGAAGAATAGGTGCTTTCTACCTCGTGTGATTGTGCGGCCCTCGGCTTCGCCTCGGGCCGCAAAATTCACACTCGGTACAAATCACCTATTTTCTTCCCTTGATGCACAATATACTATTATTTGCCATTAGTACCTATATTAAAAAATGCTATGGAATCCTTCATTTCATTCAAAGTTATATTTATTTGAATCGAGTAAATGCATGTCCGCAGCTCATCAGCGCCACGTGCTAAAATGACCGTTGCGAGTACGCGTCGCCATTCGTCATTCGTCATTTTTCATTCGTAGCGTGTGTGGCGTGTGCGAACTGTGCGACATTCATGTTTATCCGGCGTCAAAAACAGTTCCAATGGATCAAGAACTGAAAGAATTGTTGATCAGCGCTGGTCTGGAACAATATGTTCCAGTCTTTGAACATCAGTATTACATCAAATAGATATATTTACGTTTGGAAGCTCGGCTCTTAATCAGTGAGGTTATGCTCTTTTTTCTTTGTGAGATTGCGTGTTTTTTCTGTACAGTGATTTGTTCATACTACAGTTATCATATATTATATCTTCACAGAACTGAATCATATGAAAAAATATACTTTGTTCTGGGTATTTTGCGCAATGTGAGTTTCATTATACCTCTACTAACCTGTATATAGTTGACACCGTAAGTGACGACCGTATCTCTTGACGGCCACCCCCAACTTCAACGATTGTTTGTAACGTTAATATTTAGGGTATTTTTACAAACAATCGTTGAGCTTGGGGGAGGCTGTCAAGAGATACGGTGGCCACATGAAAATCGTGTAACTCCAGCTGCTTGCCCATAGACGCACGGATCGTGCCATCGTTAGGAAAATTCATGGTATGTATATGTAACCCATATGTGTGACATATGTGTGATATATGTGTGATATATGTGCCACATATATGACATCTGTGTCACATATATGACATATGTGTCACATATATGTGACATATGTGCGATATGTACGTGTCACATATATGTGTTACATATATGTGCCTCGTTTTTTCTTATAGACATGGTTCCACCCATATCCGACTTCTTATATTTCCATCCTAATTATGATATGTTTTATATAGAATAAATATATCTGAAGATATATACTCGTACATATGATACATGTATATGACATTGACATTCATATGCTCTTGTACAAAATTCATATGACTAATGTAAAAAATATTACATCTTACGTGTATAGCAAGATATATAGAACCCACATCTTACTGATATATGTATCATATTATGTACAAGTATATATCTTCAGATATATTTATTTTATATAAAACATATCATGATTATGATGGAAATATAAGAATGTCGGATGTGTACTGAAATATATGTCCATATACGCGCCTATATAATGAGTCTGATAAAAAAGTTCTATATGGCTTTATATATGTGAAAAGTATATGGAAAAATATATATCATATATATGAATCATATATATTCTAATAATCGTATATGATCATTAGGGTGGTCCACTTTTGAACTTTTTTTTTTGATTCTGCGGGGCACCCCTGAACATTGTTCCAAATCACGTAGAAAAAATCTGTGTAAATCATGAATCCAATCGGAAAATATTTAGAGGTCGCTACCGAATATTATAGTATTTTCTCGATTTAATAAAGCTTTTCCTGTATAGCTTCACTTCTGACGCGTCGGGGGCTTCTAAATCTTAGTGATACGACTCAGTCTTACCGCACGAGGTATTTCTTCAATTGATATTGTAGTATGTTATACAGGGTGATTCAGAATTCGTAACGAATCTCTTGAAGGGTTAATACTTGTCAAAATTGGGATTGAAAGTTCCCCAGCCATTTTTCCGAAAAAATGATTTTTTTTCTTGGAACAAAACTTTTTCCGACAAACGATTTTTTCCAATTTTTTTTTTCTTTCTATCAATTGTCATTTTTTTAAAATCCCAAATGATGTCAATGATTTTTTTTTTTTTCACAATATTAGAGAGATTTCTCGCTGACAGTTTCTTATTTGGTGGAAGATGAAAAAAAAAAAAAAAAAATGTGTTATAGTTCCAACGAAAAAAAATGATTTTTCGGAAATTAATTTTTGAGAAAATAATTGTCTTGACTAAATACTTTTGCTTATATAGTTGCAAATAAATGTTCAATTGATTCATCTCAATATCATTTGCGGTACAAATGAATGTCACCTAAAATCAACCAACTTTGAGTTGTACCGCCACCCATATTGAGATGAATCAATTAAATATTTATTTGTGACTATATGTAGACAAAAATATTCAATCGAGTCAATTATGGTTTTTTTCTTTACTCATACAACATACTACATTACTACAATATTAATATAGAAGAAATACCAATGCAATAAGACTAAGTCATCCAACTAAGGTTCAGAAGCTCCCGACGCATCGGGAGTAAAGCTTTACATGAAAATGTTTAAAAAATCTAAAAAAAATACTAAAATATTCGGTAGCGACCTCTGAATATTTTCCGATTGGATTCATGTTTTACACAGATTTTTTCTACCTGATTTGGAACAATATTCAGGGGTGCCCCGTGAAATCCAAAATAAAAGTTCAAAAGTGGACCACCCTAATGATCATATATAATATTCATATACGATTCATATATAATTCTCATAGATGATTCATATATAATTCTTATATATGATTCATATACAAAAATGCATATATACAAAAATAGAAATGACATATATTATAAATAATAATATATTATTATTAATATATATATATAAGATATATATATTATATATCCAGGTATATATAAAGCCATATACATTCTTATACATTTCACATACTTATATAATATACTCCGATGGGCCAATTTGATATATGGGATATATTTCTATTTATATTATTTTTTTTCCTAAAATATATTTTTTTATATTCTTTTATAGTTGAATGATATATTTTTCTTCTGTCCAGTGATATATCAAGAAATATATATTTTTCCATGTGGGCATAGACATGACCAGTGGAGCGCTTGGCAGCCAGGAAGCAATTTCGGCAATCCATTGATTGGAGGCGCGCTAGGATCAAACGTGGTTTGTCAGTACTCTTGGTGCTCCTAATGCGTACGACTTCACAGACATCCGCCCTAGTCAGGCTAACCGTGAGGCGAGCGGCGAGTGATCGCACAACGGAGGGGAGGTCTTCATCATCGGACTCTGCGATGCCCGAAATCATTAGGTCGCGAGATAACTGGTTGCGCTCCATAACCCCCAATCTTGCAGCAAGCCCCGCAGATTCTGTAGCGAGGCGGTTGATATCAGCTGATTTGACCTCACATATCTCTTCCAATTCACCTACACGTTGTAGCGTGGCCATTTCACGACCCCGTCAAATAGGCAATATAGATGGATAGCGCGCGCGCCATCTGCCACCAGCGCGGTCAACTACCGCCGAGCGCCATGTTCTCCAAAATCTTTCTCGCTAACAAAGTAACTACGGGAATTATATATGTTCGGGAATAAATTATCATTTAATCAGAGAATAAAAAGCTATCTCTCTAGATATAGCAGACTGCGTAGCTAGCGGGGTTGATTCGTCCTCCCTGCCTGTCCTCGTGTGCTGGCATTTCTATTTCTTTTTAATAACACAGTCTCGTTTGGGAAGTTAGTGGTTAGCTAGTGGTATTGCTTTGGCGCACTACCTGTCCTACTCGTACTTCTCAGATACAACTGGTGGATTAGAATCAGTCAACTCATTATTTCTTTTAGCCAATCAATTCTTTTTGTAATATCACATAATATCAAATACTTTTCATAAAATCCAATCAAATCAAATATAAATTAAAATCACTTGTAGTCAAATCAATAGGATAGGTAATTATTTAATTAACTTCTCAAAATATTAAGATAACTTCCGGGGTAAAATACTCACATCAAAGTCCTAAATTAGTCGTAGGCAAAAGCAACTCCTAAAGAGTTATTACATTTAACATAGGTGTTAGTAATTAAGGTACATTCACGATTGACAACTCATAAAAGATTATTATATTTAGTATAGGTATTATTCTTTAAGATAAAGTCATGATTAACGACTCAATATAGAATTATTAGATTTAGTATAGGCATAAGCAAATTCATGGTTGACCGCCGGTAGAGGTTTTACGAGTTAAAGACTCTTATAAAAGTCCTCAAAAGAGGCAAGCAAGGTGATTGCAAACGTATATTAGATTCTAAACTTTATTTTTAATTATAATGAACAAAATAAATTAAGGTGTTGTCTTAATAAATGCATTGTTTCTATATTAATATAACTTGAATTGAACCTTCTCCCATAATTCTTAAAATATATTAAGTAGGCCCGAGGATTCATTCCTAAACGCCCGAGATAAAGAGCCTGCGTCGGCATTTCGTCGACATAGTTTAGGTAAAATATTAGAGCACGACTCAACGTACCTTGAGTGATACATTCTCGGAGGTGAGAGAATCAATTTTAGCGCGCATCTCATTAGCGAGGCCCGTAGTAGAATCAGACAATGCATCAAGCTTTTTAGCAATATCCTCGACCCTGGTCGGAAGCGCAACAAGTTTGTCGATTTTAGTGCTCATAACGGCGGCTTGCTTATTGTATGCCTCCATCGACGACTTGAGGAACTGGGAATTTGCCTCGACAGCTGCCAGGACTGTATCCAAAGAATTCTGACCAGTGGATAGCGTTTTCCAGTTCGAAACTTGTAATCCTGGCACGGATTTGCCTCTAGAGATGTTGCCAGATCCAGATAGTGTGGAGGCAGTCCCTGCTGCGCATGACTTGCACCTTGATACCGTTCGTGAGCTTACTGAGATTTACATATTGTGTACCGCCCATGCGATTAATATAAGCGATAGCGGTAGTGTTATCAATTCTAAGGAGGATGTTGCAATTTGAGAGGCGATCTGCGAAGCATTTTAGCCCGAAAAAGGCAGCTAGTAATTCTAAATAGTTTATGTCTTTCTTGATCCTTGAGATTCCAGAATCCATGTGATCTTTCCTCTTTGCAACAAATCCCCCAGCCTGATCGCGACGCATCCGAAAAAATTTCAATATCAAAACAGAGATTAATAATAGGATTGGCTGTGGTCATAATTTGTTGACTGAAAGATAATAGCAATGGTGATGAACTGTTACTATTGGAGGTAGGAGAGGGGATGGAGGGAGGGGGGGCCACCCGCCCACCCACTTCCCCCCCTTCCTTATGAATAATCTTTCAAGCAGTGAAATTAGTCCAAGTAACCCCCTGGAGGAAGGGGGGGAAGTGGGTGGGCGGGTGGGCGGGTGCCCCCCCCCTCCCTCCATCCCCTCTCCTACCGCCAATAGTAACTGTGGTCATAATGTTACTTTTCCACCAACGTGAGTCTGAATCAATACCTATAGGTAGCCTAATTTTTTCCTCATAGTTGTGGTGATTACTATCTAGGGCCAAGCACTTTTCTCTTTCCATATCTTTGAGGTAGACCCAGCCATATTTTACACCATAACAACATGAACCGAGCGTCCCGATAAAAGAGGCAAATTCTCTGATTTTACAAATTTTGTTCTGTAAAAATCGTTCTATCATTAATAAAACTCTGAGCCTTTTTTCATCTGGTAACTCTATCAACATTTTCTTTGAATCTAAAATGAACCCCAAGAATTTACACCTTTGAGCCGGTATCATGTGACTTTTCTCCTCGTTAATCACGAATCCTAACTTTTCAAGCAACAAGCAAGACTGATTAATGTTATTCAAACATTCTGCAAATGATTTTCCTATTATGAGCAGATCATCCAAATAGATTACTAAGATGTAACCACATTTTCTCAGATAACCTTAGCAAATTCAGTTACACCAAAATTACACCAAAAGTACACGGTGTAGGTCTGCGGTGTAATATTGGTGTAATTTTGGCAAAACTCTATAATGCGTCCAAAATTACACCAAAATGGGTCGGGTGTGAAATTGGTGTAAAGGTGGTGTGAAAAATTCTGATATACACCGTGTGATTTTGGTGTGATTTTGGACGCATTTTAGAGTTTCACCGAAATTACACCAATATTACACCAAAATCAAACCACACCCAAAACACACCAAAATGACACCAGAAATATTGGTGTGAATGAATCCGCTAGGGAAGATACTATTAATCGCATAACCTTAGATAAAACGTATGGCGCAGTGTTCAACCCGAAGGTTGAGCAAGTGTATTCAAAAAGTTGACCGTTGAATGAGAACCTCAGATACTTCCGTAGGGTTCCGCGATCGGAATTAAATCGTAAGCATCCCTCAAATCCAATGTTGCCATAAAACAATCCCTGTATATTAAATCTCTTGCCGTTCTTATCTTCAAGTTTGAAATGAGCCGTCTCAATAAATTAATTTAGTGATTTTAGATTTAGGATCAAACGGACTGTCCCGTCCGGTTTTGGGACAGTGAAAATACTAGAAAGATATTTTCCCTTTGAGGGCTGACACCTGCGAATCACTCCTTTCTCCAAGAGGTTCTGTATTTGGTGGTTGATCTGAGATTTTTCCCCTACTGACCAGTGAGGCTCCTTTGGAGGCGAGGTTTGGCGAACTTGGGAGAGAAAAGGTTCTCATACCCTGAAATCCAATTCAGAACTACTCTGTCTGAGGTAACTGAGCACCATTGCTCTTTAAAACAATTCAACCTGCCTGCAAAAACATTTACTTTGTCTATCGTGTCGATGGGTGTCTCTGCGTCTTCCTGGTCGTCGACCTGTCTTGGTCCCTCGGACGATACTGGTGTGAACTGCGCTGGACGTACGACTTCTGGTGCCCGCCAGACGTCTTGGGTCGTCTCCATTGGGGACGTGGCGGGCCCTTCGAGTTTTTCGATTGTCGCGTAGGTGCAGCTCTTGTGGCAGGTTTCAATATCTTGGTGATAGAGTCATGTGTGATACCGGGGATACCCAATTATTTCTAAATGGTTATGGAATATCGTTTGTGCAGCATAAAAGCACAGAAGACTGACCAAGGCAGAACGTTTCATTGGTAAGTTCATAAATGAAATACAATTGTGGTACAGATTACGTTACTCATTTTTTGAAGATTAGGTTAGGTTTTATTAGTTTGCGATAAATCATTTGCAGATGGATGTGGATGTGAATAGTATACGCATCGCGAGTATTCGTAAAAACGAATACAACTTGAACCCTCTGACAACTCATGAGGTTGTGCTCCGACCATTTTTAACAAGGATTCTTAAGCCTGGAGCACAGACTTTTCGTGTTCCGTGTTCGCCTCACCTACAGGCGCCACGATCGTTCACACATAGCTGTGATTGGTCGGCGCTGCGTGTGAGTGACTGTACACTGGCACGATCTCTGTAGGTGAGCCGAAACGAAAAGTCTGTGCTCCAGGCTTTACCGAGACTGGCACTGATCGGTGATGATTCCAACCCTCTACGGAACATGTAACTCAGCGCGCGTCTACTGTTCAGGCATTAGGAGATGCGGGGCCCATCGTTCATTTGACAAGTAGTTTGAACTCCAAATTTATTAACAAAAGAATCTGCGTTACGGCAGCCAGGTTATACTTTCTGAATCATGTGCTTTATATGCACGGCGATGTTCAACGATATTTATTTATTTATCTATCGAATAAATAAATAAATAAATAAATAAATAAATAATATTGAAATGAACATGTATTTATGAAGCATGATTGTTTTCAGATTCATCCCAGGCGTTACCTTCGGCCAAGCATTTTCGAGTCGACACTGAATGTGAAGACATTTAGGACAGGAGCTGTATAGATGTAAGTATATATTGTATGGTTGGTAGTTGTACCTACACTGAAAAAAAAGTACGGTCCTGACACCTGGAATTCTGGTTCCGAGAGCCGTAACGTAGTCTGTGCTAACACTAGCACCATCTTCAGGTTATAGGAAACTGAACATTTATGTCTAACGTAGTTCACGTGCCCGAAGAATAAGGTATCGCTGTAGGAGCTAGAATAGCTGCTGCAGTAGTTAAAATCTTCGCCTCCAAAACTGACATATCGTGCTTGGTTACTTGATATTTTGTTATAATAGCGGCCGTATGCGAAGTTGGATGATATAGATTACGTATTGCGCATGTGAAAATGTTCACTGTTAAAGAAACGTAATGCTCTCGGTGATATTTTGGATCGCTGCAGAATAGATACTTTTTTTTCAGTGTAGTTGTTCAAGGCCAATAACGTCGTGGGTGTTTTTTCATAAGGCGTGTCAGAATAGCGCGAGATTGTATGTTTCAACGTAAGAATTCAGACTATATCCGACAATACTCGAGTCTCGTTTCGTTCCACAATCATGCCTCCAACTTGTTTACGAAAGCGGAACCCCAACTCTTTTGAGCTCTTTGAATAAATAAAGAAATAAATAATATTGAAATGAACATGTATTTATGAAGCATGCTTGTTTTCAGATTCATCCCAGGCATTACCTTCGGCTAAGCATTTTCGAGTCGACACTGAATGAAAAGACGTTTAGTACAAGAGCTGTATAAACCTAGAAGAACCCAAATATTTCGAAAAAACGAGGCACCCGCTAACATCAAACACTAGTTACCAACGAGAGCACTTTTAAAAAAAAACTTCACTTATAATATTTACCACTGCCTTATCGAGGTTGAAATTTATGAAATTCTGCAATTTTTCAGCAAATTCTAAGTTTTCAGATCAAATGAAATTCGTCAATAGTATCTCGCCCTAAAGTCACTGGAAGAAATAATTAATAATTGACAACAATTGTATTCGATGAAGGCAAACTTATTATGTAAATGTAAATCTTAGTTCTATCCTACGTACAATAGTGAATAAATAATGAACAATTTTCTATTTCAAAAATATTTATTTAATTTTTAACTATTTTATTTTTTTTATAAACTATTTTTTAAATATCATTTATTTATTCAATCAAAGCTATTATATTATATTAAATTATTATTATGTTATATTTGTTTTTTTTTTTTAATCTTATCTTATGTTATCTAATACGGCCGAATCCTCCCTGGATCTCTGTAACTAACATACAAATTCATTTGACATTTGACAAAATCGAACTCCAGCTACTACAGAGAGCGAGAAAATCTCACACTGCTTAGGATTTTTAAAGATTTCCTGTGACGCAACATTTAATCGCCATGTTTCTAACCCATGGTAATAAATTGAAATGATGATGTTATAACATCGGAGCAATGATTTACCCTGTAAATTCCTCAATACGAATTCTGGGCCACCCTGTATATATAATGAAATTCTTACTTCGACATCTGGAATTGATGAAATTCGATTTTCATCATTTTTATGAACATCTGCACATTTTTAAACCATCAACCTACAGTATAGATCTACCCTACTCAAAACGCCGGATAGGAACCGACAAACCGGTCCTATCCGCCAAAACTCCGTTTTTTGGATCTCGTAATTGTCCGGATCCTTCCCGGGTTCGGTATTCGCTCTGTATCCGGAGCTATCCGCAACCGAACTGGAATCTCTATGCGGATTCGATTCGGCGAATATCCCGACGCTCACCCTGCTTAAAACGCGGTATATAGAGATATATGCGTGACTGCACTGCGATTTTTAGAAAAATATCGGCTCGCCTCTTGTACGGTCTGATACGGAGTGTAGGAGGTATCGAAGTTTATTTTTACAAAGTACGGATACAGTATCTGCAAACAGCGGCGCCAGCTTTCAGAAAACCCCGTGGGTGCTCATCTCCTCATGTGCATTTGATGACTCGTTCAAAAGTACTGCCGGAGTGCGAGAAAAAAAATCACGCTCAAAGCCGATTGCTGATCAATCCAAGGAGCAGACTTTCGTGCTGGATTCGTCACGGCAAGATTGCGAGTGCTCGGAAAAATGAGCGACGTTCAATTTTTTGATCGACTTTAAAATATTTCCTGATTTTAGGACTTAGAATATTTTTGCGTTCGAGGAACTTTAAAAAAAATTACTTCATAGGGACATCGAAAAATTTTGCATCCAAGGAGTATAGAAAATATTGACGGTTGCCGGAGAAATTTATTAATTGTCTTTCTGAAATTTTATTAATTTTTTTTTCGAAAAATTTGTTTCCGACATATATTTTTTGTTTGTTCGCAAAAAAAATTTCAATTTTTTTTCTTGATATCTTTTGTCGAATTTTCATTTTCAACATTTTTTTTTTTCCAACATTTTTTCTTCCTACATTTTTTTTCAATTCTCTTTTTTCCGGTCAATTTTTCAAAACAAAAATCAAAAACAAAGGAACATTTCGAGTTTCCATTTCAAAAATCTCCACAAATACGTCGTCGTTCGTTGCTATGAACCAAATTAAATGTACCAATCATGTCAAAGTGCTCCCGGGCCTTCGGCCGAAGATGATACGCGTTACTTGTCTTGCCCATGGTATTCATCGAGTAGCCGAGGAAGGGAAGAGCTTATACGATGCCGTTGATCGTGTGATTGCTGAGATTAGGAAAATGTTTTTTTTTTTTAGAAAAAGAAATGTAGAAAGAAAATATTTTGAGAAAAAACATGTTGAAAATTAAAATTTGACAAAAATTATTGAGAAAAAAAATTGACATTTTTTTTTGCAAACAAACAAAAAATGTATGTCGGAAACAAATTTTTCGAGAGAAAAAATTAATAAAAAAGACAATTAATAAATTTCTTCTTTTATTTAACGAGTAAAATATTAAATCTTCCTTCTCCGACAGACGTAAATATTTTCTATCCTCCTTGGATGCAAAATCTTCCGATGTCCCTGTAAAGGCCTGTTCAGACCAGCCAGAATCTTCCGGAACAGAAGGAAACGGAAGAGTACGGAACCGAAGTGATGGAAGCGTGTGGAAGTCCGTGGAAGCATCAGATGTTTTCTGATTGGGCGAACGACATTCATTTAGTCATTGAAAACATCTGATTGCTTCCACGGACTTCCACACGCTTCCATCACTTCGGTTCCGTACTCTTCCGTTTCCTTCTATTCCGGAAGATTCCGGCTGGTCTGAACAGGCCTTAAAGCAATTTTTTTAAAAGTTCCTCCAAGGCAAAAATATTCTAAGTCCTAAAATCAGGAAATATTTCGAAGTCCATGAAAAAATTAAACGTTGCTCATTTTTTCGAGCGCTCGCAATCTTGCCGCGACGAAGCCAGCACGAAAGTCTGCGCCTGATCACTTTTGAATTGTTATGTGTATGGTCGTGGGTGCTCCGCACCCACTATTTACCTCTTATGGGTGCTGGAGCCCTCGAGCACCCACGGAGTCGGCGCCGCTGTCTGCAAATTACATCAATCAACATAAGATCAGTGCTTTTTTTTTTTTTTTTTTTTCAATTTTTTGTTTCCTTTTTTTTTCCCAGTGCTTTAGAGAATAACATAGACAACATACATATTAATAACACATAACTAATACAGGAATTAGGCGACGCTTATAGATGTTATTTTCCGTTTTTATTATATACTCACCAACTCTTATAAGTAGCACTCGCGAGAATATCGAAACCGATGGTCGCCGCCTTACGAGAAAATATTGAAGTAATTTACACTACATGGAAACCCGACAGGAACGGATAGAGCCCTGCGTGGAACTCTGACATGTTTTCGTGGCAATATTTCTATCACCTTGAAATATACCGATTCGAAATCAGACAGGGACGTATAGAAACCCGAGTGGGAGAATAAATATTTTCGACTTTGAATATCTGCCGACTCAAAAACTGATAGAGACGGATCGAGCACGACTTGGGACTTTGAAATACTTCCTACGCGTTGTAATCGGTGGGATAAAATCCTGATAGGGACGGACGCAATTCGGTATAGGATTTCGGTGACGGATACTTTCGGTATAAGACAAGATAGATCACCGACTTTTTCAATCTTCGGATCCGGATGAATTCAAGATAGGACCTTATAAGGTTCACACAAAATTGACAAGGAGGATCAAATGCGGATAAAAACGACCCAAATCCGATTGAACCCTGCACGGAACGCTATCCGCTTCTATAAATTCTTGTACGCCATTTTTAGTAGGGTATACATTAGACCGGTTCAAAAAAATCGACTATTCTTTTTCTTACAATTTTCGCATTGAAATACTTTCGGGGGGCTGAAAAAAGATGCCTGTTAAAAGCGGAGCTCTTAATATTAAGATTTAGAGGTCGCTCATCGCGGATTTCTATTTTCCATTTGAATAGCATAGGAAATTTTTTTTTTTTTTTTAATAATTTTGTAGCTCACAAACCAATGAACAAATCCAAATGACTCAAACATATTTTCATAGGAAATCGAACACTCTACAAAAAGCTTCTCTTATCATTTTTTGATAAATTGACTCCTTCCAAAGTTATTCAAGGTCAAATTTCGATTTATAGTTGAGATAATTATTTTTTTTTGTGATTTTTTTTCCACAATGATAGATACATTTTTTAGAGTGTTCAATCCCCTATCAAAATATGTAAGAGTCATTTGGATTCGTTCATTGGTTTGTGAGCTACGAAATTCTCAAGAAAAAAAAATAAAATTCCTATGCTATTTAAATGGAAAATAGAAATCCGCGATGAGCGACCTCTAAATCTTAATATTAAGAGCTCCGCTTTTAACAGGCATCTTTTCTCAGCCCCCCGAAAGTATTTCAATGCGAAAATTGAAAGAAAAAGAATAGTCGATTTTTTTGAACCGGTCTAGTATACATACTAGTTGTCCCGCACCACCTTATTTTGGCCAGCTCTCGTTTTTCTTTTCGGCACCCCGTCCTCGAGATGCCGAAAAACGCCCCTCTCCAGCTCCTCTCTCCGTTTCTGTTCCCGTTCTCTCTTCTCCAAACGTTCCTTTTCCTTCTCCTTCACTTGGATAGACCACTGTACAAGGAAAGACAAACTGCGCCCCTAGCGTACCGACCTATCGCGTCATAGCCGTACCACTCATGTGGTCGGTATACTGTCTCCCGCTGAACGCGTGGTGGCGCAAGTGAGGTACGCTCGAGTGCCAACGCACATGGGACGCCAGGCCTCCCAATCGAGAGAGACTATTGCGATTACGGCGTGGCGTGCATAGGCGCTTGTTTGTTTTGCGAGTGACGGATAGGTATTAGTTTGGTTCAGTGAATGTTTATTTATTATGGAATCATTTCTTGAAGTCTACCGTCATGAAAGTATCAGCTTTCACCTTCAAGGTAAGTAAAACACGTGTAAATGAACGATTAACCTATAAGTATTAAGCATGTTCTTCTTGTGCAAATTGCGTTCATTGTATCATAATAAATTCAACACGAAAGTTCATCAATTTCATAGACGCATATTTTAAAAGCTATATGTATCTTACAAAAAAAAAAATTTCTTCGTGATCATGCAATCATAAAGCAGGCATTCGCTTATACGAAATTGCTCGAAAACTTGCACCTTGTGAAAAAAGTTTAATATAACTTAAAGTATTTGCCAAGACGTTTTTTTGTCAATACGGCGAACTCATAATTTATAATAACTTTTTAACACATAAATTTGTGTTTAGCAAATGGTATTGACGATGGAAATTTTTATACCGATCAGAGTAAAATTGAAAGTTTACTCAAAGATTACCCTCGCTTCAAGGAGTTTATGCGAGATTATAATACACAAAGGCCTTCTGTGCATAATATTAATGAACAACGTAGTATCCATGATCCAAGCACAAGCGAACAGTCGTTAAATTCGGAAAACTTGAATAAGGTTTCAAATATAAAAAACTCGGGCATACTTGACGATACTGTTGATTTGAATTCAGAGAGTCCTGTTGAATGTCATGAGAAAAGAAATATTCCCAGAGGTATTTCTAAAATAAATGTTGACTTCAATTATGAAAGGGTCAATAAAATATGAAGTAATTTGATCATCGCTTGTACCCAATGGAACATTGAACTACGTACATCATTTTTTTTTTTTGCAGGACAGTATGACAAATATTTCAAAAACAATGATCTGTTTTTCTTATTAAATGGCACTTTGGAAGGCCAAATAATCTTGGGCAGATATTTAAATACTAAATACATTGATATTTTTTCATTAAAACGCATTATTATTTTGAATGAATATAAAGAAGGTTCAGATGAGTTGAAGTAAGATTTTTCAAATTTATAAAAATATCAATGTCGTATTTTTTCAGCATTTGTTCTTGAGTTTGCTCGTGCATATCTGTTAATTCCAAATTGTGTCATAGGGGAAAAAAAATGTAATTATTGAAATATCATAAGAATTTCAAGGTAGAGTAAGGTATACAAACTTCTGACTAACAAATCTTTAAATGACTCGTTTAAAGTACTAAAAAATATTGTATCATTTGCTAAAACGTTTTAGTAATTGTTATTACTAATTCACATAAAAATATTGGTTTTCTTAACTTGATTTCCATACGTTTGCTACATATTTACTTATTCATCACGTAAACTTTTATTGTCATAATAATGTAGTTTAATGTACTCAAAATTTACCCAACAGGCTACACAACGATGATTTCGCTAAACTTTCGAAGCAGTTAAGAGAGTTATTTCCAGAATTGGATGAGGATAGTTTGTACATTCCTTATACAAAAAACGAGGACACTGAAGAAAGCGTTGGGCAAAGGGGGTCTTTATATCAAGAATATAAGGTACTTCGAAAACATCTCAGAGAATCTGGTATTTGTGTGCCTTACAAGCCAAGTCAAAAGACCATAAACAAGCAAAAGAAGCGAGGTAAAAATATGCTCTGTGTATTCAAGGATACAGTACTGTTGATAAGAAAAAACTATATAACATAAATTACTATTGATATTTTTCTTAGAGCTTGACAGTCAGTATTTTATACTTAATGATCCAGAGCAGGATAATTATGAATTTTCGGAGATCGTAGGACCGTGGGAAGAAACATGGCTTCTTAGGTCGGATCAATTGATACCTGCTAAAGAATTAGGCATTGAACCAATTTCTTTGGATAATTACTTCAGAAGTTTTCCGTGTTTGCGGCCTCCTATTGCAGCAATAGAGCTGGTATAACATTTAATGATTTTTAACTAATTTTTGTTTCAATTTCATTTCAAATATATTCGTTTGGTACTGTTGTTACTTATTCGTTTAGCTCAAGTTTGATTTCAAACAAGTTATCAAAAACCTACCAGATAATAAGAAACTATCTCCAAATGATCCAAAATTTTATTTGGACACTTTTTCTAAAAATTGGCCTAGCGAGGCAAAGAAAATAGTAGAATTTGTAAAAAAGAGTACCAAGCCTGCTCTCAAGGTTCTATTTAAAGACTATGCTACATTATTTACTACAGGTAAATTCATGCATCTGCAATTAATTTTTTTGTTCAACAACTTCTTTTTTATCGGAAATGTCGAAATGCTATTCAAATTATTGAATTAACGGTTCCAGATAGTCTCAGTACTACGGCAGCTCTTATAGCATTAGTCAGCTGTATTAATGTCATAAAACCTGTATCTGCTCCTAAGCAGTCTGAAAAACATGAAAATATTGACAAAGTTGTCGAAAACATTGCTGACGATCATCAAATTGGTACCAAACGCTCAAGATCATCAGATACCACAGATGATGCAAGTAGTAGCGTGAAACAAAATTTTCCCAAACAGAGAATTTCGCAATCATTCATTTTGAATATCAAAGTAAGTAAATTTCGACTTGCAAATATACACGGTGTGATAATCAATTTTTCATGTTAAATTTTAATTTTTATAGGATTTTTCAAATTTGAATGCCGAAAAAGAAGAATTTGAAAGTGTCATAGATGACAATAACTTGGAACATCACCCTTACGTGATTGCTTGCGGAGATTTAAGTAATCTTACTCATACTTATTTAGTTTTGAATAGGCAGCTTTATCGTTGTGAAACTTTACTCGAAGGAGTAGAAAAGTGCTTTCAGTGCTTAATGGCTTTAAGGGGGGAAATACATAGAAACGGTCAAAAATGACGAGGAATTTCGGGATTTTTTTCTGAAGTCAGTACTACAGCAATCGTTTTCAACTTTGGAGGCTATTTTATTTGATATTCGAAGACTTGAAAAATATTTTTTTCAATGGAAAATAATTATTCATCAGCTGACTGCAACCAATTGTGATTAAACGAATTTTTCCCGCGACGTCAAATTGCGGCAGATGTAGTTTTTTTATTTTTCATCTGAATCAAAAATTTCAAAAACCATTAAATTCTGTATGAAAGTACGCTGTCGATAAACCTAAAAAAAGTTAAAAATGTTGAATATTGTAAAAATGGCGGCACTCAGAAAAAAAAGATCGGATTTTCAACGAACATTTTTATGCAAAATGCATTTAAAATTTTTTTTTTTTTCGAGATATTGGAGGTTTATCGACAAGGGTTTGCAATGACGTGTCTAAAAAAATTTGGTTGAAGTGAATCGGATGAATAGTTTTTTTTCTATCGCTGCCGCAGATTGCGAAAATGCAGTTTCGAGAAAATCGCGTTTAAAGTTTCGGGCAACGGAAAATCAAAGTCTGGTGTCTGGTACCTTATAGGTGTTTCAAGGCTATTCCGCTATTCCGGGACCATAAAGTGGACCTTCCTCGTAAATAAAAAAAAAAAAAAAAAAAAAAAAAAAAAAGAACGAGTGGGTCTCCCGGCGAGCGGCGTCATACCCTACTCCGCGCGCGGTCGCTCAGTTCTCCGGCCATAACATCGAAAGTATTCATGATATCACAACGAAATTTTCAGAGAATATTCTTAAGATGTTGAACTATCGATTCGTGAAATAAAAAAAAAAAAACTTTTTTGAAAAAATTTCCATGTGTTTCCCCCCTTAAGACGATGGCCATATTTGTGTGATCACATTTGGTATTTCATAATGAAAAGAATATATTCAATAAAACCCCCAAAAAGTTATCATGCTATAAATGCGCTATGTACACAACTTAACAAGTTCAAGTAATTTGGAGTATTGTTAATTTTCGAAGGAAACACGTATTTAAAATAAGGTCTTTGAGGCTTTCGCGGTGAGATTCTGAATAAGACTTGGCTTCCGGGATGGAGCTAACCGTGGCACCTAACCGTTAAACAACGCGGCTCCATCCCGGAAGCCAAGTCTTACGTATTTAAAAGTTAATACATTACTGTTTAACCATTGAGAAAATTTTTTTTATTAACTTGTAAGACTTTAAATGCTTTTATTAATTACCGTTTTTTTTTATGCTTATGTGATAAAATAAAGTCCACAAAAATAAGGAATATTAGCTAGTTTCTAATATATGGTTATCAAAAATTTTATAAAACATCACATTTAGTTTTACGTCATAAGTACTAAAGATTTTAATGTTATGTAATAGTTATAAATGTACTATAAGTATTTATTTTAAGAGGAGTGCGTTAAAAGAAATTAATGATTATCGATTGGGAGCAAATTTTCGTTCAAAATATCTCTCTTCATATGTATCATTACTTCTGTAATAAATTGAGTCACATTCTAAGGTATAATACTGTTAGTTGAGCTCATGCTAATAAAAATTATTCGTTTACAAATATTAGTGAACAGATTTTTTTTCTAACTACGCACTTCTTAATCTGAACATGGCTCCATCTCCGCTCAACTTTATTTTCAATTGTGTTTTTACTTACGTACTATCATTGTACGCTAACCCTCATTATCCGGTAAAAATAGTGCAACAGTTCATTGATTTTTTCATTAATTTTATTCGATATATATTTCTAGAGAATTTGAAACAAGATGTATTCGATGCTTTGAAAAATGAAAACCTTACGAGTACTGCTAAGCACAACATAAATAAATGCTTTGAAAAGTACGGTTCTGTATTCGATCCCTTATCTTCACATAAAAAAAGGGAAACTATTTTACGGACAAAAGGATTTCTTGATGCTGAAGAGATCCAAATTGGTACTGTATCCTATGAAAAAGTTGTAAATAACGAGTCTGTTCTAGCATTTCGACCTTTGTACGGAGTTTATGTGCCTTTGAAAAAAAGTTTTCAACTATTTTTAGAAATACCGGGGCTTTTTGATGGAACTGTAACTTATATGAAAAAATTGATGAAAAATGATTCTATCATTAGTAATATAATTCAAGGGGACCTATGGAAAAGAATACATCCAAGTACAAGCGATCAAGAAATAATTTTGCCGTATTTTATATTCTACGACGATCTGGAAACAGGTAATGCTTTAGGCAGCCATGCCGGAAGTAACAAATTTGGTGCTATTTATGCATTAATTGCCTGTCTCCCCTCTCATATCGCTTCAAGATTAAGCAGTATTTTATTCTGTACACTTATATATACCGAAGACAAAAAAGAAAGCGACAATAAACTGATTTTTGAAACTCTTATAAAAGAAATCAACTTTTTGCGACGTACAGGTATAAATATTATGGTTGATGGAATTCCGCGTCGAGTAAAATTCCAGTTAGTTTTAATACTTGGCGATAATTTAGGGTTAAATGGCATTTTAGGTTTTGTCGAGTCATTCACGGCTAATCACCCATGTCGAGTTTGTAAAATGCCACGGGTACAACTGAAAAAAGCGGTCAAAGAAATTCCTGAGCTTTTGAGAAACCGCTCCAATTACGATGCAGACTGTCTTCTTAACGAAACTTCGATTACCGGCATAAAAGAACCGTGTGTATTCAATGAAATTGATAATTTTCACGTGACTGAAAATATTTCGGTCGATATGATGCACGATGTTCTAGAAGGAGTGTACCTGTATACTCTAAAAAAATTATTAAATGTATTCATTTACAGAAAAAAATATTTCACTTTACAAACGCTCAATGATCTAGTTCAGAAATTCGAATACGGCCCGATAGAAAGTGGAAATAAACCTCCTAAAATCACGTCCAAACGTTTGAAGGATGACGATGATACACAGTTGAATTTGTCGGCCGCAGAGATGCTTTGTTTAATTAGATATTTGGGAATGATAATTGGGCATCTTATTCCTAGACAAGAACAAAATGCCAAGCCCAATGATCATTGGAACTTATATAAATTATTACGACAAATTATTGACTTAGTAACGAATCCACGAATAACTAGAAGCGATAAAAATGTTCTAGAGAACTTAGTTATGGAATTTAACAGTCTGCACTTGAAATTATTCGGGGATTTAAAACCAAAATTTCACTTTCTCCTTCACTATCCACGACTTTTATTAGAAAATGGCCCTTTTACCGGGTATTGGACAATGCGATACGAATCGAAACATACAGAAATAAAAGCGTCTGCTCAATCAACGAGTTCGACTAGGAATTTAGCTGTAACTATTGCTAATAAACAAATGTATAAAATGTGCCATTTAATTCACGCTTTACAATTCGAGAATATTCTTAAACTAAGCTCACCAATCGAAACGGTCGACCATTTGTTACAGATATTTGGAAATGATATTGTTTGTTATGAAAAAATAGAAATATCTGGAACAGTTTATCACAAGGGAATGTTTGCTGTTCTTAACATCGAAGCGTCTGAGAAGCAATTTGGTGAAATTACAAATATAATTAAACAGGGTAACAAAATATTCTTTGAGTGTATGTTGTATGAGGAAATCATTTTCGAAGACCATTTTCACGCTTACCTCGTTCAATCGACAAATGTAAAAAAATGTTATAATTATAAGGATTTACCTGTGAAACAACCGTGTTTAGGAATCTTGAAAAATAATGATCACTATGTGGCTACAAGGTTTTCTCTGTAAATTTTAATGTACATGAATAAATTTTGCATTTTTGCAGTAAAGTAAAATACTACTAGATGATACATTTATCCTATGATCTCCGATTAGTGTTATTAAAAAAAAAAAAAAAAAAAAAATTATAATTAGAAAAATATTGAGATATTTAGTATCGTTAATCGTAACTTCTTCTTCTTCCTCTATCCTTCGTTTTGGCTATCGGCACTTTTCAGGTCCATGTGCCACTTAATCGTAACTTGTGAGTTGTCTTTCATATTTTGATGGTAATCTATGGAAAACCTTTTTTTATGAGTTTGGAAACGTTTGTGAAAACAAAGAAACAAAAAAATATCATAATTCCAAATTTTGCAATTCTTGATATTTTTTGAGCTCTGTGTAGAAAAAATATGTTTGAATCAACTTTGTTTCAAATATCAGAAAAAAAAAGATTTTGCAAAATTTTTTATTGATAACGTATCACCATTGTCGTTTATTATTCCTGTATTGAATTACGAGAATGAACAATTTCATGATCTACCAATCACATTTTGATAAGCAGATTAAAATGTATGAAAAAAAATTTCCATGATATATAGATCGATCATCCAAATTCGAAAGGAGAAAGTAATTAAATATACGATGGTTTTGGACGGCGCGCCGTGAGCTCTGAAACTCACAGCGACTGGGAGCTCTGCCGTCCCAGTCGAGTGAGATCTGGAGAGTCCACGCAAGCTGGTAGCGTCACCCGCCAACCAGCGGGAAGTGTATTCATCCTTGTACTATGAGCGGCTGACGCTCTCAGTCTCGAGAGGTTAGGAGCGCAGTTTGTCTTTCCGTGTATTATTGACGGTCCTGACGATTTAGTTACATCTGGGCAATTGGACGTATCATTTCTTTCTGCGCATGACCTCATCTACATCGTGCTGGATGTAGGAGTAGAGGAGGAGGCGAGAGAAATCTCCTATAGAGATTTCAAAAACTTCTCAATAGACAACTTTCTGAGAGATTTGTGTAGCGTTGATTGGAAACCCTTCTTCTGTAGCGATGACATTGACTCGAAAGTCGAATACATGAATATCGCCGTGACTGCCTGCCTTGATAGGCATGCACCCCTAGTTAGAGCAAAGACTAAACCAAATAGGGCTCCTGCACCTTGGCTGACATTAGAAATTAGGGCTCTCATGAACGAGCGTAACCAGGCACGTAGAGCCTGGAGAAGAAAGAGATGCCTGACACTGCATGAAAGGTTCAAACGTCTTCGGAACCTGGTCAGGACTAAAACCGATAGCGCTAGAAATGAATTTTACACCACGACTCTCGGCACCTCGAAATCTTCATCAGAGGTATGGGCAAAGCTGAGGAGGCTAAGACTAGTCAAATCGAAATCTTCATCGCGTATCTTGCACTTCTCGATCTCTGAATTGAACAAACACTTTGCGTCTTCCGATTCTATACAGGTTGGCTACGGTCGTCAAGTGACGCCCGAAACCCTCAGTCAGGCATCAGAGGAACCATTCGATGATAATAAGTTCCATTTCTGCAACATCGTAACCGAAAAGGTCCTCAAAACCGTCTTCCTCTCCAAATCGAATGCAATTGGGATAGACGGTATTCCAATTGATGTGTTTAGGAAAAGTCTTCCTGTTCTCCTACCCATCATAGAGCACCTGTTCCATTTCTCGCTTTCACATGGGGTGTTTCCCTCTTTATGGAAAGATTCTGTCATTGTGCCTCTTCCGAAAAAGAAATCTCCGATGTCATGCAATGACTACAGACCTATTTCGATTTTATGTGCACTCTTTAAGTGCCTCGAGAGGTTGGTAGCAGACCAAATCTCTGACTACCTTGAGGAACGAAACCTGTACGACCCATTCCAATCGACCTACAGGAAGGGACATAGCACTCATACTGCGCTTATCAGGGCCGTAGACTTCTGCCGCCAGGCGATAGACAACAGAAAGGTCGTTATTATGGTCTCTTTTGATTTTTCGAAAGCCTTCGACAAGGTTAATCATTCCATACTTCTCACAAAGTTAAGGAAGTTGAATTTCTCACCTCTTGTCCTACAATTTCTTCATTCATATCTCACCAAGAGGCGGCAGGCTGTCAGGGGAACAAACGGGACAATATCTGAATGGGTCAATCAGACGCTGGGCGTGCCCCAGGGATCGGTTCTGGGACCCTTGCTCTTTATCATTTATGTTTCAGATCTTCGCAATATCTTACGTAACTGCAGCTACAACTTCTACGCCGATGACCTCCAGCTGATGATCGAGTGTGAACCAGCCAACATCCTCAGTGGCATTGCAAGGGTCAACGAAGATGTCGATGCGGTCTGCGGATGGGCAGACGATAACGGGCTGCAATTGAACAGTGGTAAAACCAGAGTGATATTAGTTGGGTCCACCAGGTACATAAATTCTTTCAATTTTGCCACTATGTCACGTATTTAAGTACGGGAAACGGGGATTGAGTACTCATCCAATCTAAACATACTGGGAGTCACGCTGACGAGCGACCTCACTTGGAGGCCTCACATAAATAACGTTACTAAAAGAATACAGCACCGCGTGTCAATTACGCCTTTGTCGCAAACTATTGCCTGAACAGTTACGCATACATCTCATATCGACTCTGGTTTTTCCTCTGATCGATTATTGCTGCATTATACACCTCGACCTGACTGACGAACTCACGATCTCGCTACAAAGAGCCCTGAATTCTTGCGTTAGATTCATCTATAATATCCGTAGGGACGAACATATCACCCCCTATTTTACAATGATGGGGTGGTTAAAAGTCAAGGCTAGAAAAGAATGTCTACTAGGCTGCATGATGTACAATGTATTGAAGACTGAAGTACCAATGTACCTGAAAAGTAAATTTAAGCACAAATCAGAAGTAGGGATTAGAAGCACAAGAGCACCATCCGAGAATCTAGCTATCAAACCGTGTAGGACTCAATATTTCAAAAAGTCATTCGCACACGGAGGTGCTGCGTACTGGAACAACATACCTTTGGATATCCGTAATTGTAAGACTCTACTCACTTTCAAACACCATCTGTTCAATTACTTATTTTCTAGTCAGACACAAGCTAATGCTGTCCTTTAAACTAGTCACCTAAATGGAGTCCTTCCTCAGGTTATTTTGGCCATGGTTTTTCCTTGTGGACTAAGGGCTAATGCCGGGACTCGCTGAGTAGGCCTCCATGGCATATCTAATCCACCTCACTCAGCTTCGAACACACTTATATAGGCCGATAGACACAACACACACATACACACGAAAAACACACTAATAAATGTGAACTAGTCTTAGATTTAGTATTATGAATAGGACTAGTCGAATCATAAAATACCATATCGTAGTCCCTTTAGTAAAATAGAGATTGTAACGGAAGTTGTCACCGCTTTTCCGAAATGTCTATTGGCTGTTGTATGAGCGACGGATGTCGCTGTTTTTCAGCGACGTGTGATACACAATTGTTTATCTTTATAGACAGCTCGCGATCGTTTCTCAATAAATGTGTCAAAATACGCTTTCTTTTAATAATAAATTCGCTGCATTTATTAACGCTGAATTACAGTCGAAAGTCCCATAGAGGACGGAACAGTTCGCAAATTTCACTATATCAGGTATGTTTTGTTAAACACATGTTGAGTTCTGTTGAATACATACAATCTCTTTATTCGGCATGCAATTGAGAGGTTATCACGCTGAATTACAATCAAAAGAGCCGTCCACAGCTGAACTGCGATCGAAGATTACACTACAGATTTTACTCACATATCATAACGTTTCACAAATACATCTCGATCAGGTATGTCTCATTAAATACATGCTACAGTAGACTCTCCATAACTCGCCGCCTGACGGACAGTAGGGGCGAGAAATTCTTGGAAGTGGCGAGTTAGCGAGATCCCCCACTCTGGTGCTGCGCCACCACTCGCCACGCGCACATCAGGCCGCACGGATCGAGTTCAGTAGCGGTGGTGAGGCGCAGTCAGTTGTGTTGGTCTGTGTCTGTGTAAAAACTCACCCGCCGCTGCGGCGACTTACCGATCGGCGAGTTATGGAGAGTCTACTGTAATGTTAAGTTCTGTTGAATACATAAAATCTTTTTATTCAGGCTCGCAATTAAGAGGTTATCTGCACGCTGAATTACAATCAAAAGATCCGTCGACGGCTGAACTGCGATCGAAGATTTGACCACAGATTTCACTTACATATCATAACGTTTCACAAATACATCTCAATATTAGGTTCTGTTGAAGTTTGCAATGGATTTTTTGTAATTACATACCGTTAATTTTTTCAGGTACGCGGAGGAAGAATTCAACAACCGTTTTTCTGAATATAATAAGTGTCATAACAGTTAATTCATTTGCATGTTCGTTCTATATATTTAATTCATGCACATCCCTACTGAAAATCGCGGCATGAGATCTGATGTCAGAGCAAATTCTTTTATGAGATCTGATATCATCTCACCTGAGAACAGGTGAGATCCTACCTAGGCCTCACATCAGATCTCGGTAACGAATTTCGATTTTCAGTAGGGATATTATCAGGATAAATTCGAATTTATTTCATTTTTTATTAATATATCAATAAAAGTGTAATGATTGTTGACTGAATTTCTTCGTGAGTACCTTGATCAGCCCTATGAGTACCTTGATGGATATTACATTAATATGAATATGAGCATCTAATCAAACTGTAACCGTAAGCGAAGCCTCACGCATATTTTGTTCATAATCCAAATTTTGTTTCAAATTCGGTACACTTATCTTCTTACAATAGCCACGTCGTAAAAATATTTGTAATCAACGTGAGGATGTCACCGTCTCGAATTACGTTGAAAAGAACTGTATTTAAATTAATTGTCTGCAAAGATACGAGACTGATGATATTGGAATTCTTATAAGTGGGATTGAATATGTTAAATTATAAAGATGATAAAAATACAGCTAAGAAAGTTATTGGTTTGAAAACACTCGTATATAAAATTCAGAAATAGATTTATATGACAACATCATGATTACCGACATGATTGTTTAATTAGTGACTTACTGTCTTTTATGAAACTAATTCACCATGGAATTACATAATCTCTTGAAGATAAGATAGGCATTTGACAATGTCGGTAAAAATGAAACGATAAATTATCCACAAGTGATATCAAACGTTTTATTCATCAGACCACACTCATACAAAGAAGAATAAATTTTGTATTTAATCTGTCAGGATTAATCATAGGCCAAAGGGCATTTATAGTCATTTACCGTGGTGCTATATGTGTACTTATAAATACAATCACAGAAGCAGTAGGGTGTTCGAAAAAATATATTTTTTTTCTTTTAGTCATTACTGGAACGGCAAAATTGAACATTTTAGAATTAATCAAAAGTGGAAAAATAAGTCGATATGAAAATCAACAGTTTAAAAAAAATTTTGGTTGGAATTTTGAATGCATACTGTAAGAGGATAACTCGTTCATTTGACTGCTTCAAAAAAATCTACTTTTTTTTCTAATGATTATAATTATTATTAGATTGAATTACCAATATTGGTCATCAAACTCATCATCGACTAAAAAGAAGAATTTGATCAATGTATATTATATTAATGAATTCGAATTGAAAAACTTGGTTGATTTATCTTTCTTTTTTTTTAATTGTGATCAAACTATAGAAGGGTAAGCATTAAATCATAATCATCATTGACCGAAGAGAAGAGTTTGATCAATGTAGGTATATTAGGGTGGTCGTTGAAAATTCAATTTTTTCAGGCCCCTTCCTCAAAATTTTCCTTTTTTTGTGTGAAAACATGAGGGAAATTTGTTGTTTTTTTTTTGTGAAAAAACAGAACGAACATGTGCGGCCAGACCGTTAAAGTTTTTTTTTTTTTTTTATAAATCCGCAGTTTTTTGGAAATGTAAGACCTATGAAGAAAAGCAAAATCAAATTTGAAAAAAGTGACGACCAAATTAGATTTTTTTTACTAAAAAAAAAAAAACAAAACAATTTCCCTCATGTTTCTAAACGAAAAGGAAACTTTTTAGGGGGGACCCGAAAAATTTTTATTTTTCAACGACCGCCCTAAACTATATTATATTAACGAATTCGAATTCAATTGGATTCAATACGCTCGGTTGCTGTTGATTCATTGGATCCTGTTTCTTCACGTTTTGTATGAATACTTTGACATCCTCTCAACAACTTAGGTAGTGACATCTTCACATTGTCAATTGATCTAACATCTTCGATAGATTTGACTAAGAAATGGACTGGATTTGCTGCACATGAAAAAATAGAATATCATTAAATAACACACTATATAAGTTATAATTTTATTATTGTCACAGCGAAAGTATTTCTTATAGAAAAATATATATTACCATTCCGTTGCAAGTATCCTTTAATTTCAACATGATCACCTTTTGTGAATTCATGGTTGTTTTCCATCTGTGCTATTCTAACTTCAAGTTTGAATCGTCCATCAGTAATTGAACCACAACCAAAATCATTTGACTTGACGGTTTGTCGCGTGATAATGAAGAAATTAGATTTAATGAATCCTTGAACCCCTACAAGTTATTATTCATATGAAAAATAATTTTCATGTTATTGCATTTCATTCGAATTAAATTATAAATATAATAAGCTGCACAAAATTATATACACTGACTTATATAACCGGTTGATTTTCCGACATTCTCCAATGGAACTGACTCAGGGATGGCTAATTCGTCAACATTTTGGACATTATGAGATGTTAACACAATGAGACATCCTAAGATGTTAACTATCGTGTTCGATTGACTAATTAGTTCAATATTGAGCGTGCCTTTGTTGAAATTACTTATCAAGCATGGTTTGACATAAGCACCATCGATATGAACGATCTGTGATTATGCAGAATTTACTACACATTATTTTATAGAATAAATCTTGGAATATTTATTCTTTAACCCTAGAACGACAAACCCATTTTTTCTACCTTTAAACTACAAACCGGGGTAAACATTTACCCCACGCGTTTCTTGTTTGTAAAACCGTTCTGAAAGCAGTAATGAGACTCGTAAGTACATGAATCTATTCGTTATTTCATGCAGAAGGGAATGGTGAAGAGCAAATTCAATTTCATTTAGGTTTAGTCGGTGAAAAATCGATTTAAATACCTGGAAGTGCTAAGAAAACGGCCAAAACGTCATTTTCAGAGTTTGCCTGGGGTAGATATGGGCATATCCATGGAATTTTTAACTTTTGAGGTATAAGAATAAATTTCAGAAAAATTGACGGCACACCTATAAAACTAGAATGATCTGTGTTCTTGAGTCTCAGTATACACGAAAAAAATTAAAATAATTCATTTTCAAGGCTCGGTCAAGTTCTGATGGAGGAAAAATTAAAATTCAATTTTCTTTTTGAAATAATCTTTGAAAAACTATTTTTTTGATCGAATTTGCGCTTCGGTTCGACGGCGGCTAGAGTCTTACGCGTATAATAAACGAAAAAAATGGAATAAAGTTGAAAAAAAAAAAAAAAAAAACAGAAATCAAACAGAAATTGAAATAAAAAAAAAATTAATGAAAATGAATAAAAAATAACTACTCGTGCTGTTTAAAACGACATTTGGGATACTGCACGTAAAAGATATGTTTGTAAACATTTTTTCAACAACTATGAAAATTGATGATTTCTGAAAATATTTGCTCGTTTGTATTTATCTCTTCCAAATATGCATAAAAATAGCGACCGATTTGATAATATACTTCTTATTACGAATTTTAACAATTACTATTGCTTGGAATGAGATCGCAATCAAAATACATGTGTGCCAGCTGAAATAGTGATTTTTTTCTTCGAATTATTCTTCAGATAGTCATTTTCAAAAGCTTGAAACTTTTTTCAGGTTCTGGGCACACTTTCCGGTCAGGTACCTTTTTATAGCTTAAGATAAGTAGAATAAGATACTTTAAGGTCACTCGTTCAAATGGATCGGTCAAAAAGTTGTAATTAAAAAAGTAAAATCATCTTCAATTCAAAAAATGTCGTCATCGCTATTTCATTAATTTTTGTTATAGCTCTCCTGACCGGCACAGTTATCTGTCCCACATTTTCCTATTGTTTACGTGTTCACAATTAATGAAAAAAAAAATTAAGTTGCTATCATCTTCGGTCAACAAGTTATAGTAGTTTAAATAAAAAAAAGTGCTCCATCCTCACAGTGACTTGTCATTTTCTCGGCGATTTTTGTACTCATAACATGCGGAAATGAATTTAAATATACTAGAACATCACAGTTACCTTTGAGAAAAAGTATTTGTCAATCGAAAACACCCTTGGGGTCTCAAATTTGTACTTGAAATGGAGACAACTACTATCCCTCACAAAAGTTAAAAATTCCATGGATATGCCCATATACATATACCCCGGTTTGTCGTTCTAGGGTTAAATTGGAAATAAATGTAAAACAAAAAACATACGTGGTTTGTTCGCAACATGGGTTCGATTCGTTTGACGTCATCATTCCAAGTGATTACTTGTATACGCGATCGCCAGAATTGTTGTTGACAAAAAATTTGAGTATGATCTGATTTTTTGATCCAACCAACCGAGACGCTTCGATAGCGTCTATGTATCCAACGATTTCACTGGAAGAATTATCGAATGTAAAAATTATAATGAAGTTATATGATGATTAAAAGACCATTAATCATATATGATTGTTTTTGAAATAATCGATAGAAACAAATATCAGGAAGAAAGTAACTGAGCATAGAATGAAGATATAATACTTACGCAGTAGAATCATGAGGAGATATAGAATGTAAATCAGCACTCGACGTATATGCAATTGGAATATCTTCTTCCACATCAAGATTTTCAATTAAATCTTGTGTAATGCTGTCCATTTCAACCCACCAATCAATAGAAAATATACTTGAAATCGAAACGAAATATGATTATAATATAATGTTCACGCTTCTATAGTTTGATCACAATTAAAAATAAGAAAAGATAAATCAACAAACTTTTTCAAATACGTCGTCATGGGAGAATGTAAATAAGAAGAACAAAATTATTTCTTTTCTTACCAGCACGGCTAGATCGCGTTGTTTCATCAGGACCCGTCGATTTGTGATATAAATTCCTAAATTCCGAGCTCAGGCGGTAAATCAGTTTTTTTTTTTTTTTTTTTTTTTTATAGAGAACGTCATCTGCTCAGGCGATAAATCAACTCCGTTTGTATTTTTCAGAGAACGTCAATTCACATATTTTTTATAATTTTTCAGAGCAGATCGCTGATTGATTGCCTGAGTATATGTCGTCTACATTTCATAACTTCATAATTTCATAATTGCATACTTGACGGTCTCTGAAAAATACAAACGGAGTTGATTTCTCGCCTGAGCAGATGACGTTCTCTAAAAAAAAAAAAAAAAAAAAACGAAACTGATTTACCGCCTGAGCTCGGAATTTAGGAATTCATATCACAAATCGACGGGTCCTGATGAAACAGCGCGATCTAGCCGTGCTGGTAAGAAAAGAGCTATTTCGCCGTTTGGCGTTTATTAATATATGTCATTTAAACACGGCGAGATAGCGCTGATTCATTAGGACTCGTTGAAATAATTTTGTTATTCTTATTTACATTCTCCCATGACGACGTATTTGAAAAAGTTTGGTGATTTATCTTTTCTTATTTTTAATTGTGATCAAACTATAGAAGCGTGAACATTATATTATAATCATATCTCGTTTCGATTTCAAGTATATTTTCTATTGATTGGTGGGTTGAAATGGACAACATTACAAAAGATTTAATTGAAAATCTTGATGTGGAAGAAGATATTCCAATTGCATATACGTCGAGTGCTGATTTACATTCTATATCTCCTCATGATTCCACTGCGTAAGTATTATATCTTCATTCTATGCTCAGTTACTTTCTTCCTGGTATTTGTTTCTATCGATTATTTCAAAAACAATCATATGATTAATGGTCTTTTAATCATCATTTAACTTCATTATGATTTTTACATCCGATGATTCTTCCAGTGAAATCGTTGGATACATAGACACTATCGAAGCGTCTCGTTTGGTTGGATCAAAAAATCACACCATACTCAAATTTTTTGTCAACAACAATTCTGGCGATCGCGTACAAGTAATCACTTGGAATGATAACGTCAAACGAATTGAACCCATGCTGCGAACAAACCACTATGTTTTTTGTTTTACATTTATTTCAAATTTAAAGAATAAAGATTCCAAGATTTATTCTATCAAATAATGTGTGATAAATTCTGCATGATCACAGATCGTACATATCGATGGTGCTTATGTCAAACCATGCTTGATAAGTAATTTCAACAAAGGCACGCTCAATATTGAACTAATTATTCAATCGAACACAATAGTCAACATCTTAGGAGCTCATAATGTCCCAAATGTTGACGAATTAGCCATCTCTGAGTCAGTTCCATTGGAGAATGTCAGAAAATTAACCGGTTATATAAGTCAGTGTATATAATTTTGTGCAGCTTATTATATTTATAATTTAATTCGAATGAAATGCAATAACATGAAAATTATTTTTCATATGAATAATAACTTGTAGGGGTTCAAGGATTCATTAAATCTAATTTCTTCATTATCACGCGACAAACCGTCAAGTCAAATGATTTTGGTTGTGGTTCAATTACTGATGGACGATTCAAACTTGAAGTTAGAATAGCACAGATGGAAAACAACCATGAATTCACAAAAGGTGATCATGTTGAAATTAAAGGATACTTGCAACGGAATGGTAATATATATTTTTCTATAAGAAATACTTTCGCTGTGACAATAATAAAATTATAACTTATATAGTGTGTTATTTAATGATATTCTATTTTTTCATGTGCAGCAAATCCAGTCCATTTCTTAGTCAAATCTATCGAAGATGTTAGATCAATTGACAATGTGAAGATGTCACTACCTAAGTTGTTGAGAGGATGTCAAAGTATTCATACAAAACTTGAAGAAACAGGATCCAATGAATCAATGGCAGCCAAGCGTATTAAATCCAATTGAATTCGAATTCGTTAATATAGTAATATACATATTAGAGTGCTTCAATAAAATTCTTTAATTTTTTTTTCAACTCTTACCCTCCCAAATGCTTGAGGTGGATAAGACAAAAGTCCTCGCGAAAGTCGGTCCCTGTAGCTCAACTCTAAGAGGTCGCTGTTTTCATTTAATTTGATATTCATTTAATATGGGAATTGTCGTTTTTATATTTAAACTGAAATTACACCTATTCATTTTAATTTTTTGAAAATAACCATTGTATATTCAGAAAGCTGGTTTTTTTAAGCTTTCCAAACCCATGTAATAAAAGTCGATTACTTTAATTAGAAGATTAAATAAAGTCATTTAAAATCTAGAGATTTTTCTGTAGCAACAAAATTTCTAGATTTTGAATGTCTTTATTTAATCTTCTAATTAAAGAAATTGACTGTTATTACATAGGTTTGGAAAGCTTCAAAAACTAGCTTTCTGAATATACAATGGTTATTTTCAAAAATTTAAAATGAATAGGTGTAATTTCAGTTTAAATAAAAAAATCGAAAATTCCCATGTTAAATGAATAGGAAATTAAATGAAAATAGCGACCTCTTAGAGTTGAGCTACAGAGACCGACTGTCGCGAGGACTTTTGTCTTATCCACCTCAAGCATTTGGGAGGGTAAGAGTGAAAAAAAAAAAAATGAAAGAATTTTTTTGAAGTACCCTAATATACATCGATCAAATTCTTCTTTTCAGTCAATGATGACCGATATCGTTAATAGCATATTTTTATAAATTGTTTGTTGGTTTTCATATATTGAATTATTCGCAGTTCTGATTTATTCTAAAATGTTTCAATTCGGCCGTTCCAGAAATGACTGCTTCTGTGATTGTATCTATATTTAAGTACACGAAGTACCATGGTAAATAACTATAATTGTCTCTCAGCCTATGAATAATACTCAATTAAATAAGAAATTATTCTTCATTGTATGAGTGTGTTCTGATAAATAAAACATTCGATATCACTTTCGGTGATTTTTCGTTTCAGTTAATTGTATTATTTAATTTTATATTTCTTTCAAAAAGCTTTACCGCAATATCAATCGACAAACTTGACACTAATAATAAAGATTATATGTGAGCGTCCGCATGAAAAGGGCCCACTTTGTCGAATTTAGTTTCCGAGATAATCGCAATTTTTTTACTTGAGTTTTTTTTTTTTTTTTTTTTTTTAATGCCGCTGATTCGTCATTCCGTAGTTATTTTCCAATGATTTAAATCATAACCTATTCATCTTTCGAACAAAACGAGAGATAAGACACAAAAACAGTACCTTGAACTTTGATTTCGTTTTTCTGAAAACGAGGTTTTTGGCACTTTGGACTTTTAAAGTCTATAACTCCGCGGTTTTTGCACCTAGAGGGTCGTATCAGCTCTCAAAATGTTCCAAATTCAGTCAGGAATACGCCCATATGCATAACTACAATAATGCCAAAGCGAGCCCTTTTCATGCGGACATCCACATATACTTCCCTGGTGAATTAATTTCATAAATGACAGCAGCTCACCAATTAGACAAGCATGTCGTTAATCATTATGTTCTCAAATAAATTTATTTCTGAATTTTATATACGACGGTTTTAAACCAATAACTTTCTTAGATGCATTTTCATCATCTTCATAATTCAACATATTTAATCTCACTTTTACGAATTCCAATATTATCAGTCTCGTATCTTTGCGGACAATTAATTTGAATACAATTCTTTGTAAACGTAATTCTTAACGGTGAAATCCTCACGTTGATTACCAAGATAAATTTTCGACGAATCCCATGAACGTACACGAGAACAAGCAACGTATAATTGTCCATGATTAAATACATCTTTCCTAAGGTCGAGTCCAATTTTGTCGAAAGTCTGTCCTTGCGACTCATTGATAGTCATCGCGAAAGCTAATTTTATAGGAAATTGTCTCCTTTTGAACGTAAACGGATAATTGTTTTCACAATATAACGTTATACGATTCAGAAATACAATTGCTCCCACTTTATCGCCGGTAAGTATTTCACATCGGAGCATATGATTTCTCAAATCCAAAATCAATAATCGAGTACCGTTACAAAGAGCTTCATTTATACTTAGATTCCGAATCAGCATAACGACACTATTCACCCTTAACCGTAGTTCATGTGGAGGAAGAGATGGGGGATTTAAAGTATTCAAATATTCTGGCAGAAGAATTTCTTCAATATCGCCATTGTCTTCACAATTTTCTGTACTATCTACACTTGTGTAGATTCGCTCACTTTCCATTTCTAATAGCTGCACAACTCTTATATTTATTTCATCTACGTCTACATTTCTTGCAGCTAAAATTGCACATTTTGCTGCCTCTCTATATTGTTTATTCTTGATAAGTCCACCAAATGTGTCTTCTACTATATCAGCGTTTATGCTTGCTATACAACAGTTTGGAATGCTGATATTATCATTCATGTCATTCAGTACTCCATCCCCTAGATCTATCAAAAATTTCATAAAATCAACTTCTTGAGGTAATGTTCGCATGTTTTTCGTCAAAGAATATTTGGCGAAGTATTGCCAAACCAATCTGAATTTAATTGATAAATTGACTGTTTCGCTACTGGTACTATGCATTTTAATAGGTAGAAGTTGCCTAAAATCACCGCTCAGAATCATAATCTTACCACCGAAAGGCGGATCATTATTCATAATATCACGCAAGATCCGGTCCATGACTTCCAAAGCATATCGTGGAGCCATTGGAGCTTCGTCAAAAATAAAAATATCGGTTCCTTCGAGATATTTCGCTTCTTTCGATTGCAATTTAATATTAGATGACGAATCTGCGAAAAGAGGAACTGGTAAACCAAAAGTCTTACAGACTGTTTTCCCATTGGGAAGCAATACTGCCGCAATCCCAGTGAATGCCATGGTAATCACGCGTTTGTTTCTACCCTTGAGAAGATTCCACAGAGTGATATATAAGAAAGTTTTTCCAGATCCACCGGGTCCATCGATGTAATAACATGTATTCGCAGTTTGATTTTTACTATCGATTAGATTCAAGATAATATCTATAATCTTTTTTTGTTGCTCATTTAATCTTATATATTGCTGCGTTCCATTTTCAATGGCTTGTTGAAGCGATATACCATCATCTATTTCAACGATATCCGCTAATGGCATCATTTCGGGAAAATCAGCTAGACTTCGACCTTCGGCACAAAGCATTGCATTTATCTGGGCATACGATCTATTTTGTCCGTGTATCGTACAGTAATGTTCATCGATGGTGTCCTAGTGGCTCACTATTTTTCGTAGCCTTATTTCATATAGAATTTCCCTTCTACAAATATTTTATTTGCTCATGATCAGTGGAGCAGCCGATCGGAAGTGGCAGAGTAACCACGACCTGCTTCACTTCGCGGCTGTCATATTCCCAATAACTTCAAAGTGTTGATTAAATACTTTTAGGTTATTTAACGAATAAATAAATAGTTTTAATTTTGTAGGTTACCCCTAATCAAATAATATTATTATAAGAATATTATATTAATATTATAAAATTATATCATATCATCTTCATCCCTAATAGAGGACGACGATGATGGGGTTAACCTTTGAAATTAAAGTTATTTATTTATTTAATTTTTATTTTTCAGGTTAACCCCAAATTGAATAATATAACTATAAGAATATTATAGTAATGTTATACAATAATATTATATCATCTTTATCTCTATTAGAGGACGACGATGATGGGGTTAACTTGTATCGTGATCATGAGAATAGTGAGCTAACCTATAACCAATAACCTATACCACTAACTTCAAAGTGTTCATTAAATTCGTTTAGGTTATTTAATGAATGAATAAATGATTTAATATTTATATTATATCATCTTTATCCCTACTAGAGGACGACGGTGATGGGGTTAACCTTTAAAATTGAAGTTATTTATTTATTTGATTTTAATTTTTCAGGTTAACCCTAAATTGAATAATATAACTATAAGAATAATATAGTAATGCTATATAATAATATTATATCATCTTTATCCCTATTAGAGGACGACGATGATGGGGTTAACCTTTAAATCAAAGTTATTTATTTATTTCATTTTCATTTTTGAGGTCGACCCGAAATTGAATAATATAACTATAAGAATATTACAGTAATGTTATTTGATAATATCATATCATCTTCATCCCTAATAGAGGACGACGATGATGGGGTTAACCTGTAAAATTTCAATTATTTATTCAGTCATTAAATAACCTGGAAGTTTTCAGTGAATTGTCACGCCCAATACATAACCACAAGATTTACAATTGCATGAATGTTATTATTATAGGTTAGCGAATTACAGAATTCAAAGTGCCCGGAGTGATCCTTAGACGATGAATATAATTTGGTATAATTAAAGGACGACGATGATGGGGTTAACCTGTATCGTGATCATGAGAATAGCGAGCTAACCATTAACCAATAACCTATACCAATAACCTCAAAGTGTTCATTGAATAGGTTTAGGTTATTCAATGAACGAATTGTTAATTTAATTCTAAAGGTTAACCCTAAATTAGATAATATTATTATAAGAATATTATATTGATGTTATATGATTCATTATATTATCTTTATCCCTATTAGAGGACGACGATGATGGGGTTAACCTTTGAAATTTGAATTATTTATTCATTCATTAAATAACCTAGAAGTTTTCAGTAAATTTTCACGCCCAATACATAACCACAAGATTTACAGTTGCATGAATGTTATTATTATAGGTTAGCGAATTACAGAATTCAAAGTGCCCAAAGTGATCTTTAGACGATGAATATAATTTGGTGTAAAGGACGACGATGATACAAATAGAATTGGGAATAAGAGAGGGTGGGATGAAGTTAATAAGAATCAATCTGTTGGACAATTTTCAAAGTTTTAGAATCAGTTTCGGCTTGTTAATTCTTTTTATACCTGTTAAATGTAAGTGCCTGGATTGGGTCTGTCTGAGTTGATTATTAATACAGAGAATCGGTGTCTGACACTTATGTCTGTCTGGCACTTATTGAGAATTAATATTTAATATGCAGAATTCATTTTTGATTATCGAACTCGAACTCAGATGATAATGAGTCTTACGCGCAGCGTCTTACTGTGTAAAGGGCTGCGGAGCAAGCCCAGGAGGATCGATGACTGGGAAAACTGCTGGCAGCAAAACGTAAGTGAAAATCTTCAATCTCGCTTCAATTGTGGCGTTCGAATAAAAAATGTATACAAATTATATTTATGTCTTTTATTCTAATTTAAGCAAATTCAAAGAGTGTCGATAGCTTCACTGTTACGATTTGTTGAAGTAACAAATTTATCTCAACGACATGAACAATATTTTATGAATTGTAGAAACACGTCTGGTAGGCAAAAAGATGTCGTCAAATGCAATGAGTCAATCTCGAATGGCTGTGAAGCAAGTTGAGGGGGTTTGATGAGTGCCAAGACTGCTAGTGGCACTATGCCAGTAAGAATCTTCAATCTTGAATCGAATATTGCGTTCTGCTGAGGCTGTGTGAACAAAACTTTGTAAGAAGAGAATATACGTGCTCCAAAATAGCTTAAATAACCATTGCGTCGTTACAGACTATAATAACAACAGGTAGCCTAGTTTGGTTTGTGATTTACTCACGTCAATCTATTCCATGTTCCGTCCAGAAACGGGGTAGCGCCTAAAATCTTCAAATTTGAATAGATATGGAGCAAGTTGAGGGGGTTCGATGAGTGTCAAGACTGCGCGCAGCACTATGTCAGTAAGAATCTTCAATCTCATATGGCTACGGAGCCAGTCGAGGGGGTTCGACGAGTGTCAAGACTGCTCGCAGCACTATGTCAGTAAGAATCTTCAATCTCAAATGGCTACGGAGCCAGTCGAGGGGGTTCGACGAGTGCCAAGACTGCTCGCAGCAGTATGTCAGTGAGAATCTTCAATCTCGAAAAGATACGGCTCGAGACAAAAAAAAAAAATGAAAAAAATAATCTACAATCAAATTTTGTTTGCGACAAAGCCGTCTTCTCAATATTGAGTCAAAGAACGGGGCGGTGCGGAAAATCTTAAATTTCGAATGGCTACGAGCAAGCCGAAAGAAAAAAAAGAAAAAACAATAATCTACAATCAAATTTTGTCTGCGGGGAAGCCGTCTTTTCAATATTTTGTCCAAAAGCCGTTGTTGGCAATGACTGCTCGCAGCCGATCAGGCATGGAGTTTGTGCAATTTGCAACGACCTCGGGTCGCCCACGTAAGCCTTCCCAGGTTTGTTGGACCATGACTCTCAGTTCTGGCATGGTTCGAATTTCTCCAGATATTCTATTGCGATTCATTATCGCCCAAATGTTCTCTATCGGGTTCAGGTCTGGTGACTTTGGAGGGTGGGGGAGCACACGGATATCTGGGTGCTCTGCGATCCACTCTCTCACGATGTGAGCAGTGTGCACAGCACTGTTGTCGTGTACCATATTGATCACTGGGTACTGATCAATAGGGTACAAACGACGAACGGACGGATAGAAAACATCATTTAAGATGGCCACGTAATCGAAACGGTTCATGTGCCCACCCACCTCCCGTATCTCGCCCACACCATCAGGGGTGATAAAGCCCCAGTATGCGAGCGAGAGACGACCGCTATGCGCTTCATGAACCACGTAGTTCGGATGTAATCGCGCGTTATTTGACCTGGGCCTCCAAACACGACAACGTCCATCCTCGGCCGTGCAAAATGTCTTCTCATCCATATAGACAGTCTGTGCCCAGAATTCAGGAAGTACCTGTAAGTAATCCCGCGCGTACGCCAGCCGTTGCATCCGGTGATCTTCCGTCAACAGGGTCTTTTTCACAGGAGTCTCACAAACGAGGTTGTTCTCTTTCAAACGGCGGCGTACGGTTAGCGGGCTTACTTCCAGACGAAAATCCTGTACAAAGGCCACTGAACTGTCGAATGGATTATGATCGACAAAATGCTCGACGATTTGGACGTCCTCTTCTGGGAGGGTCTTACGGAGGCCTTTATTGTTGACCCGATGATCGCGCAACGCACCTTCTCCACCCTCGATAAACTTTCTTATCCATCTGTGGACCGTTTTGATGCCACAGCCGATCTCTTCAGCGATTCTCGCCTCGCTCCGCCCTGCCTCATGCATGCCAACAATCCGGCCCCGTGTAATTTCTGAAAACGTATGAACAGTGTTGAAAGCAGGCCTGTTATGAATAACAACAAATCCACGCGGATTTGGGTGTTTAAAAGAAAGTGGCTTAACCCCACGCGAGTTGAGAAATAAGTAGTTACCCGATTTGTCGGTTTTGATGTTATTTTTATCTGTAAATAAGGACACCCCTATAATACCTGATAAATTAATGCCGATCTGTTGCTCCATTTTTCAGAAGTTATCACTTAATTGAGCCTTTTTACAATAATTCGTAGAAGACTCGTAGAGAATTGTAAGTATTGTAATAATGACCAAATTGTGCATTGTTTTTATAAAAAAAAAAAGGATCGGTCATTGACAACCGCATATTACGTATAAATAACAATACAGGGTGTCTTTCAATTAGTCATACAAACCTACATAGGGCAATAGTTCTTCAGCAATAGCAATAAATAGATTAGCCAATCAGCAGCCAGCGTATAACTTGCTTTGTAGCTATTCGAGATTGAAGATTCTCACTGACGTAGTACTGCGAGCAGTCTTGGCATGATCGGAGCCCTTCGACTTGCTCTGTATTCATTCGAGATTGAAGATTCTCACTGACGTAGTGCTACGAGCAGTCTTGGCACTCATCAAACCCCCTCGACTGGCTCCGCAGTCATTTAAGATTGGAGATTCTCACTGACGTAGTGCTGCGAGCAGTCTTGGCATGATTGACGGCCTTCGACTGGCTCCGTAGTCATTTAAGATTGAAAATTCTCACTGACGTGGTGCTGTGAGCAGTCTTGTCACTCATCGAACCCCCTCGACTGGCTCCGTAGCAAACCAAACTAGGCTACCTGTTGTTATTATAGTCTGTAACGACGCAATGGTTATTTAAGCTATTTCGGAGCACGTATATTCTCTCCTTACAAAGTTTTGTTCACACAGCCTCAGCAGAACACAATATTCAATTCAAGATTGAAGATTCTTACTGACGTAGTGCTGCGAGCAGTCTTGGCACTCATCGAACCCCCTCGACTGGCTCCGTAGCCATTTGAGATTGAAGATTCTTACTGACGTAGTGCTGCGAGCAGTCTTGGCACTCATCGAACCCCCTCGACTGGCTCCGTAGCCATTTGAGATTGAAGATTCTTACTGACAGTGCTGCGAGCAGTCTTGACACTCGTCGAACCCCCTCGACTGGCTCCGTAGCCATATGGGATTGAAGATTCTTACTGACATAGTGCTGCGAGCAGTCTTGACACTCATCGAACCCCCTCGACTTGCTCCATATCTATTCAAATTTGAAGATTTTAGGTGCTACCCCGTTTCTGGACGGAACATGGAATAGATTGACGTGAGTAAATCACAAACCAAACTAGGCTACCTGTTGTTATTATAGTCTGTAACGACGCAATGGTTATTTAAGCTATTTTGGAGCACGTATATTCTCTTCTTACAAAGTTTTGTTCACACAGCCTCAGCAGAACACAATATTCGATTCAAGATTGAAGATTCTTACTGACATAGTGCTGCGAGCAGTCTTGGCACTCATCAAACCCCCTCAACTTGTTTCGCAGCCATTCGAGATTGACTCATTGCATTTGACGACATCTTTTTGCCTACCAGACGTGTTTCTACAATTTATAAAATATTGTTCATGTCGTTCAGATCAATTTGTTACTTCAACAAACCGTAACAGTGAAGCTATCGACACTCTTTGAATTTGCTTAAATTAGAATAAAAGACATAAATATAATTTGTGTACATTTTTTATTCGAACACCACACTTGAATCGAGATTGAAGATTTTCACTTACGTATTGCTGCCAGCAGTTTTCCCAGTCATCGAACCTCCTAGGCGTGCTCCGTAGCCCTTTACACAGTAAGACGCTGAGCGTAAGACTCATTGTCATCTGAGTTCGAGTTCGATAATGAAAAATGAATTCTGCATATTAAATATCAATTCTCAATAAGTGCCAGACAGACATAAGTGTCAGACACCAATTCTCTGTATTAATAATTAACTCAGACAGACGCAATCCAGGCACTTGTATTTAATAGGTATAAAGAGAATTAACAAGCCGAAACTGATTCTAAAACTTTGAAAATTGACCAACAGGTTGACTCTTATTAACCTCGTCCCACCCTCTCTTATTCCTAATTTTATTTGTATCATCGTCGTCCTTTACACCAAATTATATTCATCGTCTAAAGATCACTCTGGGCGCTTTGAATTCTGTAATTCGCTAACCTATAATAATAACATTCATGCAATTGTAAATCTTGTGGTTATTTTTTCGTCATGAAAATTTACAGAAAACTTCTAGGTTATTTAATGAATGAATAAATAATTTAAATTTCAAAGGTTAACCCCATCATCGTCGTCCTCTAATAGGGATAAAGATAATATAATATAATTATATAATATTGATATAATATTCTTGTAATAATATTATCTAATTTAGGGTTAACCTTTAGAATTAAAATTATTTATTCGTTCATTGAATAGCCTAAACGGGGCCGGGTCGAAATTTCGAATTGTAAAAGCTCCAAACGGTCAAAATTCCGAAATTATTTGCGTAGAACCAAAATCCTTCGAAGATGTGAGGTCCCGAAATTTTTCGAAAAGAAATGTCAAAGTCTCCAACGCAGTAAAACTCAAAAGATGAAAAGTCAGAAAGAGCAATGGACCGACTGAAAAAGTAGAGAGTATAACTATACCTACATAACGAAAAAACGTATTTCAACAATTAGAAAGAGTAGAGCTGTGATAAATAATGGTATTAAAAGAATAAGTTCACGGATGGTCAAGGTTATGAAGTGAAAATGATCAGAAAAAAAAAACATCGATGGCCCCGAAGATATAAAAGATATGTTCAGAACAGTCAAATGACGAATGGTCAAAAAACCGACAGCGTATGAATCCGAAAGGTCAGAACTTCGAAAGTTTAAAACTCCGAAAATCCGAAGTTCCCAATTTCTTGAGCTAAGACATTATTCTATGTTTCGTACGCCAAGAGTCGCGTAACAAAGTAATTTGTTCCAAGTAGGTACGTTTAACTCTGTTACAAAAATCCTTTCTTTTTCACTGTATGGTCAAAATATTTGAATTTGGAATTCATTTTTTGAAGTTATTTTTCATATTTTTCAAACGTTTCTTTGAATTATATACTTATTTATTGTTTTATTCATGAGCGCGACTAGAAAATATACTCGTGAGCTAAACTAGGATCAATGAGTTAAGTTCGAACAAGGACCAAGAATAATGCGGAATCTCAATAATTCAAATGAAATACGTGGTAGAATCATCCTAAAAAAAATATGCCATTCGTTGTAACTATAAGGTGAAGAATGTATGGATGACGGTCAATTCGAGGAAACATTATTTTTTTTTAGGATGACGTTTTGATCTAAAATCATACCTGGATTTTTTTTTTGATAATTAGCAACTTTTGTTATTTAAAATTTTCTTTTTTTTTTCATCGGAATGTGAAATTTATTAGAAGTTATCGAAAAAGCTAATGAGGTTAAAAAGACAGGTGAAATGTTTTTTCGGAAAGACTGAGGAAGTTTGGGGAAATTTCGGAAATAATAATGCACACGATGTTGTAAATATAATTTTATTGTTACAAGTTTTCCTGTCAACTGATCGCCCACGGGTTCGGTGCATGCCACAGCACCTTTTCGATTCATTTTGATTTTGCAAGAACTGGAGCATCTCCAATACAGACATGATCGTGCCTGCACATTTTTACACTGTAAAATAGAAAATTGTTAGCGTATGTTATACTGTCTTGACAATATCAATTATGAAGTGCATTATAACTTCATTGTTCACGAGCTAAAAATATCAAGAACAGTTTTTATCTCTACATTTCTGGACTTTTCAAACGATTTAACTTGCTCTAGTTTCTTGTTTCCTAACTATTAAATACTTGTATCACCTACACCTGTGTACAGGCAACCGTGATTGCTTCGATAGGATTTATATTACTTCACTTCAACACGAAATTTTCTGGTTCTAATAATGAGCAAATAAACATTTAGTCTCTAATATTCAATAAACTGAAACAATATTGACAAAAAAGAGTGCATATTCAACTCCAATTGTCCACCGGGCACGTTCGACACTGTTAACACATCCACGCCTTGAAAGGCGCAGGCAAAAGCCCACAATCCACCGCGCTGAAAGCATGGTGGACACGTGCTCTCGGCTGCATTTCTGCATGCGTACAACAGAAACCGGTAGACTAATGAAAAGCCTCACTGATACATGCGCTCGCTTATTGTATGTCTTATCCCAAAAAAAAGATGGGTTTTCCATGAAATTGACAACAAAAAGTGCATATCAAACTCCAATCGTTCACCGGGCACGTTCGACACTGTCAACACATCCAGGCCTTGGAAAGCGCAGGCAAAAGCCCACAATCCACCGCACTAAAAGCATGGTGGACACGTGCTCTCGGCTGCATTTCTGCATGCGTACGACAGAAACCGGTAGACTAATGAAAAGTCTTACTGACACATGCACTCGCTGATTGTATGTCTTATCGCAGTAAAAATATAGGTTTTCCATAAAATTGACAAGAAAGAGTGCATATTTAAACTCCAATCGTCCACCGGGTACGTTCGACACTGTCAACACATCCACGCCTTGGAAGGCGCAGGCAAAAGCCCACAATCCACCGCACTAAAAGCATGGTGGACACGTGCTCTCGGCTGCATTTCTGCATGCGTACGAAAGAAACCGGTAGACTAATGAAAAGTCTTACTGACACATGCACTCGCTGATTGTATGTTGTATCGCAATAAAAATATAGGTTTTCCATAAAATTGACAAGAAAGAGTGCATATTTAAACTCCAATCGTCCACCGGGCACGTTCGACACTGTCAACACATCCACGCCTTGGAAGGCGCAGGCAAAAGCCCACAATCCACCGCACTAAAAGCATGGTGAACACGTGCTCTCGGCTGCATTCCTGCATGCGTACGACAGAAACCGGTAGACTAATGGAAAGCCTTTATATGCACCTAATTGTAGGTCATGCTACAATAAAAAAGATAAGTTTTCCATTAACGAGTATTTCATCGAAAATAATAATTTGTCTCTGTATATTATGCTCCTAAGCTCATACAAACAATGAAGTTATATAGAATATAAATTATCATCACACTATAAGTTAGTATGAATATTGCGTTTTTATAACATACACTAGTAACATTACAAGAGGTGCAAAATAGATTCAATACACTATCTACGTAACATTAGTTGGCAAGTTGTACATTTACAATTTTGAATAAAATACAAACAAAAAGTGAACTTAATCAACGATTCTCAATTTATCATTTTTTTTTTTTTTTTGCCAAACCAATTTCAAACGAGTCGAACGTTTCGTATCCACAATATGTCACTGCTCAATAGCCAGGTTTGGTCAAGTGAGCAAACGCAAATGAAAAGAAGATAAGGCGTTTTCTAGAAAAATGTTTTCGACAAAAATCTCTCCATTTCGAGCACGAGATGTAATGGCTATTTTTTTACTTTGGTAGAGGACTTCACAGCCACTTGAAGATCAGCTTTATTTTCTTTTTTCTTAAGATTGTACAAATTCGTATTCTGGGCCAAAAATAAATAATTTCAGTTTCAACTATCTCTCTGTTTGGTTAGTGATGAACAAATAATAATACTCGGGGTTTTCTTGTCGCCAATAAATAATTATTAACACGAAGTTCTTGAACAACGTGATGAATGAAATAATTTCATACCCAAAGTGGTGCAAGATGCAAGGTGATTAGCATGCTGTTCATCATGCTTTTTAAGAACTTTGTGCAAAAAATCAATTGTTTGTGACAATAAAACTCAATTACCGTCATTATTTAATTTTTTTATTTGCCTTATAGAAAAACGGTCGAAAAACGAGCATCTTATTCTTTAACGCAGATTACGACTCTTTGGAAAAATGGAGGTTCAGATTTACAAAAAAAAAAAAATTTCAACTTAAAACGACCGTGAACTCCTCGACCAGACTAAAAAGAAATGTAGTCGTCGGATACTGCGCATAAAGTAAAGGCTGTATTGTCAAGGTATTCGCGTCTGCAAACTCAAATGCGTAGACTTGTACAACTTCAATTCCTACAAATTTATATATGGATAGGGTGAAGTCAAATTGTTGGTCTTTGGGGTGTAACTTTTGGAAATTGAAATACTTTTACAAAGATTCATGGAAACCGATATTAGTTTCATCAAACTACTTGAGATATAATTAATTATAGCAAGAAATTGAATCAAATCTATTTTGCACCTCTAGACAACCACGTAATGTTACCTTCCGTAATCTTTTGCTTAAGGTGCCTCCAATGCCCGCATAGGGTTGTGTTCATCAGTCTCTGTCTCGGGCCTTTATCTGAAACCTCCTCTTTTTGCGCAAGTTTCATTCTCCACACAAAGGTGCTGTAATATATCAATGAACGTTAATAACCACACTTAATAATTTTCTCATATTATGATAATGGCGGATTTACAAGACAACTTAGATGTTAGATAAGCTCAAAAGCAGCAGCTTTGCTGAAACTAGAGTAAATATTATGCATCCAAGCTGCGATAAAAGTTACCGATATAATAAGATGACTTATCTACCGTGTGAACAAAGCGTGTACCCCGAATTCAACATACGGCAACAATGATTGCCATCAACTTAGACACTCGGTAGTTCCTGGTCTCCTGCAGCAGATACTCCTAAGATTGAAAATAAATATTATCAAGATTTCAAATTTATTTCTTCACTTCAAAACAGTTCTGAATTTTTTAATATCAATAAATATAATTTTCATGTATATTTCTATTGATCGTTTTTATTATTGCCAACTCCGACTATGTCCAAAATGAACCACGATCAGAGATACTCACTAGGAGTCGATCAGGCTTTCGGGTCATGGATCTTGACTAAACTTATGGAGGTGTTTCCTTGAACCAAAATATGGAGTACCTGCTGAATAACTCTCCGGAATGGGCCTTTACTCTATCAATTTACCTAAATGAACAATAGAAATCAGCGTAACCTGGGTTTTGCAAATCGCCATGAAATAACTAGTTTTTGTGCTGCGTTATGAGATTCTACATGGCACTGAATATTTATACATTGAATACAGTCATTATTGTGCATCTGATTGTTGAAATTTAACATCCCACCTTATTCTGCGCCTATCGACACATTGCTTCTCATCGTTGTCGCTCGCACACATTCATTTGGTGAATTGAAGACTTCCTCCCACTTTAAAGTTGTTGGATATATGGTCAGTTTCAATACTGACACTGGCAACCTAGCAACGTTAGCTTAAGACCAGATTGAAAGAACATAAAGAGAATATAAAGAAAAACTCAGAAGCACACTCCGTCGTTTCTGCACACCAAATTAAATTTAACCACACTTTCGACTGGGATAATGCGGTTGTACTTGATAGAGAATCAGTTTGGTCTAAGCGCATCACCTCAGAGATGTTACAGATTAATTTACAACCTAACAGTTTTAATAAGAAAGAAGACACTAAAAAATTACACTTACCTTACTCTAACATGCTAAATAAGCTAAGATCAAAAAGCTGTTCTTAAATGCATTCAAATTCAATTTCTATCACAGGTGTTTACGTGAAAAAACGTTGGCCTCAGAGACTACCTCAACATAAACATTCATTGACGTCAGTCATAGGTACTGACGTCAGTCATTGACGTCATTCGTAGAGTGTCAACATTAGACGAGCCTTAGTTAACAAAGTATATAAAGTGCGTCGTCACACCACCTTGCTCATTTAACGTTTCCACTAGCATAGGACGACACATAGCTCGTCTCATAGTGGGATTATGGTGATCTTTGACACCTAGTTTTTTCACGTATCACCAACTAGAATAAGATAATAAGGTAATTAAAGTTCCTTCTGACTACCATAGTATAAGTTAATCCTTGTATTTATGTGACTTCTTTTGACTACCATTATATTTGTTTCGTCTACAATTCTTATATAACGTCCTTGACTAAATATTATCAGTTTGTATATGAGTCAATTTACTGACCTAGGATCGTAATCTTTCATGTATTAGTTTTTCGACTCTAGTTAACTGAACTGTTTTATTATATTATATTATTTTATTATTTTGACCTTTGTAAATTCAAACTTGTAATTTTTCCAATAAATAGCCTCTGATGAGGGCAGCATAACACTGCCGAAACGTCAGGCCATCACATTTCATAAATTGACTCGACTTGATTGATTGAGACCCTTCTCCGATTACTTCTACTTCGAGTGATACATTCATGATGAATAATAATTAAATAACATTAATATAATATTCTTATGGCAATATTATTCAATTTAGGGTTAACCTCAAAGGTTAAAATTAAATAAATAAATAACTTTAATTTTAAAGGTTAACCCCATCATCCCCCCCATCATCCCCCATATAATTTTATAACATTATAATAATATCATTTGATTAGGGGGTAACCTAAAAAATTAAAACTATTTATTTATTCGTTAAATAACCTAAAAGTATTTAATCAACACTTTGAGGTTATTGGGAATATGACAGCCGCGAAGTGAAGCAGGTTGTGGTTACTCTGCTACTTCCGATCGGCTGCTCCACTGGTCATGAGCAAATAAAATATTTGTAGAAGGGAAATTCGATCTGAAATAAGGCTACGAAAAATAGTGAGCCACTAGGACACCATCGATGAACATTACTGTACCTGTGTGTTTTGCATAATCTTCTGACATTGTAACTTTGAATTCTTCCCAGAGATGTTCAGGATGAACTGGCTGACAGTGTATCAAAATGCGAACGAATAACCTGCGTAATTGTCGAGGCATCATCCAAACTTCTGCTTCGTGCATTGCTCGGCTCCATTCTTCATCGTCTTCGATGAGGCCTAATTTCAAACAAGTAGCTGAAAATGTTTGTTGAAGTTCTCCGTTCACTGTTCTTAAATATTCGAAACTTGTAGCCCCTCTGATAGTTAACAATAACAACCGCAAATAAAACAGCTCTACCTGCGTGGGGCTAACAGCATACATGCGCCCGATACAGTTGAAATGAGACTTTCGTTTATTCCAATGAGAAATATTTTCACCACTGTTATCCTTTTGCTTCTTAAATGTATAGTAAGATGGAATATCAACGTACAAATATTGTCTGGCTTGCTCGTCACGTGAATTCAAATCAAAATAGTCTAAAAGCATAGTTGTCTTCTCCAATGCATTCATAATATCATTTTCGTTTGCGTCGACGTTTACTGTCAAGCTTTGCTCATTTGGTAAGTGCACAGGTAAGCGCGTGATAGCATGACTCTTATCATGCAGAGTTTTACTCAGAATACGCCAGATTGCCTCCACAGGTCCGACGTAACGAGATTCAATATAATCGCGTATTTCGTCGTGATTTATTACAGTATCATTAGAAATTTCTCCAATAGTTACCGTAGCAGCATCGTGACCTTTGTATATATATTTGTATATATATTTCACGGATTTGACACTCGAAATTATTTCAACATTAATATGACAGTTGAACTTACGCAATAGCATCGGACAGTAGGGTACAACGTAACGATTGTTAACGCTGTATCTACCAGGACGTTCAAAGAATACCTCACCAGTATCTCTTCGGCGATAATATGGATATCCATCTATATCCAGGGTTGTTTCCTCACACAATGATCTTGGATAATGTTTAGAACACTTACCGTTTACCAAGCACCAATCGCCGCACGGTCCGTGGATCATATGTTTCATGACAATATCATGCAAAATACGATTTTATGAAGGGTCGGGAATTTCAGCAGAAATATAGCGGTCGACGATTGTGGGAGTTGTTATTTTGTAGTTTTGCCGTAACGTTACCAGCAAATGTATGTGAGGTAAACCCCGTTTCTGAAACTCTACAACATACACGTATGCTGCTACTTCCCCGAAGCACTTCTGCTTAACAATTAAGTCAATCAAGAACTTTTGCTTGATACTAAAGACTCGTGCGCAAATATCCGGTCTGTCTGCTGCTTGCTGCACAGTGAGGAGATTCTCACGAATTTCTATCCAATTTGGATTACATGTCATGGTTATGAAAAGATCTGGTTTACCATATTTTCGAACGATAGCCATTGCATCTTGGTAATTTTGTATCATGTTGCGTGGGGAACCTATAAATGTCGAAGGTAGTATAATCATTTTACCAACACGACCATTAACATCATTTGCGGTATTTTGCAAGTAATCCACGAGTCCGTTATAGGATTCTGCACGCAGTTCTTTCTGGTGTCCTTTGCAATACTCTATTCGATCCTTTTCAATCTTTACATAATTGTCCACGGACCATTGCTGAAATAATCGGCGCCCTATAATGAAAGGATTAAAATCGTTACGCAAGGCAATTCGGTATCTTACATAAGCTAACCTGGATACACGTCGGCTGCTGTTCGAACGTAGCAAATTTCGATGCCAGCCCCTCGAACCACATGGGTAAAATAATGGATAAATCCAAGGTTCTACATTTGGGTCCATACTACTGACTTGCTTCAAAACTTTATCATTCCTATTGCGTATACACACGTAAGATTCTGGAATCTCACCATCAGCAGTTGTCGAAAACACGGCAGCCACCTCGTTGGTCCTTTGAAAATTATACCGCCGTCGATCTACACCTGGCTTTAAGGTAAATAGCATACTCAACTCAGTTATGGGTGCATTATTCTGCAATGCCAATCGCTGTTGATTCGCTAATTCTTCACCCATCATCTGGTATGATTGTGCAAACACATTAAATTCTCGCATTATGCTATCAAGTGTGAGTAAAATTTCATCGTCCAGTTCCGAATTTTGATTCAAACGATGTTCCGTCGCTTCGTTCGAATCAACTATAAAGAGTTGACCATAGCTTGGAGGTTGACCCACAACAGACTGAAATGATGTGTTAACTTGGTAATAAATCTGCCCTTGAATCTTAAAACAGTACGGTCCTGGTCGTCTCGCGCCGAAATTCACAAGATTCGCGTTGAACGAAGCAAACGAAAATGAGCTATTGTAGCATCTTATCCGTTTATAAAAATCGTTGGATTTCTGATGTTCTAAGTCAAATAGTTTACGAAGACCTACGGGAAAGTCGGGCATCACATCAAGAACTACACTTCCGTGGCTACAACAATCATGGAAAGAATTTCCTTTATTGGCCACCTTCTCTTGTGGAAAGTGTTTTGCACTACAATGGATACATAGTACTTCCATTTTTCCGATATAATGCTCAGAAATTTCACTCAAGCATTCAAGATTAAAATTTGTAATATTTGATGACTCACCGTGTATTGCTCTAAATCTGCGTTGACTTTCACAATTATTTTGACTAATAGATGAATTGGAAGTATTTGATTGATTTCGAAGACGCTGCTGACGTTGATTCTCATTATTTCTTTCTCTCCGTAAGCGTAAAAACTCCTCATTTTCTTCTACAGTACGATTAATTTTACGACGTGGCATTGTAAGAAGATAAGTGTATTGAATTATCAACAAAATTTGGATTGTAAACAAAATATACGTGAAGCTTTCCTTACGATTACAGTATAATTAGATTATAATTTTTGATGAGAAAAATTAACGGACGATCCGGGAATCGAACCCAGGATCTACGGACGCCTATCCGGGGACTTACACCCGAGACCACCTAGCTCGCCCACGGATCACCACAATTTTTCTCATCTTCTATTCTTGTGCTCACATGTATGTGTATAGTGTATATGACTTTGCCTTGCGTACTACTACAGTGCTACATACCCAAGAATCATAACAACACATACATGTGAGCACAAGAATAGAAGATGAGAAAAATTGCGGTGATCCGTGGGCGAGCTAGGTGGTCTCGGGTGTAAGTCCCCGGATAGGCGTCCGTAGATCCTGGGTTCGATTCCCGGATCGTCCGTTAAGGTGAAGTGAAACGTTTCAAGGCCACGGCCGGGTGCCTTGCACCGCGGTAAAACAGAACTACCGAACGTTTGGTACCTCTGCCCACCGCTAGATTATTTGCGAGTAAACTGGCTGCAATTTCGGTATAGGCTGTGATCTCGACTAAATGTCGATACGGGTTGTGATCTGAACTGAATGTCGGTTTTTTAGTTATGAGTAACGGAGAATCGTCAATTCTCAGTGTTTTCTCCATCAAATGACACGGGATTAGGCTCAAAGTGTGTGGTTTTTCATTGCGGAGTGGCTAATTATCGGGAAAAATGCGATTATCTACGGCAACAGTGAATACCCGAGTCGAAATTTCAGGCCTGCTTTGAACCTCCTTTGAACCTCGTAGTTCGTCGAGAGTCTGTGAAATCTTGGGAGTATCGAGGAGTCAAAGGAGGTTCAAACGGAGATGCAAGCTATTGGTACGTTTAATGTCAGACTCCACTTGAACCTACAAAAGTGGCAGAAATTGAACATTTTCATTCAAAGGAGGTCTTGAAGGGTGTAACAGAACCTCCTTTCAACCCAGTTAAACCTCGTATAAACGCTCACGTCGACCCTCCTAACCCTCCTTTCGGCCTAAATCGATCTCGCGCAGACCCTACGGACCCTCCTTTCGGCCTGAACTGACTCGCTCGTAGAGCCTACAGACCCTCCTTTCGGCCTGAACTGAATCGCTCGTTGAGCCTACAGACCCTCCTTTGGGCCTGAACTGAATCGCTCGTAGAGCCTACAGACCCTCCTTTCGGCCTGAATCGAATTTCGCGTAGAGCCAGGCTGGTTAAACTCATGATTAACCAACGCCTAGGCAGAAAATTATTAATTGATAATAGTAGAAAAAAACAACAAAAAAAAAAAAAAAAACGATATTTGACGGATATTATTGTCAGATGACCTAACCAACGCATCATCATGTTGATAAAATCGCATTATATTCGCACTGAAAAGATCACCGCATTTTTCGTCCCCGCCGGGATTTGAACGCACGTCCGCTCGGTTACTAGTCGCACGCCCTAACCACTACGCTAAACTATCGTATGGCATGAGACTCAATACTCTTCTACTTGTTCGAGGCCCATCAAAGTGTCAAGTTATTACTCGAAATATTTCAATGTCATCAAAATTTGGCATTTGAGTATTGGCATTTGAAATTTGACTAGATTGAAGTTCTTGCATATATTATTACGATTAATTACTAAATATTATATCATGCATCTTTCGTTTACGCGGTTATCTGTTTATCCGAATAAAATATGACAGTTTGTTGGGAAAAAAAAAAAAAAAAAAATGGTCCAGGAGGTCCACTAAAATTTTTATGTGTATTTCGACACTTTCTTTTAGTTGACCCTTCGTAGTCACTCTGGGTGGATTTCACCCAGGCGTTCTGGCCGAAATATCCATTTTTTGACAAATTGACCTATTTACGATTTTTTTTTAAAATATGTTGTCATTTGAATTTTGACATACCGACTCTTGATACATGTTCTAGAATGTTTGAAGTATTTTCTAGTATTTTTTCGATCCCGATCGAACGGATAGTTTTCACACAGCAGCCATTTGAAAATTGACTGGGTGAATTTCACCCAAGTGTGACTACCGTGTGATTCTACAGAAGTGTGACCACGAAGGGTTAAAACATAAATTCACTTAAAGTGGAAAATTCCACTTCTGTCCAAAGAACTAAAAACAGTGTTGAAATTACCATAAAACTTTTAGTGGATCTTCTGGAACATTTTTGTCTCTAATAAGTAATAGCTGTGTACCTTTGTATTCCATATTTTACAAATCCGGTAAACCGATCGAGCAGTGATATAGAAATCTATTATTGTGGAATCTACAACTGATCCTGATACGGGCCATTGTGTTGTCAAGGCTTTAGCGTTGGGCGCACGCCCACGAGGTTCCATTTCACTTAAATTTAGCGAGATATGCGTTATCAATATGTGTGGATTACGTATTTTTGTGTAAACTACAGAGTTATGGATATAATAAACTAAGACCCGACGTTGAAAGTAGTAGAGTTTCAAAAAAACATATCCCCGAATCTAGACTACTTGCTTGACCCTACGTAACCTTTTTTGAATCCAGTTTCCTGCCTTGACCCTACGTAACCTCCTTTGAATCCAGTCTCCTGCCTTGACCCTACATAGACCCTCCTTTGGATCCAAAGTTTTTGGTCCTGGTTGTTCTTGGCCAGCATTGGATCCAAAGTAGGCTATGGAGGGTCAGAGTAGGAGACTTCGGATCCAAAGGAGGTTACGTAGGGTGAAGTCAGGGGTCTTAGGATTCAAATGAGGCTACGTAGGTTCATGTCCGCGAGATATTTGCGATCTAAAATAGGTCTAGGAGGGTCATCGGAGGGTGAAGTAGAGCGAAAGGAGGCCTAGTAGGTTCAACGGAGAGTGGCGGCCCATGCATTACAAAGAGAAATAGGTTCTAGTGCATTCAAAGGAGGGCTAAAATTTCGACTCGGGTAATCTCGCGATTTATGTGGTCGGTACGTCAATCTGTGAAAATTCTTGTCAAATTTTGAAAAAGTGAAATAATCAGCCACTTTCTGTCACAATTATGTGTAATCCCTCAAAGTTTCATCGCGATTGATTCAGTAGTTCCGGAGAATTCACAATTCCCGTTTTCGAGGTTCTGACAAACGTTTCACTTCACCTTAATTTTTCTCATCAAAAATTATTTCAATTTGAAACATCAGGGATAGATAAAAAGTTAAGTAATCAATTAATTATTTAATTAATTACTTAATAAAAATATTACGCACACAAAAAGGCCGCTATATACAATAAACTCACAGCCTGCTCGTGACACAGCCGTCATACAGGTGCTATAGTGTATATGACTTTGCCTTGCGTACTACTACAGTGCTACATACCTAAGAATCATAACAATATAATTAGATTATACTCCTATTCATCTATGATGATTATAATCATATCGGTACTCATATTATTCACCAATGTACTCGTATGACTCATCAAGGTACTCATAGGACTCATAAAGGTACTCATAGGACTCATCAAGGTACTTATAAAGAAATTCAGTCAACAATCATCACATTTTTTATTGATATATTGACAAAAAATTAAATAAATTCGAATTGATCCTAATAATATGTGCATGAATTAAATATATAGAACGAACATGCAAATGAATGAACTATTATGACACACCTTATATTCAGAAAAACGGCTGTTGAATTCTTCCTCCACGTACCTGAAAAAAATTACCCGTATGTAACTACAAAAAATCCATTGCAAACTTCAACAGAACTTAACATTGAGATGTATTTGTGAAACGTTACCTGATATGTAAGTTAAATCCGAAGTAGAATCTGTAATCGCAGTTAAGCTCTGGACGGCTCTTTTGATTATAATTTAGCGTGATAACTTCTCAATTGCGTGCCTGAAAAAAGAGATTGTAAATATGTAGTAGGTACCTGGTACATATATTCAACAAAAATCAACATTAGCAAGTATTTAACAAGACATACCTGATATATTGAAATTTTCGAATTGTTCCGTCCTGTATGGCACTTTCTACTGTAATTTAACTGTAATCTGCTGCAGTTAAGCCTTCCAGTTCAAATAATGTTGCGGTGTATCAAATTCGATCGAATTATAGAAATATACGTATCTTTTTCGTATTTTGACACATTTATTGAAAAACGATCGTGAGCTGTCTATGTTAAAACAATTGTGTATTACACGTCGCAGAAAAACAGCGACATCCGTCGCGCATACAACAGGCAATAGCAATAGACATTTCCGAAAAGCGCTGACAACTTTTTTTTCGATAGCATGTTATCGAAAAAAATCGATTGGTTTTATTATACATAAATTAGTAATTTAATTCATAAAACATAATAATTATTTGAATTACTATATCATTACGTTGCATAATTTTGATTTTAATTCAAAAAAATGGTTTCTGACGCGCGCGTAGCGCGCGCACTGAGCTAGTATATATAAAAATTATGTCATATTATATTAGATTAATTACTTAGTTATATATATAAAACCAGCACGATTATGATACCTTAAGTACAATGTATCACATGCACATGTAAAACATTTGCAATACTGTAACCTAAAGTGTCAGCGCTTGAGGGGATCCGTCCCGGAGCGCTCAATAAATGATCAATCAATCAATCAATCAATCACTCTCCTCTCAACTTCTCTTTCTATGTCTTTTTGAATCTTCTTTAGCCTCTCGCTCTCCGCCCTCGCCTCCAATTCCGCCTGTCTCTCGTCCTCAATAATCGTAATCCTTTCTTCTAAAGTCATTTCCACCTCTGCTGAAAAAAATTCAATGTAATGAATGGAAAATATACTGCCCTGCTAAAAAAAATCGATTGGAAACGATTGGGAAAACGCCAATTGTGCAATCGCGTTTTTTGTTTCGAAATTTCGAATACAAAACGATTAATACTGTTGTACAATTGCTTTCTATTGTAAGTTCTATATTACAAGGTAATTGTTCCGAATATTTATTCAAACGGTGGAAAAAAAGGTTCATCGTTAATAATTGTCGGTTCCTTATTGAAATTCAACTGTATTAAATACTGAACGTATAAAGGGGGCTTCTGAATTGAAATCAATTGTAACTGTAGCATTAGAATTTAATTGTTTCAAATTATCAAACAAGAAATTAGGTTTTTGAATTGTTTCTTATAAGAAATTATTCATCCAAACTTAATAGTTTTCAATACGCTCACCAAATGATGGACTTTCAACTGAAGCCTAATTGCAAAATTCGTATTTGAAATCAATTGTAACGTATATGTGTGCTCATGAAATTGGGCTTTTCAATTGTTTTTTATTTGGAATTCCTGATTTAGACCCAATCGGACTCAATTGTACTCAACTTTTGATGAGCAATGAATATTTTTTTAAATTGAGTGTCTCTGGTGTTCCCGGACAATTGTGGGCGACTGGAACTTATTCACCAATAATTGTATTGAAACTCGACCCATACAGCACTTCAACGTTGCTGCAACGTTGCTGCAATGTTACACTGCAATATCTTCAATATTCGGCAACATTGCTGAATATTGCAATAATGTTTAGCAATATTGCAGCAACGTTGCTATGTCCACTTTTATCGCATTTTTGTAATATTGTAGCAATATCGCAGCAATATTGGCAGATATTTGCTAAAATATTTACTACAAAAATATGATTGTTAGAAGCTATTTTTTCGACACCAGAATGAATATGCAGGTTGTCATTATTTGTCAGTAATATACACTATATTATATTTCAACAAAACTTTAATACACAATAAAAGTACGTATTATAATATTATAGTCACTACCCAACCAACACAAATTGGTGGATTAAACGTTTAAAAAAATGTAAGTTGGTGTTGTCAACCACTTGCAATAGTTGTTTAATGTACGTTTATGTGACACGACTACTTACTCCTACGAATGTCCGCTCCCGAAACTAGATTTTCCACGTTTATATTGAGTTTATTGAACGATTAATACACCTATTATTTCAACGTGTATACCCACACGGAAGAAGTGCATCTAATAGATGTCCATTAGATATACGCAATATCCACTGGGATATCCCTGATAAAGTTCGGGAAATACAGTGGACATCCACTGGATAGAGAAATGTCCGCAATATTCGATCCACTGGATATCCATATTATATTTCTGTGAATATCTGTAGAATAACCTGGAGCTATCTCATAGATATTTATACAGAGCGATTTGTGAAAAATAACGCGCCTAAAAGGGAGGCAAACGGGGAACGCATGAATTCAGCAGATCACAGAATCGCTCTTATATAGGAAATACATACCGGGAGTTTTCGTGGATGCGGGTCAGTCGGACGGGAAAAATGTCACTCTACGCTCTAGACCCTCTACTACCGTAGACCGTAAAGAGTCAAGAGCGTGGGTTGGAATTTTTCCCGGACTGACCCGCATCCACGAAAACTCCCAGTATGTATAATGTATATGGTATATAATATACATAAAAGATATTTATTGTAGTTAATAGGCTACTTACAATAATGACACACTTCAATTGAGATCTTTTTTATTAGAGCACATTCTCAATTACGATTTTAAAGATGCACATAATTAATGAATAGCTCAAGTTAGTGATTAGAGTGGTTAGATTTTTATAGTTATCATACATAGTGAAATAATCAGACTAGAAATTTTATACAGTATTATCTCAAGTATATACGCTATTCTGTACACATGTAGAACAAAAATACCAAAATCTTAAATCATACTTATTGCACTTGTCATTCCGAGTATTGCCTTATAATGTTAAATATAAGTATAAAAAAAAAAAACAATTTTCATCGTTGGTAATGTAATTGAAATAAAAACTCATGATAGAATATATGAAGTCACAGAAGAGGAACTGTATAGCTTTATTCATACATGAATAGAACTTACTTATTTCAATATTATTTTCATAAACAATATAAAAATTTGTCACCGATCTCTGATTATAGAACCAAACAATATTGTATACCGCACATGTATATTATATTCTATACATCTGTGTATACAGGGTGGTCGGTTTTAATCGCCCCAGGCGATAAAAATTTGATTATATGGACATTACGTGGACATTCAGGATTTGACGATAAATATCCATTCAGGAATATCGAGTGGATATACCGTGTAAAGGTTTTGTCGATATTGATTTCGCAATATCCTATGGGTATTAATGGGATATCTACAATTGATATGGACGTTAGATGGACATAGAGTTATTCGCGGGATATCCAGGCAATATCATCTTCCGTGTGGGTAGCTATCATGTTGTCAACGTTTAGAAAAAACGTTCTATTCGTATTTATGCTATACGATCATTATCATGACAGTATGTACGTTTATGAATCGATATCTAATCTTTCTGAAAAAGATGTAATAACCGTGTAGAAAACGTGTAGAAAACGTACATATCTCGTTTCTTGAAAATGTAATTTCCACGTGATCTATGATTAATATTTATCCTGTCATCGTATACGTACATTACACGTTGCTGAAATCTCTTGAACGTTTATTCTACTAAGTAAAAACGTTAAACCTACCCATGAAATAATGGTTTTTTAGAGTCATTACCCAATAAACCATAACGTAGATAAAATAGGGCTGATGTCCGGCTAAATCACGTGTATTAAACGTAATTATGTTTAATACACGTGTTTTAGCCGGACATCAGCCCTATTTTATCTACGTTATGGTTTATTAAATTATGGTTTGTTAAATCACGTGTATTAAACGTAATTACGTTTAATACACGTGTTTTAGCCGGACATCAGCCCTATTTTATCTACGTTATGGTTTATTGGGACGTAACAAGGCCCACTCCCAAAACGTAAAATTCGACGTTGGCATTGTGTTGTACAAACGACTTTGTCAAGTCAATTAATCTACATATTTAGCGCATGTGATTAACGTGATATCGACGTGATTTAAAATCTATTATTTCAATTTTTCATTACTCACAATTACAACATATTTTCAACTTCCTTCAAAGACTGGAAAATTATTTTCTATACATACATGATTGATTATATATCTTCCGACCCCAGTATGTCGACATATGATTTGTCAAGTTATTGCTATATCGTAGAAGAACGTATGATTCAAAATTATACTGGCGGTTTATTGATGATTCGCTATACATGTATTCCAGTATCTATTCGCTGAGAATTTTGAATGAAGTATTGGGAACAAGGGTCGTGTATTACCGTATTAGGATCATTGGCAGCGTGATTTTAATTACGCACATACCGGAATTCTTATGTTGGAAAGAAAATATGGACGTGTTCGCTGGGTTTCAACCAAATATTAAAAGAAGTACGCACATTGATTTTGACGAAAAGACATTTTATTAATTTAATCATGACGTGAGTGAGTGACTCATTTATCATGGTATACGGAGACGTAATAATGAAAGAGAAATAAATCTCTATAAAACAAACATACTTACATAAAAACAACACTATAGGATCTTTTGCATAGGATAAATCTTATTAATTTTCACAAGTAGGTATAAAGATCCGTCAGAACCAGAAAAAAAATTCGAAGAAAGGAACTACAAAAGGTTTGGTTGGTTCCTCTTGAGCTACCTAACACTGAGAAACCTTCAGAGAATTAGTATAAGAATCAACAGAGCAGATACAATAAGTTTAATAGGCTTCTCTTTGTGAATTAACATACGTAGAAATCTTTTTTTCATCGGAAGAAAGAAAAGTTAAGTAGCTACTGGGTTTCATTGGTTTATCTATAAATATAAAAACACGCCGTAAAATTACTCGAAAATGAATAGAATAAACTATACATACAATACTACATCGAGTTTGGTTGACATCTCTTTAGATATAAAATAACGTTAAAATTTCTAAAAATCACAAAAAAGAAAACCTACTTCATGCAGTTGGCTCCTCTTCAGTCATGGATATAAAAACGTAGAAAATATTGAAAAACAAAAACAATTGATACAGCAACTAAGAGACTAAACAGGATTTCTTTGGTTTTTCTTTGCGCGACTTTCTATCCTGTTTTTGGCTTGTTTCAACCAATCCTTTATCGCGCCACCGATGTCTCTATCCGTGGGCTTCATCTTCTTATGATAATATCGTTTAGTGGCATCTGGAATGAACATTTAAAATCATTTGATCGTCCTTCTCACTAGACATTCAAAATCATTCAATATCGAGTAGCGGTAAAATTTTAGGGCAGCAAAAATTTGAAAGCGATGTTTGAAAAATGGAGAAATTTTTTTTTTTTTGTGGATATGCCCACGTGATTTTGTAATGCATAAAAAAGATTTTGCCACTAAAAAATGATTTTCGTTTTGGCGCTTACGCCCATATGGTATTAGTCCATCGATGTACCTTTTATCAATTGTTGGAGATTAGTGGTCTCAAAGCTTTGTTTGGGATGATGACCTTTCCAATTGAATCGAGTCGCGAGAGAATCCGTCATAATTTCTCGCAGCATGGCCATTACGACGCCTCTTAGTCCTTCTCCACCAACCCCGAGCAATCTGTTTTGCTGTAAACGTAGAAGAACATGGAAAGAACGTTATATATTTATCCACAGTATCTGATTTGATATACCAATGTATTCAATAGTTCATTGCTCACAATATACAATTTGATCGTTTCGTCGAGCAACTTTTCATCAAACAGCTGAAACACGTGAAGGTCTCCGATGGGTAAATCAGGTACGCTGTCAGGTTTTTCTGGCCCACGTAGAGCTGCTCTAGAGTTTTGTAATATCTGCTTCATCATTCGGCCATTTTCCTCCAGAAGCTCCTTCATCTTTTCCAAATAGTCCCACAAGTTCTCTTCGAACATATATCCTACCCTGATATCAACGTTCCTGCCGCCACCAGTACCCTTTGAGGCGTTAGGTCCAGGATTGGGATTTTGGCCGTTCTGCAATCCTTTTCTAAGATCACCGTTCCGGCCGCCACCGATACCCTTTGGGGTGTTAGGTCCAGGAATGAGATTTTGGCCGCTCTGCAATCCTTCTCCAAGATCACCGCTCCGGCCGCCACCTACCCTCTTCGGCGATTCTGGCTGGCTGCGATTCTGGCTGTCCTGGAATCCTTCCCTGAGATCATCACCCCTGATGCCACGCATATGTGATAGTGTATGTTGTTCAGGATTGCGATTATCAATTGTCTGCAATACTCCTAGGACCTCTATGTTCCTGCAGCTGCTTCCCGAAAATGTTGCTGTGTGGGGTTCATCAGGGTTGCGATTCTGGTTATCCTGAAAAATTATGTTCCAACATAAAGTGAACGTAGTTTAAGGAGGTTGGCTAGTCAAAAATGACTAGTTTTTCATGAATTGATTACGGCATCGAATTATTGTATTCGTAAACTGATGTTACCCTGACATGTCCGGAAGTAAAATAATACCCAAATTATTAACAAATGGCTAGATATCGATTTTTCATTCTTTTTAATTTTTAATTGCTTGAAAACGATAAAAAAATCTAGTAGATTGGTCCGATTACAGTCTACGATGGCTTATTTTCTTCAGGAAACTATTCTCTATGATTCGTCTAAGCCGTATACCGATTCTTGCGCGTATACCGATCTCAATCTTGTAAAATTGAATATTCACCGTCACCAACATGATGAAAAAAAAAAAGCCTGAGACGAATCATAGAGAATAGTTTCCTGAAGAAAATAAGCCGTCGTAGACTGTAATCGAACCAATCTACTAGATTTTTTATCGTTTTCAAGCAAATAAAAACTAAAAAAAAAAAAAATGAAAAATAGATATCTAGCCATTTGTTAATAATTTGGGTATTATTTTACTTCCGGACGTGCCAGGGTATAATCGTCAGTTTACGAATATAATAACTCGATGAATACTCAATGTGGCGACTATGCCGTAATCAATTCATGAAAAACTAGTAATTTTTGACTAGCCAACCTCCTTAATTGAGTAATTTTTGAGTAGACAATTTATCAGTAAGTAAGTTTGTTTTTATAAACGGACTACTCACAGGGACATGCTCTCGGTTTTCTAATGATTTTACATTGTTTGAATCAGATTTTTGTGCTCTCCGAGAGTCATGATTTTCTTTATCAGCAATAGCATCATCAATTTTTCGAGTTTTGCCTTTCGCACGTGATCTACGATCGTGTTGGCGATCAGAATCATTTCGGGTCGATGAAGATGACCCTGCATCTTCATATGAAGATGATTGGGAACTTGAACGCGAAGATGTGCTCGAATGTTTTTCTTTTCGCGACTTCTTAGATGACTTTTTGTTATGCTTCTGATGTTTCTTCTTGCGCTTTTTAAGAGTCTCAGAGCTATTTTCGTCACTATCCTGTAACGTAATTACTTTTTTAGTAATCTCAAAAACTTCTTCGCTATCCTCAGTGGTGCCTGCTGCAAGCAGGTTGTCGACAAAATCATTTGTCTTTTTGTAGTCATCTAAATAAGACATTGTAATCACGTTATTCAAAGAAGCATATTTGCAGATTTGAATATATACATATCTCTTCATTGTAATTAGAAACCCTGATCTATTGACAAACGTTCATACCGTGAGGTTCTGTGGACGCGGAACGCTAGGGATACCAACTCAAAAAGGGTGCTATTGCATGGCCAGTAAGCTGCATCAGCAGTTTAGTAACTTACGAGATGTTTCTAGTAAAATCACTAGAAATCACTAGAAATCTAGTGATTATTAGTCACTAGATTTCCGGACTAAAAATCCAGTAACTAGATTTCCAGTGATTTCTAGTGATTTTACTAGAAACATCTAATAAATTACTAAGCTGCTGCTGCAGCTTACTGCCCATGAAATAGCACCCTCTTTGAGTTGGTATCCCTAGCATTCCGCGTCCACAGAAACTCATGGTATATCGATATATATTCGTCTTACTACTATTTTATATCCATTATCATGCATTTCAGGGTGGTCCTTATTTGAGGTGTTTTTGAAATTTTCTACGGACAAGGCGGAAAAAGTTTGCAAATAAATTCAAAAAAAAGTACGCAAAAGTTGAAGTCTGTAGGTCAACTCAAAGTACTAATAATACTAATAATAATAATAATAATAATACTAATAATACTAATACTAATTTTCCCATTTGATTTACATATGAATTCAGGCTCAATGCATTATTATTTTTTTTTTTTTTCTCTGCCTTAATAGTGCTCCGAAAAATCTGAAATTTGGCATATGTCTACCCTATAGTCATGGGTATTCCATAAAAAAATTGGGCGATTTCCAGCAATAAAAGTTTCCAAGTTCCAGAATGTCAAAACTTGTGTTTCGAAGCCGAAAATCACTATTTTTACGTTCTGAAACTTCGAAACTTTTATTGCTGAAAATCGCCCAATTTTTTTTTTTTATGGAATACCTATGATTATAGGGTAGACCATGCTAAATTTCAGATTTATCGAAGCACTATTGAGGCAGAGAAAAAAAAAATAATGCATTGAGCCCGAGTTCCTATGTAAATCAAATGGGAAAATTCACTGCCTTGTGGGCAGTACTTTGAGTTGACCTACAGACTTCAACCTTTGTGTACTGTTTTTTTAAATTTATTTGCAAACTTTTTCTACCTTGTCCGCAGAAGATTTAGAAAACACCCTAAATAAGGACCACCCTAATGCATATGCTACGAGCAGTGCTGTGAAAATTGTAATTAAATCTTTTTTAATTATTCATCACTTTCGTAATGTGTAATTGAATTTTTATTTAATTACACATTACTTTCATAATGTGAAATTAAATGGAGTTTAATTACACATTGTCAAAGTAATGGGTTATTGAATAAAAATTTAATTATACATTACAATTATTACATGTAGGTACATGATATACATCATTTAATGTATAATTGTACATGTATATTGTGTACATAATATGTATTATATTATGAATTGTAATGTATAATTAGATTTTAATTCAATTACCCATTACTTTGGTAATTACATGAGTAATTCCATTGAAAATTTAATTAGTGAATCGCAACACTGGCTACAATAAGTGCATAACTGTCTTTTACCTGATATATTGTAACATATCCAGCTATAGTGCACATCGAATCACGCCAAATCCCGAACAAAGGAAAGGATTACACTAATCCTCTACGTTCGACCAAGTGTCTGACGTCACGCTAAGAAGTGGGGATAGAGAGTATATAAACGGCTCACTCAATCACTCATTAGCGTATTTGTGCCATAGAGGCCTTGCGACTCATAACATCCAATATTCGAGCGTATTCTGGTATAGCACCGTTGCGACTCATAACTCGGAGCGTAGTCAGGTAGAGCACCGGTGCGACTCACAACTTAGACAAATTAAATTCACTTGTATAGCTTCAGATCGCCTAGATCCGAATAACTAACATAAATTCATGATATAGAATAAATTCAATTGCCTTTAGATAAAATATCACTGGTCACAATTCAAAATATAATCGAAGAGAATAAGAGAAAAGTATAACGAAAACGAAATAGAAGCATAACAGAAAACATAACCGCGCATAGCCTAAAATATAAAAATAGAATATACAAACAGAACGAAAACCTAAACGGAACAAACAAACAAACGCGACTAGAGTCACGAAATTAGAATAGGAGTAGAATAAGTAAATCATTGTAAAAATTAGTTTATTAGAATTCATTTGAATACAATATTATTTTCTTATTTGAACTTTGTCGGATATTTCAGCACTGACTCCTAACTAATCAATTTCCATCCCTGAATAAGCCTTATAGGGACCAGCTTTGGATCATTCCAAGTGCGTACGGCGTTGGATTAAATTCCCGCGTCCGAGGGCCAAGGAAATACGATTCCGAGTCTGAGACACGGTCTTGGAATCGCAAGGTTCCCGGATCCGGGTAAAGAATAGGTTTTGTGTTTAGGATAGCAGGCTTGGATTCACTTCCCGGCTCTGTTCAAATAGGAGAAGGATCGGCTTTGGTTCTACCCGAGTCCGAAGGGAACAGGCTTTGGTGGAGTAATCTACCCGAGTCCTGAGATAAAGTAAATTCACAAGGTTGCATAGGTGGCTTTTGGTGGCTAACCCATCCTTTTCCCCTACCTATGACCTCAAAGAAAAGCCCTAATAATTTTGATAATTTAAATCCCTTTTTATATAGGTAAAGAACTCACACTAACTGCGGGTATCTCTCAACTTTCGGGTTCAAGATACTCGCCAAAAGTTACAATATATAAAACTCTATTAACTGTGTACGTCTTCCAAGACTTCCGGAAGGCGGCGCCGGACATGACGAGCTGTGTGAAATCTTGGTCGCTCTTCACAGTTCTTGGCCAGTAACATGAAGTCCTGTCATCGGTTAACCATATTTGGGGAACAACCACGACCTCTCTACTCTTGTCTTTCCCAAGAAACTCGACGGCGACGAACATTTTTGTGTGTGTGTTTTTTTTTTTGTTCGTATTTGAAAGAAACAAGTAACCCTGAAATAGGATATATATAGTAGCTAAGTATATAATTGAATAGCTAAATGAAAATTAAGTGAAAAGTGAGTTGATTTAGTTTTTTTATATCATTTGACTCGATTCATAAAAATTTGTTAATATTTCAGAAATCATATAAGGTCACGTTGGGTGCAATACGTATTTATGCACGTGCACTATGATTCCAACTGATGGAGAATGGGAAATATGGCAAATCCTTCTTTAAATGGTACCATGAGACATTTAAATGATATTTTCTCAACAGAGAACGTGCACGGATTACCAGAGCCTCTGCCATGAAAAATTCCTAATCTTGTCGAAGGAAGCGGTTCTTTGTAAAGATCTTCCGTCCACCTGAACGACGTACCGATGCATTTGTACTGTCCATGGATACAAAAAATTTTTTTAATAACGTAAACAGTGCCGTTCACAGAAACTACATTGTCTGCGCGCTTCGATGATATTCTGAAACGAGGGCACTTTAATGACGTGCATTCAAAGTATTGCTCCTCTGGTTGGTCAGCGACAGTGTGTGTTTTTCCCACAGTATAATATGTTACTCCGTCGTCCGAATCTCTTGGCTTGTTCATGGCATTTAGCTCGTATACCGCGAGGACCAGGTGAAAGAGAATGGTCCATCCGCCCAGGCAGCTAATATTTCGTATTTTTAGGGGGATAGCCACTCGTTGCACTGAAAATCCCTAGGGTGATTTTGGCGCGCGGTCGATGCAACTCGGCAGCCATTGTTGATACAAGCCGGCTGACTGTCAATACATCGCGGAAGGTAGACAAGTGTGGTTATGTTCGTTTATTTGAAGGAAATGATAAATAAAGTGAATAAAACCTACGTGAATAAGCTATGGATATTTATTGATGCCTCAACCTCAAGATACAATCAATAATTTTGTTCGAATTGGTTGTTCTCGATGAACTCTTTGATTCTGATAAATTTCCAGTTATAGCTTAGGTTAATTCGTTGATTGCATTAAGATATCATTTAAAACTAATTGATCGATTTTGATAAATATTCTTAGCTTATTCACGTAGGTTTTATTCACTTTATTTATCATTTGCTTCGAATAAACGAACATAACCACACTTGTCTACCTTCCGCGATGTATTGACAGTCAGCCGGCTTGTATCAACAATGGCTGCCGAGTTGCATCGACCGCGCGCCAAAATCACCCTAGGGATTTTTTCAGCGCAACGAGTGGCTATCCCCCAAAAAATACGAAATATTAGCTGCCTGGGCGGATGGACCATTCTCTTTCACCTGGCCCTCGCGGTATGCGATTAGAGATTTGTTGAAGTGGACACGTTTTTGCACGGATTCGATATTTTAAAGTTTTCAAATAATTTTCAAACGCAAAGCAACTATAACTCTCGAGTGGTCCATAATTTTCCACATCATCAGCGATGTGCAGAAGTGAATGAACATCATACACGACAAATTCTTCTCCATAAATTTCCGAAGGTCGCCTAACAAATCTTTTCAAAGCATCTTTGGCAATTTCAGTATGATGCGCTATATGTCGTTTACTTGACAAAATAGTTATGGCGGCATGAAGAAGCAAAAAGTTAGCATATTTATCTTCAGCTAGAACGTTGCGCAAAAATATCGGTCCCGTATAAAGCAATATCAATCTCAACTCAGTCGCTTTGAATCTTTTGATTTCAAGTAGACTCCGGCCTTTTCGAGCAAAGTCTGAAGGTATGTAGCTTCGTATAGTCCGTATTATTTCGTTCGCAGTTTTTAGATTCTGCATAGAGAGTTTAAAAGGTCGTTTTCCCCCTATCCAATATTTCAAAGCTAATCTCTTTACTACTCCAAGATAAACAAGATGCATCGAATCCAATGTGAACTGAGTTACAAGTCCCAAAAAGAGTATTCTTAGTAATGGGGACTTTCCGGTAATATGTGTCGCCTGGTCCTTGGATCTATCGTATGTCTCATTTCTGTTCGATTCCCTCTCCCTTTCACTTGGTCGGAAATCCTTGTCTTGTCTTTTAGGAAAATCAGTGTTAGCTGTCGGATAAAATAATCTTTTATTCTTAACTGTCGCGAGAGCAGTGCATCTTTCGCACCCGGCTTTGCCCGAATGAGCCTTTACGCATTTTAACCAAGATCGGGCTGGGGCGTCACAGGAAAAACACCTGAGTTTTACTTCGTGAATTGAGTTCTCATGCTTGATGCCATTATTCTGCAAAGTGTTCACTTCGTTAATGAACTGGTTCAAAAAAACTTCTGGAGGGTCTGGTTTGCCTTTGCCACAAAATATACCAACTGCAAACGGGTCTTGATCGTTTATTGAGGAAATCCTCCCTAAGATGGGCCAAAATTCCTTTGAGCTGCTTTTAAAAAGGGGCAAGCCGTCTATATTAAAGTCTAGTTGAATTGGATATCCTGCAGATAATACGCATCCCTTCAATTTATTTAGAATACACGTCTCGAGACCGAAGTAGCAGAATTCTCCGTTCGTGAGTTTCGTAGTTTGAGTACCTCTCGGAGTTTTCAGCAAAGTTCTGCCATCCCGAGGCAAAAAAGATAAGACAGAACTCAACAAATGTGGTACATCAGTAGTTAGAGCTAAGGTGGCATTATGTTTGGTCATTACGGCCCTAAAGCTTTCTTGAAAAGAAATTGCGTTTATTGAAACTCTGTACGTCTTGTCGTCATTTGAATCGTCATTGTAAGAACTATCCTCGCTACTGTCTTCAATCGAACTACATAATTCATAATCACTTTCCTGCAGACGGGAATTCTTTATATCTAGGTTATCGCCATTCGAATTAGTTTCGTCGCTGTCATAATAGTCGGAATCTTTGAAGACTGCAGAACCAACATGGGCGTTACACTCGAATGTTAAACCTTCTGACTGTAAGAATGAGTCTCTATAGGTCTGTACACCTTCACTCTCAGAGCCATGAGCAAACCCACGCTTACATATATTAGGCGGCGGGGAATTATCACAGCTAAGATTGCTACTTGACGGGTTTTCAATTAAGCTTTCAAAGGCAAATGTACCGATTCCAGTGTCGTTTGTTAGAGTCGATTCGTCGTTGAAACAGCTGATAGAATCATCATCCTCGTTGGACATTAATCGCAAAATATTATTTTTCCTTATACGACGAGCATGTCGTTTGATAAAGAGAAGTTTCTCTCGTGGCATTTGGGCTCTGGTAATTAGCGAACGAAAAATTGATTTAGAATTTATAACTCTAAAAATGAAAAAACGTTTAACTAACTGCCCTAACTAATACCTATATATACTAATAAATAGATAATTCTGGTGTTTAAAGAATGTGGTTACAACTACAATGCTCATGTGTATGACAGCGTGTGTATATATGTGTCTGTATCTGTGCGCGCGTGGTCGACTACGAGTATATATGACATTCACCACCGTTGAAGCCTTAGTTATCTGTGGAGAGCAAAAAAATAATAATAACCTTATTGAAAGAAAGCGGTAAATTATAGAAAAGCTTTAAAAAAAAAATGTATAAAAATTAATTGAAAAAATGACAGCTGAATACATTCTGAATTGAGCAGGCTGAAAGTAGTGGTGTTATACACATGATTACTGATTAGAAATGAAATGCATCTCTTCGATTCAGGTTCAGGAAAAAAATCGTTAATTTTCGTAACATAAAGTTGAAAGTTTTCTTCGGGCAAACGATTCAAGGTTTGAGAGACACGCTAATTTTTTAGATTAAAATAATTCAAATTAATTTTGTTAATTCAGATTGAGTTTTTAATTCAATTAATTCAATTCTTTTTTTCAGTGATCCTCGATAATATACCTTAATTCAAGCGAATATTCTTTCAATTAAACCAACTTTCAATTAACCAACACGAAATGGTGGATGCACGTTTATTACACTACATTTCCACCACTATCCACGCATATTAAACGTGATTAAACGTGTATCCATCATTTCGTGTTGGTTGTATATATCTCTCTACGCTTTTTGGGATTAATTCAATTCAACTGAATTTTTTCATTTTCAATTTGTGTGAGCTCCAATCAATTTAATTTGCATTGATTCTCTTCAATTAAGTTAATTCTCAATAATTCAGGTAAATTATAGTCATTTCACGAACCTATTGATATGTCAATTCAACGAGTTATTTCTCCCTCGTCTTTGATACTTCTCGATAGTTTTCTTTACTACCCAATAAACCATAACGTAGATAAAATGTGTTAAACGTGATTACGTTTAATACACGTGTTTTAGCCGGACATCAGCCCTATTTTATCTACGTTATGGTTTATTGGGTATAGTCAACAGTGTATTCTTCAATTTCAAAGTCAACCATTATTCTAAAAATGTACATAATGATACCGCTGTATCATGTGCAATATGCATAGTCTAAACGTATTAGAAACGTTATAAATTCGAATATGTACGAATGTTCCACGTGATAAATACGTAGAGTATGGGACCGCACACTATGGTCCATTATTCGCAGGAGATGGTTTCAAATCATGATTTGATTAATCGATCATTCTATGATTCTGAGATCGAATGGTCCTTTGCCATAGTTAAGGGGGGAATGGGGTATAATGCATGAAAAAAAACGCTTTTTTTGTGAATTTTTTTCAGACATCTGGTTAAAGTAAATTGATTTAAATATTTTGCATATTACAAAGGATCATTCGAACCACATTCAGTATTTTTTTTTTAGAAAAATATTGAGTAATGAGCTAGTGACAGAGCATTTTCGAGGACACCTTTTCAAAAAGATGATATGCGGTTCCAGCGATATCTCAACGTCGAATTATCCGAAATCAAAAAAGTTGCGATATTTAGTTAAAGTATAAGTTTTCCCTCCCCCCAACGATCATTTTTAGGTTTTTTTTTTTATTTTCAAATTTGTTGTGATTTTTTTAAGTCAAAATTGCGATTTTTGACGAAAAATTTCGTCATTTTTTAAGTGGAAAACAACCTTAATATAAAAAAATTAAAAAAACAATATCGTTGGGGGGAGGATTTTTATATGTAGAAAAAGTGTACCAAGTTTGAAAAGGATCGGTTCAGTAGTTTTTGCACAATCGTTGGAACGGACTTTTAAAAAGTGGTTTCGAGAAAAACGCGTTTAAAGTTTTGAACACCGAAAAAGTGAAGAAAAAAATTAATTTTTTCAACTTACACGGAATCATCGATTCCAGCTCCATAAAGTACTTTTCCCGCAGCAGCTTCGTCGTAAAAGCATCACCGTGTATCTAAACAATATACCTATGCGGCAGCTGCGCGTAGGTATATTTTCAAGAGTAGCTCCGGTCTATGAGGAGGTTCGGTTTAAAGGTCTATAACTTCAAGAGTTTTGCTCCGATTGACTTGAAATTTTGACACGATATTTTTGAAATATTTTACTATAAGAAAATGCAAAAAAACAAATATCGGTTTTTCGAAAGTGCTTATACCCCATTCCCCCCTTAATACAAAGTCGCATAATCATTGAATTGATTGAGCATACATGCGATGTAAGAAAGGAAGATTAGAAAAATACTCGAAAGTGAAAGTAATAACATCAGCGGCAAGCATACTTTTTCGAATTATTTTCAGACAGACCCATTAATAAACAAAGGGTTATAGTGGACTATAAGTACGTATGTGATCTGAAAGTTTCATGCCCTAAATAAAAAAATAAAAAATATATATATATAAATAATTCAGTCAAGTTCATGAATACAGATTATTATAAGTCTACGTATTTATCACGTCGAACATTCGTAGATGTACGAATTTATGACGTTTCTAATACGTTTAGACTATGCATATTGCACTTGATACAACGGTATCCTATGTACATTTTTAGAAAAAGGGTGGACTTTGAAATTGAAGACTACACTAGTTGACGATAGTAAAGAAAACTATCGAGAAGCTTATCAAAGACGAGGGAGAAATAACTCGTTAAATTGACATATCAATAGGTTCGTGAAATGACTATAATTATTTCCTGAGTTATTGAGAATTAACTTAATTTCGGGGACAACACGACTGTAAAAATTACGGAATAGTTTGAATAGTTGTGTGATAAACCGTAGGAGACAGCTGCGTTGATATGTACTTGTCGTGAAATCGACAGCATGCATGTTCTAAATATGAATTAAAACATAAATCTAAAATATTGACCATTAGAATTTTAAATTCAGCAAACGAGACAGAGAGTTGACTTTTATACATTCGCACATACATAATCAACACGTGTAAAAAATACGTGCATCTTCGAGTATCCAATGTGTATTTTACCTTTATTTTCACCATTCTATACGCGAATTCAGATATGAAGAGCGTGCGATCAAAGCTCGTGTGAGTGATATGATTGAATGATTTTTCGTGAACATTTTCATGCTAAATCGGTATGTTATATAATAATACATGATGAACAACCAAAAGTAACCTTTGAAAATCCGCGTAACATATAATTTTTATCTGAACTTGAATAATATCGAGACCGAATTATCTATTTTTGTGATTGTTAGAAAATTTACGCGCTAGAAAGATGAAAATTAAAAAAATAACAGTCAGGTTATAAATACGAGTTATCTCTTCGAAAATCACAGAAGAATTTCAATAGTCGTGTGATAAACGATATAAGAAATATTTTAGCCGTATAGGAGACCAACCAATCAAGTTTCAAATCAAGTGAACGAGACAGTTGACTCTTATGCATTCGCACAACAAACCCACGTAATCATCACGTATAAAATACGTGTATCTTCGAGTATCCAACGTGTATTTTACGTTTCTATTTACACATTGGCCGTTTTAATGCTACATCTATTTATCTTATTTTATTATATTTTACTGAAGAAATATATATATAAATATAAATAAACGTACTTACCAGTCAAAAGGATCCTAAAGGCTTGAGTCCGTGAGATGCAATAAATACCGTTGTTGCACGAGACACTGTAGAACAGATACTGAATAATAACTGTCGCGCTATAACAAAACAAGTCGCAGCGTTGGTTCGTTGGTTGACGTGAGGGCGAGGGCGAGGGCGAGGGTGAGAGACACAAGCGGCAGCACCGTACGTAGAACACTATGGTCTCTATAATACGAACACTGCAAAAACCCTGCCAGATCGAGCGAAATCGTATAGGACCAATTTTGCAGAGGATGGAAGTCTCCACAACTAGTCAATAAGCCATACACTAATATGGAAGGCGCAGGAGGCTATACAATCATCGCGTAAAAGATTCAATGATTCCACGAGGGTAGACTTTCTAGGAGTCACGAAGTGAGGATTCGCAAATGCCGCGCGCTGCCCGCTATAGTGAACAACTGCATAGTACAGACAACAAATTATATATTTCGTACTCCGGCTTTACTGAATCTTTTTCGATGGCCTTTCATCACATCTTATTATTCTTACACTAATCTACTATCATTAATTTGTCAATTGTCAGTCGGAGGATGAAACCATCCCAAAAGAACGTTCATGAACGTGTAATTCGAATTTAAACTCATGTGTAATCAATGCTCGTTATAGGCTCGTTTCACCCTTTTTTCGACTTTCTTTCAGCGTGAATGGTTAGGTTAGGTTTAAGGGGGTATCCCCACCTTTAAATGAGTTAACATTCTAAGAAAGAGATTGATATTTTACAGCGAATTTGAGAGTCTGATCAAATCCAAAAAAATCAAGAAGTTTAGGGAGAGTTTGACCCTCATTATCCATACTTAACATTGAATATTATTTTGAGTCTATTAGTAGTTACGCTGAATATAGAAAAATACAAAATTACTCGGTTGTCGCAAAGAATCAGTAGTACCGTTGGATCGATTTTGGAATTTTTGGTCTTCAATTGTTCAGAAGAGATGCCTCTATCATATGAACATAGAACTTTTTGATATGACTATTTTTGGTTGAGATAATAGAAAAAATAGAGAAAAAAAATTGAAGAATTAGAAAAATCTCAGTAAAAACTAAGCGAGTTAGGCAATTTTCGCGATATCAAAAAGTTCTATGTTCATATGATAGAGGCATCTCTTCTCAACAATTGAGGACCAAAAATTCCAGAATCGATCCAACGGTACTACCCAATAAACCATAACGTAGATAAAATAGGGCTGATGTCCGGCTAAAACACGTGTATTAAACGTAATCACGTTTAATACACGTGTTTTAGCCGGACATCAGCCCTATTTTATCTACGTTATGGTTTATTGGGTACTGATTCTTTGCGACAACCGAGTAATTTTGTATTTATCTATATTCAGCGTAACTACTATTAGACTCAAAGTAATATCCAATGTTAAGTATGGATAATGAGGGTCAAACCCTCTCTCAACTTCATGATTTTTTTGGATTTGATCAGACTCTCAAATTCGCTGTAAAATATCAATCTCTTTCTCAGAATGTTGACCTATTTAAAGGTGGGGATACCCCCTTAAAATATCCCAATAAACCATCCCAATAAACCATAACGTAGATAAAATAGGGCTGATGTCCGGTTGGGATAACGTAGAAAAAATAGGACTATAATGTACGCCCGAAAAACGTATATTTCACGTATACGCGCTTTATAACGTTTAATATACGTTTTTCAGGCGGACATTAGTCCTATTTTTTCTACGTTATGGTTTATTGGGATGTAATATTAACTCCTATTTGTTTATTGGGTATACACTAGGGTGGAGTGAAAAATGCACTTTTTTTAAATCGCTATCTCCTTAGCACTCAAAAATTGCGTCTTGACATCCTGAAAACCCACACCAAAGGATTTTTTTATGAGACCACATCTTGAGGTGCCTAGATGAAGATTACATTTTTACTTCACTTTCGGGAACTTCCAGACTCGGATATATCCTTCCATTCACTAGAATGCAATTTTCAGCTGACAATTAAAATTTCGAATAATGATCGAATTGGCTTCATTTCAAACCTTTAAAGAAACAACAGAAATTTGGTTATTCTGAGTATGACACGGAAATAACCAAATTTCTGTTGTTTTTTTTTTTTTTTTGAAGGTTTGCAATGAAGCCAATTAGATCATTATTCAAAATTTTAATTGTTAGCTGAAAATTGCATTCTGGTGGAAGGAAGGATATATCCGAGTCTGGAAGTTCCCGAAAGTGAAGTAAAAATCTAATCTTCGTCTAGGCACCTCAAGATGTGGTCTCATAAAAAAATCCTTTGGTGTGGGTTTTCAGGATGTCAAGACGTAATTTTTGAGTGCTAAGGAGATAGCGATTTGAAAAAAGTGAATTTTTCACTCCGCCCTAGTATACACGTTTATTAGGCGTTCCATAATACCTTGAGTCAAGTCATTGATACACGTGGAAGTTCTGTGAGTTACACGTTTATCGGATCTTACTGGCATCGGTATATTAAACGTTTTTTAGAACACGTCCTTTACACTAAGTTTCATCAATATTGGTTAGGCGTTGATTGAAGTCCTGAAAAAATCGTCAATAAACGTATAAAAATACCAGTATTAAACGTAAAATTTATTTATGTAATACAGGTAAAAAATCAACGTTTAATAATTGTTTAAAACTACGACCTCGTGAAATCAACGTTGGAGATCAACGTGTCATAACCGTGAATGGAAAAACGGTGTAGTGAATACACGTTTCAATTCTACACCACATACGCCATTTACACTACTTTTACGTATATTAGACGTATATTCCAGCAACTTATGTTGGTTGGGTATGATATAATAGATATCTAAATATATGAAGATGAAATGTTAATTATTTATTGATTAGCAGAGATTGGCACCGTTGTTAACCGTTCCATAACACTTTAATCTCTACTTTAATGCAAATGAGAAATGTAACTTGAAATCATTGCTCTATTGATATATTTTTTATCCCTCGGGGTCGGTCTTGCTGCAGTCATCATGTTTGGTTATCATTTTCTGTGCCAGCGCCTACCTTTTGTTGTTTGGGAAGTTTTCGTTGTCTAAGAGTATAATATAGGATAATAACTGTAAAAATAACAATAGCAAAAGATATGAGGCTGGTTCTCAGAAAAAAATCGAAATTTAGGTCCTTGTCGATTCCCCTCAAATGGGATCGTAAGTTATAGTAAGTCTTTTTCTTTTATGAAACTACTTCACTAGACGTACCAAATCATTAAATAAATTTATTTCTTTTATCACAAATAATAAAAATATGTTCAAGTAAATACCCTAAAAATCATTCCCTCATTATGTCCCAACCCCCAAATTCCAATAGATTCATAAACCTAATACGAGTAGTTTCTTATAAACTGTTTGCTATCTCATTTTTTATTCATATATGATAGTACCAGCTATACATAAACGGGTGTATAGTTCAAAAACGGCGAACGGAAAAATCACAAAATGTATTTTTAAACTCGTCCTTAAAAAACGCATCATTCCCTCACAGTTGTGTAACATTGGGATTAGAGCATAATTTAAACATTGTATCGAACGCATCCTTATTGTTTTCAAAAGTTCACAACATCGATATTAAAAACATACCCCAGACTGGGCTATGGGTGATGAGATTATTTGTTAAAATTATTTTGAGAGAAAATTTTTTCAAACTTACATTTTCAACCGTCATTCCCTCACACCGTGTTATAAAAAGGTAAACGCTTATTTATGGACAATTTATCATATATTTGTATATGTTTCGAGTAGTAATAAACTATCGTAAGATGATGTTTGATAAGTAAGAATACGTTTCCTACTTTGATGCAATAATAGTTCGTTTCGTCATTCCCTCATCGGTCATCCCCTCATAAAAATTGTTGGTGAGGCAATGATCACTGAGTAAAAGAATGATATTTCTTAATAAATGTAGAAGAATTATAGTTGCTTGGCTTGTTTCAGGGCGCCATATGTAAAAAATGTCAAAAATTAAAAAATTAACGGAAGCAGAAGCTATCATTCCCTCATTTTTGAATTTTATTTTGAACCCGCTCACCCCCTTTTAAACTCAAAAAAGTTGGGGACCACTATAATGTGTTAGTCCATTAGGATATGTACTATCAAATTAACAAAAAAAAAAATCCATAATAATTAAAAAAAATTCGGTCAAATTAATAAAGTCATTTTTCGATTTTTTCTGAGAACCAGCCATGAGTGAATATGGAAACTGCAGGTAAATGACACTCACTCTGCTCTCGTCAGCCTAAAGTTTGATTGTGCAAGCCACTTCGACACAGTGATTTCGATAACTTTTTCTGTCGTCTCTGAATAGTTAACCCCCACAATCTACGCAATTATTAATCTTGTTACATGCATGTACTGGGTAATAATGAATGCAATGATATACTCGCTCTGAAGAATCAAGATTAAGTCTCACTATATTATAATTACTAATAAATTTATTCACAAATCAAAATAGATCAAATTATGCTCACTGATAACTAATCGACAGAGCTTTGTGTCTTTGAAGGCACGCTTATTTGCCCCACTGCCGACCCAGCTGTAATATTGAGCAACCTCATCAATGAGGAGGCGTTTTAGTATGGTACGAGTACTGCTGTGTACATTGGAACCCCATAATTGTTTAAAACGGTTCACCTAAAATGAATTCTAAATGAGTACTGCTATTTATGAATCTTAGTTGACTTATATCTGACGATGGAACATTATAGTCAGTTTATCGAATACCTCATTCTCAAAACATTATCAGTACTTTGGTGTTGTTGATGAAAAATCTTGTCCTAATCATATATAGATATTCAGAATTGAGGTATTGAAATTATAATCAAAATAAGCGATGAATAGTTTTTTTGGCATTCATACTATTTTCCATGTTCAAAGTGGTAAATACATCGCTAAAATTATGTGAAGATTTACGCATTGAAAAATGTGCAATCTAGAGGAAATCGTGAGCAGAGTAATTGAAAAATTTGTTTACTCACCGTTTCTTATCCAATTGTCGTCCAATTCGAGGAACCACGGTACGTTTGTGGAAAAAGAATATATGATCACGATATTATAACCTATAATGTTAACAAGTATCCAAGTTAAACTTTAAGGAACATTTCAAAAATGAATTTGATGATTCACATTGTTCCATGTTTATATTGGGATTATAAACTTACTTCAATTTGTTTTCTGATGCTTCTTGTTTTTCATTACTATTACTTTTCGTTGCACGTGTTTTCGTCCCGCTCGAATAGATATCTGCGACCGGTGTCGATGCGACGCCAATATGGCGTCGTCCACGACTACGCGCATCATGGCGGCGCCAAGCGCGGGAGTTCAAACTGCGGTTTCTACCGCATAATATGTATCCGCCACTTTTTCTCATGGCTTTCGTCTTTTTTCATCACGCAATGATAACTCTGCGATACGTCCTTGTGCAACGTACATCTCAATACCTAGACCAGCACTTGAGAGAATAGAGAGAAAATAGAGATGAAAATGCTTCTGCACCCCTCGTAAAAAAAAAAGGTTTCCCAACGCATTTCCCAAATGTGCGAAAATTTCAGAGTGCCACAGCTAAAAAGCGGGTTGATAATTTTTTTTTTTCAAATAACATGAATTCCTTTTCCGACTGTATCGTATCATGGCAACAATTCATTGCTGCAATGTTGCAGCAATATTTCGATGACAGTATTGCAGCAAAATTTAGATGACAATATTGCAGCAATATTTCGATTACAATATTGGGAAAATGAATGTTGTGGCAAGGTTGCAGCAATATTGTAACTGCAATGTAATGAAAAGGAGCTGTTGCAATATTGCTGCAACATTGCTGCAATATTACGTGCTGTATGGGTCGAATAGTGATGTTCATATTCATTCCGATAGCTATCAAGTTTTTTAATGATGTTGAA
>OX031018.1:9451023-9528523 GCA_943736025.1 Tenthredo mesomela
ATCCCCCTGACGGCTTTTGACCAACGTATAACGTCGGTATATCAACCGTGAACACGTGGTATTGGTATGAACAGAGTAACCGCACCGTAGTAAAACTGTGTGTTGTAGGAATAAATACCGTATTTTTGAGCTCGGATGCATACCGTCTATACACCGTAGGTAATCACTAATAATACGGTATTGAAGCGGAATGTTCACAGTCGTAATGGCAGATGAGGTACGCACGAACAGAGTATGAGTCACGTATGTAAATCATATATAAACGGTGTTTTTTCTCGAAACATACGGTATGTATCAAGTTCCATGACGGTATTTTTACTCCAAAAATACCGTATGTATCCAGTTGTACGACGGTATTTTTTTACCAAAAATACGGTACTATGTACCTTAGTTATATGACGGTATTTCTGCTCACAAGTTATTTTTCCAAAAGATCTAGATATTTTTCGGATAATTCATAAACGTATAACACACCTAAGCGTATAAAGCGTATAACACTGTACACGCCTTGGAATGAAATCCTGAACAATGTTTTAAAAAAAAATGTGGAAAATATTTTGGGTATATTGGGATTCTGTACTGCAATAATTTCAAACAGCAATTTGATTATCAGTATAAAAATAATATTTATTATGTGAAAATAACGCGAATGAAAATGAATAAATAATAATAAATTTATATCATATTATTTATATATATTATTCATATAAAAATCCTACTAATTCAGCGAAACAAAAGTATATGAAATTTATGACTCATGAAATACGTTAAAACCGTTATGGTAATTCTCCAGCAGGACGATAAGCGTCGCGGCGTTCGCTCCGCCATGCGTTGACCTGTCAAAGCGGTATACTCGTTCGCACGTATTGGCATAGTTACTCAGCTTTGTGTTGAAATCAGTCGTCAAAAAAATTGGTGAAACTTCCTTGACTCTCGTGTGTATGTAGCGTTCATCTCTGACGTTACGTAAAGCCATTGCACAATGCCTCGATATACCCGCGTTGGAATACGATGAAAAGTTAGAGACATAACCTAGAAAATAATAGGTACATTCCGCAGCGTGTTAATAATTTTCAGAAGGTTGGTGACTACATCGAAGGAGTGTGTGCTGGAGACGAGCGATACAACGGGACATGTGGTGATCCCGGAAGAAAGCGTCAAAGTACCGAGCTCGTTCCAGTCACCACGGAAGGTCTTATAACGTGTTCTGATGGATTATTAAATCTTAATATTATTGAAAATTGGGTGAAATCGTTTATTGAAATTAAGCAGGTACCATGGATGATGTGAGAGGGCAAATGTACTCGAAACGCACCAAGTATGCGGCTGCTGAATTATCGAGGCCGCCTCCGACGATATTACTTCGTCATGCGAGTCATGGAAGACCGTGATACTACGGACGGGAAAATGCAGTTGTTCCCAACTAGTGTTGCAACTCACCAATTACATTTTTAATTAAATTACTCATTAGCGAAGAAAGTGAATTATTGTAATTTCCTGTCATCAATAAATACCATGTACAGAATAGTCCGATATATGTCTTGCTCAGAAAAGAGCGACGCTTTGGTACGAAGGCAAACAGGGAATCTCCTTTAGAAATCATGCTATCCCGACGTTGGTTGAGATCTGCTGAAGAGCTCTATTTCTCAATGAAATTCGCTACATGTCTTCTGCCGCCAAGGCGTCGCTGTCTCGCACTTCCCGATTTTTTTTATTGAATTTTTTTTTCAGGTATGAATGCGGTTCGAATAGGGTATTGATGTGGTGTGAATGTGGTGAGAATACGGTATGAATGTGGTAAGAATACGGTATGAATGTGGTGAAAATACGGTATGGATGTGGTGAGAAGACGGTATGGATATGGTGAGAATACGGTATGAATATGGTGAGAATACGGTATCGAAACCGTCGAACTACGGTACACATACTGCGGTCAAACCTAATTTTTTGAAGGGACCAGGAAATTTGTCGGTTCACACAGGGTACGGTAACGGTGTTCATACCGTATGAAAACTGTGTTCAGTACCCGTGAATACGGTAGAAGTGCCGGTAAAATACGGAATGCAGAAAGGCACAAATATACTGTACTTCTGAAGTGATTACCCGTGGTAAATCCGGAAATATACCGTTTAATATCGGTATATAAACCTTCTCACAACCTTGCGCAAAAGTCGTCAGGGATGTTCTATCGTTTCATCCGGGGTTTCCGTTATTGGTTCCTATTGTTTCCTATAGTTTCCTATTATTTTCTCGCGGGTTTCCTGTAGTATTCTGCATCCGTCTAAATCGTCTGCATTCGGGCCCTATGATGTTCTATCGTTTCGTCCGGGATTTCCGTTATTGTTTCCTATTGTTTCCTATTATTTCCTCGCGGGTTTCCTGTAGTATTCTGTATCCGTCTCAATCGTCTGAATTCGGGCTCTATGATTTAAGACCAAGACAAGATCACGATGGAAAAATTCGAGACGATACCAAGATTACCCTGAAGTCTCGTCAAGACTGTCGAGAGTCTCGACAAGATGAGTCAATATTCCAATATTAAAACAAAAAAAAAAAAAAAATGGGAATAAACAAAATCCGACATTTCGTTTCAAATAATTAAGGCCAAAGGGACAAGCATAACCTGTCAAGACCAAGACAAGAACTGAAAATCGAGTTTTTTTCGAGACCAAGACCGAGACAAAGACCAAACTTCACAGACCAAGACAAGACCAAGACAAGACGTAAAAATTGAGATTTTTCCGAGACCAAGACAAGACTCTGCAAAGTCTCGTCTTGTCTCGTCTTGTGTCCGGCACTAAATCTGTGAATTTCTGTGTCGTATTTGTCCATTTTTCACAGTTTTCATGATACTTCATCAACAGGGATCTTAGCCGCAAAATGTACGATGTAGAAAGCGATAGAAAACCATGGACCCCGTACGTTCGAAAACGATTGAATCACATAGACAGCAATTCGAACCGAACTGAGACTGACGCATGGGGAACGAGCAAATACGATATAAAAAGCGATAGAAAACGATAGGAAACAATAGACCCGGTTTGTTTGGAAACGATTCAATCACATAGACCGATATTCGAAACAAACTGAGACTGACGGATAGGGAACGAGCAAATACGATATAGAAAGCGATAGAAAACGATAGGAAACAATAGGCCTGATAGGTTTGGAAACGATTCAATCACATAGACTAATATTCGAAACGGACTGGGACTGACGGATAGGGAACGAGAAAATACGATATAGCAACCCGAGTCGAAATTTTTCTCCTATTTACCTGCTCTAAGCACTCAAATCAACCTATTTTGATACTGCCCAACCTATAGCGCCTATTTTGACCCGCGGAGTTCTACTCGCAGTAGAAATTGTACTCCTGGTTTGATTCTCTAGAGCCTACTCAACCTCATTTAGTACTGTTCAACCTGGAACCCCTACTTTGAACCGCTATGTTCTAATCAGGGTTGGAAGTCAATAAATACTTTTCCAATTGAATTACCCATTTAATTACGGATGATTTTAATAATGTGCAATTGAACTTTTTCCAATTACACATAACATTTGTAATGCGTAATTAAACTTTTTTTCAATCATCCATTACATCGATATTCGATAATGTGTAATTTGAAAAAGTTTTCTCTGATTTTGTATTTTTTTAATTATATCGTAGCACTTGTCCAATGAAGGGCTGTTAAACATGTTTATATGTATTGTAACGTAGTTTTTTTTAATAGGCGAGGAAAACCTAAATTTGACTCCGCTGCAATTCGGCACTCTTCCGTGTTAATAATTAAACTTACTGAATGTTGGGCGCCAGACACTCCTGCGTCATTTCGATACGATACCATAAGACAAATTAAATAAAGCCAAAAATTTACGGAAATGCGACGAGCGATAACTCGACTTGCTCAGATAACAAAGCCTTAGATAGAGGGGCAGGGTACACCATAAAACAATATTATTTCATTGAGAATATTTGAGAGCACATCAATCAATTATTTATTAATTAAATTAGATAATTTAACGAGATCAGTACAGAATCATAAGTTTTATACGACAGTTTGTTACGATAAACTATTTATTCACGATAGAATTTACTTAATTACGATACGATTGACCCGAGGATGTGTCAGAGTTGACTCGATATAAAATTAATTATTTAGACTCCAGACTTGGTATCACAGAGCGATACATTGTACCCAAATGCAAAGTTATTCATAACCCATCCTTAAATCAACGTATTAAGCTTGAGATATTAAATTATGAAAATCAGTAACAAACTCTACAGATTCCCTATTAATTAATTAGCTACGCTTAGCTATCCGATTTACGATAATTCGAGATCTACTGCTAAATAGAGACCACACGGTCATTCGAAAGACGTGAATCACAAGTTCAACGATAACAGATTAATTCGGAATATGATTGGATCTTTAACTGAATTCTGACGATACTAGATCGATAGTTACGATACTAAATTATCCAAAAGATATTAATTTTACTGAACCGTACTTGATTTTACAGACGGTACTAAATTATATGACAGAACTGTACTTTACTTGATAAGTGACTCAATATTAACAGACTTAATTATAACAAAATTAACGATAACGAACTAAACTATAATAAACTATACAATAACGCGAGGCTAAGCCTACGCGGCTATCTTCGCTCAGGGTACTCCAGGAAAGGTAATTTTCTACAGTATTTCATGCACAATATTTTAACATACTAAATCAGCAACATAAGCCATACGAGAAGCGATAGACAATTATCAATCGATAATAAGCAATAAATTATAGCCAAAAATCACTAAAAGATCTACGTAACTCAGCCAGACTCGAGGTTGTTCGATAAATTAAGGGGGAACATATGAGTAGACGGTGGAGAAAATAGGTGAATTTTGGAAATTATTATCTCAAAAACTATTTGTTCGATTTCATCCAAGTTTGTTCCATTCTGGAGTATATATATTGACGTATGTTCACGAATTTTTCAATGAATATATCTCGACTGGGAGAGTTCCTATCGTGGTCGACGTAAAACATGTCCCTCGATGCCGTTCCCAGGATTACTGGCAGTGGGTTGATCCGAAACAGAAATTCCAAAGAGATTCTTAGAAGTTAATGTATGATGCCGTTCGCAACGTAGGATTTTTGATTTTACTCAATTATTTTCTTTTTTATCAAGCCGGAAGGGTCAGAAATTATGGTTGAAAGATGGATGTAATGTTCAATCAGGCGCCATTTCGTCAGTTTTTTTTTTTCTTTTAAATCCTACGTTGCGAACGACATCATACATTAACTTCTAAGAATCTCTTTGGAATTTCTGTTTCGGATCAACCCACTGCCAGTAATCCTGGGAACCGCATCGAGGGACATGTTTTACGTCGACCACGATAGGAACTCTCCCAGTCGAGATATATTCATTAAAAAATTCGTGAACATACGTCAATATATATACTTCAGAATGGAACAAACCCGGATGAAATCGAACAAATAGTTTTTTAGATAATAATTCCCAAAATTCACCTATTTTCTCCGCCGTCTACTCATATGTTCCCCCTTAATAGACCAAAGACAAAGACGAGCCTCTTAGCTCAATAGACAAAAACGAGCTTCATAGCCCAATAACCAAATTAATTAACCATACTTTTATCAGAACGACCTCGTGCCTTCACAGAAAGAATCAAGACCTTACCTTAAGTTGCTCAATCAGATAACACAACACTATTTTATATAAACTTTGAGATATTCCACAATAATATAATAATACTCGAGAAAGATAGTTGATTCCCAATTCGATAGACTGGATATACGATAGTGATCTGGGTTCGATAGTCGAGACAGTACGATAGATGAGTGACGTAGAACGGAGCGAAGAATAGGCAGATTTGCGGTTGTACCCGCTTTATATAGGCCATATTTTCTACCGTCAACTCATCCCTCAGATCAGTGACATCACGTGTCATCTCGATATTCTAATTGGTCAGTGTAACGACAGTTTGACGAACGTAGCGTTGGAGAAATCTTTCCTACCCCTGCCGCAGCTAATACCCCTCCTATTACCGCCGTCCTTTTGAATCCCGGGTGCTGGACTCACTTGAAGTCTCGATCACCCGACTACCCGGTATTTCTCCTCGGTCCTGACTCTATTCGTCGATCCACAAGAAGGTTGGTGGTAGCATCGTGGTTAGCAACTGCAGTATGCCTAACTCACAAAGGCATTCGCTAGGTCGGAACGTCGATCCGGGGGTTTTCATGACCAACCACGGTCGCGATACCAGCTTCGGAGATAGTTGTGGATGATTAACTGCGCTGACTGATGACCATTAGGTGGGAGGTTGTGAGGATGCACCTGCACCTGACCCTGTACGCCACCCTTGCATCGACAGTGCACTTTCTTGTAGGCGGTAGCTACTCCGGATGACGGGAGGGTTTCGTCGTGCTCCTCGCACATCCCTGTACGCCGTCCATCCGATAGTTTGAGGTGGTAGTTTCTCCACTTGAGAGGAGGCGCTGACCTTGGGGTTTTTCTGGACCATCCATGGTTTGCACGCCGACAGACTCGTCCTTGACGATAGTGGGAGTTTCTGTACGTTCGTTAGTCATCGTTCTATCGGTAGTTCCCACGAAGACAGTCGTCTCGTGGAGTATCGAGCTCGAGATTACATATTTTACAAAAATAAAAAAGTGTTAGTTAATCCTAATTAATTTTCCCTAATTTTTCCTTTTCCTGGAGACCCTGTCTACGTCACGCATCATCGCAATCTCGATAGTATCGCCATGTGACGAGGGATTATAAAATACCACGTCACAGTATGTAATAATATCTTAGACGTTTTGAATTTTGATATTCACCACATAAATCCATGATCACGAATGTCTAGGATCTGGAGGGTTCTACGAGGTTCTCGGGAACTCCTATTTTGAGCCTAAAAGTGGCAAATTGTCCGATATCTGACTGTTTTAGGCGCAAAGTAGGAGTTCATTTTACATTGAAAGTGAACCTCCAGTGACCCTGTACAACCTCCTAATCGGTAGGAGTTACAGGTCGAAAGGAGGAGAAAAATTTCAACTCGGGAAGCGATAGGAAACGATAGGAAACCATAGACCCAGTACGTTCGGAAACGATTCAATCACATAGACCGATATTCGAAACAGACTGAGACTGACGGATAGGGAACGCGCAAATACGACATAGGAAGCGATAGGAAACGATAGGAAACCATAGACCCGGTACGTTTGGAAACGATTCAACCACATAGACCGCGATTCGAAACGGACTGGGACTGACGAATAGGGAACGAGCAAATACGATGTAGCAAGCGATGTATAGGAAATGATAGAATCTCATGATATAACATAGAATTTCAGTTCGTAATACCCGTTAAAATACCATTCACTATGAAACTATTAAAATACATATCCTTACGTATGTGTTTTTACGATTGATATTCATACATATGGTGTTTGATGTAAATTCACATTCCCACTAATAGATTTTATTCGAAAATTTCCAAATACATTCAGATAGTCCTGCCATGCTATTGGAATCAATTCATTTCGTATTCGAAAAGTCCAGTACAGGCATATTCAACTTTCAACAATAACATCCGTATTCAAAATGATGAGCAGCGTATAGTACAATTCTCATTGATTTCTATAAACATGTTCATTATCATTCGCTCCTATAGGATCACAATCGTGATAATCGCTTAAGAAATGAGTATTATAGGACCGCATTAGTTACGATACGCGCTCTATCTGCATTAAATTTATGACCAAATAGGCGGAATAGGATAACATTCAATTTAATTAAATTCGTATCTGATTCTATACGGATCTATCGTTTTTTTTAAGCAGGGTAAAACCCACATATAGGCTTGTTTTGGATCCTATATAGAACTCTATATGATTCTATATAACTCTATAAAGTTATATATAATTATATAAAGTTCTATAAAACTTACATGGATTTTTATACATACTAGCGTATTTGGCGCGCTGCGCGCGCCTCAGCCATTACCGTATGTGACGTATTTCCATAAATTTTACAATAAAAATTAAATGTTTATTACAAGAATCATGGACATACGTCCCATACTATCATACATATACCTATATTTATAAATATATATATATGGATATTAAATTAGAAGGATATATATTAGACCGGTTCAAAAAAATCGACTATTCTCTTTTTTTCAATTTTCGCATTGAAATACTTTCGGAGGGGTGAAAAAAGATGCCTGTTAAAAGCGGAGCTCTTAATATTAAGATTTAGAGGTCGCTCATCACGGATTTCTATTTTCCATTTAAATAGCATAGGAATTTTATTTTTTTTTCTTCAGAATTTCGTAGCTCACAAACCAATGAACAAATCCAAATGACTCTTATATATTTTGATAGGGGATTGAACACTCTAAAAAATGTATCTATCATTGTGGAAAAAAAATCACAAAAAAAAATAATTATCTCAACTATAAATCGAAATTTGACCTTGAATAACTTTGGAAGGAGTCAATTTATCAAAAAATGATAAGAGAAGCTTTTTGTAGAGTGTTCAATTTCCTATGAAAATATGTTTGAGTCATTTGGATTTGTTCATTGGTTTGCGAGCTACAAAATTATTAAAAAAAAAAAAAAAATTTCCTATGCTATTCAAATGGAAAATAGAAATCCGCGATGAGCGACCTCTAAATCTTAATATTAAGAGCTCCACTTTTAACAGGCATCTTTTCTCAGCCCCCCGAAAGTATTTCAATGCGAAAATTGAAAGAAAAAGAATAGTCGATTTTTTTGAACCGGTCTAATATATATGTATATATAACAATATATATAATAATTGATACAACCATTTAACTATTTTTCAATGAAATCAATTATTTATTTATTTATTCATTTAAAAAATGAAATTAGCAAAGGCCTTTCATATTTTTGGTTTATCTAGTTTTGGGATATGTATTTATTCAGTTGATTATGAATTAAATAATTCTTTATAAACATAATTCTTCACGGTTGTATTGTTTCGTTGACTTCCAAGGTAAATTTTCAATGATTGCCACGTCCGCACTCGTGATAGAGCTACATATAGTTGTCCGTGATTGAAAACATCTTTTCGTAAATCAATTCCAATTTTATCAAAGGTTTGGCCCTGTGATTTGTTAATCGTAATCGCAAAGGCTAATTTGATGGGGAATTGTCTTCGAGTGAAAGAAAATCGATATACATTTTCACACATCAAAGTAATTCTATTTAAGAATATTATATCTCCTGCTTTATCTCCAGTTAGAAATTCACACAATAATAGATTTGTTCCAGCTTCTAGTAGTAATAATCTCGTGCCATTGACTAAACCTTCATTGATACGCAAATTTCCGATTAACATGATTATTGAAAATTGTCGTAATCGTACGGTGGAAGACTATTCGGAGACAACGAATTTAAATATTCCGGTACTAAATCTTGATTGATTCTATTACTGTCGTTACAATTTTCTGCGCTATCGACGCTCGTATAAATTCCGGTACTAAATCTTGATTGATTCTATTACTGTCGTTACAATTTTCTGCGCTATCGACGCTCGTATAAATACGTTCAGTAGTTAAGTCTAATAAGTCGACGACTTGTCTATTGATTTTATTCACATCTAAATTTCTTGCTGCTAATACTGCATATTTTGAAGCTTCTTTGTATTGTTTTCTGCTGAGTATATCTTCATAAATATCCTTCGCTATATCGATGTCATCATTGTATGTACAATTGGAGGGTAAATTTAAATTATCAACCTCATCATTCAAATCTCCAGTTCCAACTTGCAGCAAGAAGTCAGAAAAATTCTTCTCTTCTTGTAGTGCACGCATATTGATAGTCAATTCGAATATTTCAAATAGTTGCCACAATGGACTGAATTTGATTGATAAGTTTACCGTTTCACTGCGAGTACCCCGAATATTTACCGGTAGTAATTGTCTGAAATCCCCTCCCAATATGACTATTTTTCCTCCAAATGGTAACGTGTTATTCATTATATCCTGTAAAATTGTGTTCATTATTTCTAATGCGTAGCGCGGTGCCATTGGTGCTTCATCCCAAATGAAAACCTTTGTTTCTTTCAAAATATTTGCTTCTTTTGAACCCACTTTAATTGTTGAAGTAGAATCAACGTATAACGGAACAGGTAATCCTAATGTTTTGTGGACTGTTTTTCCATTTGGTAGTAATGTAGCAGCTATACCTGTGTAAGCCATAGTACTGATTTTTTCCTTTCGCCCAGTAAATAAATGCCATAATGTAATATACAGAAATGTTTTGCCTGATCCACCCGGTCCGTCAATATAGAATGTTTTATGTAATGTCGAATCGTTAATACTTTGAAGTATGGTAGGGTAAAACGTCCAGTGAATGACCGATTTGTTTCATCGATAGATATATTGATTTGAAAAAATAATTAACGAATCAATAAATCCAAAACAACCGTTACTATTGGGTTGAGAATTTATTTTCTTTCAAATATTCATCATAATATTATCGGAATTTGATCATAAGCTTTTCAAAATTAACTATAAAGAGTAAAAAAACCAGAGGTCCAGTGAATGACCACTCGCATCTAATGAATGACCGGGTATGGTCCAATAAATGACCGATTCATCTATCCACCTATTAAAGATAAATATTCAATAAAATGTTGATAAATTCATTCTAGTTTATTTTCAACACAATTAAATAATAATATATGTATAAGAAAAAACTTTAAACTTGAAAATTTCAATCTTCATGGACAGTTGGAGGTTAACAGCGATTCATGACAGCTGTCAGATGAGAACTGACATGTTCTTATTTTAGTCGGTCATTTACTGGCTGAGTATTATAATTAGGCATACCAGTAAATGACCGACATAAAATTAATCAAAACTAATTATTTAATAACGTTACAACTATTTAAAGTCAATGTAAATAATCATTTACTCAATTGAATCATTATAAATCAAGTGATTGATGAAAAAATACAATACGATCGTCAAAATACATAGTTTATAAAATGTTAATATTTCATGATTTTAGTTAAAATTCAGCAAAAATCGTGTAACAAGCAAACTGTCAATATAAATTTAATTATTTTCGATATACACGTTTTTTAATTCGTTTATTTGTTGCATTTTAATAAGAAAAGAGACATATAAGATTGCAGAAATAGATGTGTCATGAATATCTATCAATTTTCTGAATTGTTATAAATATTATTTCTCGTGCCGGTCATTCACTGGTAGGTGGTCACGGACTGGACTGTTTACCCTATCAATTATAATTTTTTGTTGAACATTAAGTTTTTCATAGTTGCCTAATCCTATATCCATAATCTTATCGTATTTTTTTTCATCTATTATTTAACTCATATTAATTTCCGGAGGAATTGGCATTGCCGGGAAATCAGTTCTGTTCTTTCGCAGGGAATTATGGGTAATATCCCCACCACCTCGGCTCCGCTCGGCTTTCCTCCCCCCTCCCCCCAGCCCCGCCTTGGGCCCTTCGATCGAGTCATGTGAATTCCAGGGGATTGCCCATAGATTTCTCGGAATTCCTGGGGATTCCCCATAGGTTTCCCAGAATTCCTGGGGATTTCCCATAGATCTCCCAGAATTTCTAGGCATTCCCCATAGAATTCCCAGAATTTTTAGGCATTCTCCATAAAATTCCCAGAATTCCGGGGGATTCCCCATAGATTTCTCGCAATACCTGGGGATTCCCCATAGATTTCCCGAAATACCTGGGTATTCCCCATAGATTTTCCAGAATTCCTGCGGATTTCCCATAGATTTCCCAGAATTCCTGGGGATTTCCCATAGATTTCCCAGAATTCCTGGGGATTCCCCATAGATTTCTCGTAATACCTGGGGATTCCCCATAGATTTCCCAGATATATACATATATATGGTATATATATATATATACAGGGTGTTACCACTAACTATGTCACCCCGACGGGTGGTGATAGGGGGGACCTTAACTAACATTTTTGATATAGGAACCCATATCCGGAAAGTTGACGTTACCTTGGTGAGAGGGATTCAAAATTTTCGGTGAACGCCTGCAACGCTTGCTCACTGCAGGCGCGGCGGAATCGTCGAGGATTTAGAAATAATCTGAGTCTAATTCAACTGTTGACTGAAAGATAATAGCACTGGTAATGAACTGTTACTATTGGAGGTAGGAGAGGGGATGGAGGGAGGGGGGGCCACCCGCCCACCCACTTGCCCCCCTTCCTCCAGGGGGTTACTTGGACTAGTTCCACTGCTTATAAGATTATTCATCTTCGAAGATGAATAATCTTATAAGCAGTGGAACTAGTCCAAGTAACCCCCTGGAGGAAGGGGGGCAAGTGGGTGGGCGGGTGGCCCCCCCTCCCTCCATCCCCTCTCCTACCTCCAATAGTAACACTCTAATTCAACTATTTATTAACAACATAATAAATGTAACTCAGTGTTCCAAATATCACAATTCACAGCGAAGAAAATTTTTCAACAAAACCTGTTGAGTCCCCCCTTAACGACGAAAATACCTACTTTCTGTGATATTTGGAACACTGTTAGATTCATTATGTTGTCAATAAATAGTTGAATTAGACACAGATTATTTCTAAATCCTCGATGATTTCGCCGCGCCTGTGAGCAAGCATTGCAGGCGTTCACCGAAAATTTTGAATCCCTCTCATCAAGGTAACGTCAACTTTCCGGACATAGGTTCCTATGTCGAAAATGTTAGTTAAGGTCCCCCCTATCACCACCCGTCGGGGTGACATACTTAGTGGTAACACCCTGTATATATATATATAGCATATATATAAGCCTAGCTATGCGGCCTAAAAAACCTGACAAAAAACGTTACAACGCTTTTTTTTAAAGAGGAATTCTATATAATTTTATACAATTCTATATAACTTTTATATAATTCTATATAATTCTATATAATTATATAAAATCATTTTTACTCGGGAGCTGAGACATGAGACGGTCGAGGCTAACGAAACGCCCGACAGATGGCTCTACGATTTACGCGTAGAGCCATCTGTCGGGCGTTTCGTTAGCCTCGACCGTCTCATGTCTCAGCTGTCAGAAATCAACAATTTTACACTATTTACATCTTTATACCGCTCTTCTTTCGTTATCTCGGCCCTATTGTTGCGTGAAACAACAAAATTTGTAGACACAAATGTTCGTCATTGCTGTGAGACTTGAGGTAAAAAGCCGGTTTTTGCGTTTTAGACGCACAGGCGTTGATATGAACCAAAATAAGTAACACGGCCACACTTGAGGAGCCAAAAAAATTCATTTTTCTCGATTTCGACGAATCTAGCGTGCTAGATCGAACCTATTCGTCCCTAATCATCGAATAAATCTATTATACATCATTTTTGATCATCGTTTCCCAGTTTTTGCGACTTTTTTGTTTTTTTCTCAACAGGTAACTATATGACTAGGACATGCTCTTAAAACCTAATGCTAAGCCAGTTTTCCTCAAGGCTCGATCTCTACCGTATGCTATGAAAACTAAAGTTGAGACAGAGTTAGAGAGATTAGTTACCAACGGAATTATTTATCCAGCTGAATCCAGTAAGTGGGCAACGCCAATAGTGCCAATTTTAAAGAGCAATGGTGAGATCAGACTTTGTTGAGATTATAAGGTTACTTTAAATCCAAATTTACAAGTTGATAAGTATCCAATACCAAGGGTTCAGGAGTTATTGTCAACACTTAATGGTGGTAAAATGTTTAGTGTAATTGATTTGTCACATGCATATCAGCAATTAGAATTAGATAAAGAATCGCAGCTGTTGACAACTATTTCCACTCACAAAGGTCTTTTTGTGTACAAACGATTGTGTTTTGGGGTAGCATTAGAGCCAGGTTTATTTCAACGATGTATGGAAAAAATACTTTCAGGAATTGAGGGTGTAGTTTCGTTTTTTGATGACATTCTGATATCAGGTTCGACACCAAAAGAACATAATGAAAGAGTCAGAAAAGTTTTAGTTAGATTGTGAGATACAGGTTGTAACGTGGCAAACGTTCGGACCTCCTCCATACCAGCCTAAACGAGCGTACACATATCCTAGAGTACCGAGTCGGTATAGATAATTTGAATATCTGCCGCCCTTCGTCCTGGCGCAGCCATATCGATCGTAGATCAGCGGATTGGTCTATCGATAACGGCTAGCGCTAACAGGACGAACGGCGAGGATAAGCAATTAGCAAAGCGGAAACGAAGAGTCATTCATTGTTTAGCCGTGACTAAGGTAGCGTGCCATTATTACAATCGAATCGAGAGAAGAGAGTATTTTGTACAGTTTTGAGGTGTTATCGAGTTTTGTGTGTGACCTGGGAGATATATTGTGACTTGTGCTTGGATTTTGGACTTTGACTTGGATATTGGACTTGACTACGACTGATTTTGCTAATACACGACCCTCGCCTATCCCCGGACTACGAGTCGGACACGAGGCCGAGCGAACGTGAGAAATCAGGTAGGATCTTTCCGACCTAGAGTCAGATTATATAACATCTGTCTCATAAAGTCACCTAAATTACAGAGTCTCGAGTTATCGCTAGGAATTGCTTTTCGTTTCCCCTGTACACTGTAAAAAATTGATGCATTAAAATCAATGAAAAGTGCATGAAGCAAAAGTTATGAACGCACATGAAATCAAATTAATGTTCATCTTCAAAATTTTGTATAATGTATAATAATTTCAATGTCTGATCATTAAATTTCATGCATTCTTGTTTTACGAGATGAGCGCGTAGTTTTATGTATTGTATATGAAAATAAATGTGCACCACAGAATCTTTACGTGTTTGTAAAGATTTTTTTTTTTTTTTTCTCGCGCGTGGATCGGAGCGAGAGTATATGAAAAGCGACTCGCACTTCCTGAAAGATGAGAAGTACACGAAATCAGAGTTAATTATCAATCCTTTTTTATATGTAGTATGAATTTCGATTCATATTTTACGTTACATGAGAATGAAAGTAGAAGTCCTCCAATATTAATTGCCGAGTACCCGAAATATCTTTCATTCACTTCAATAAATTTACGGTACACAATCATGGATTTCAGTTCAAAGACATTGAAAATTGTGCATGAATTTCAATAACATTATGACAAAATTAATGTAAGAGTAAATTATATTTAATGTTCATGTACATCAAGTACCATTGCAAGCACTGTACTGAATTTTAGTTACCATATTTATCATTTTTAATGCACAAGATCATGAAAATAAATGAATACCTGTGATTTTTAATGTAAATGCACATTAATTGATAATTTCTGAACGTGTTCTTCAAAATTAATGTGCAAATGTGCATTAATACTGCATTAAAAGTAATAAAATTTTTTACAGTGTACCGTCAGAGTCCCGCTTCCTATTATCGTCCTAATAGTACCGCATGGTCGTTGAGAGCCGGCAAGTTTCGAACTTGTTGTTGTTCTCCGAGCCTGTCGACTCTGCGCATCCGCGTGCCGGTATCCTACCGTGCTGCGCAGGATTTTACGAAGCCAGAGTCGGCGCCATATTGCCCGAGGTCTCTGACGTCACGCGTCGCAGCAGACTGCTGCGTGTCAGAGAGCTCTAGTGGCGGAGTAAGGAAATATTGGGTTCCGTATCCCTTCCCCTCCTAGCCGTAGAGCGACCAGCTGTCAGTCGGAGACTAGAGACCTCGCGTAGAGCGTGAGGTACTCGAAATCGACTTGACAGCCGGATCTCCAGCTGGTAGTAGTGAGGAAGGCGAGCTACCGAGACAACCTGTAATAATCATCAACTGTACCAGTCTTTTTATAGCTTTCTTATTATTAGTTTATTTCATAGTATTTAATTTAGAGTCATTATTATTAATACCGTTGTTTTGAGATATTTAGAGTAGAGTCCTTTTTCACCTTTTGATATAGTAGAGCCCTTTATCTAGGTTATTTCTTCTTCTAGTTTATTCTTTTCTTTAATTTAACAATATAACATCAAGTAGCGGTGAGCAAGCCAAAGCCAGATGACAGGCTGGACAAATTAATGTCATCTTTTTCTTTTTTTCTTTTTAATCAATAAATAATCAATTTAAATATATTTCTAGCGTGTTGGTATTTTTATTTCTCGCCCCCACGAATATCCCTCCACCGACAGGCTAGCTGTGACGAGAGAGAGAGCGAGAGAGAGGACTTCTCTCAGAAGTCTGGCGCCCAACATCTACGTTGCTAGTCGGAGGAGGTTCAGCGTTGGTGTTCCAATTTTGTTTTTGATAATAGATCGTAGTTCCTGCGGGTAATACCCTAACTCGTAGGAATCGCTGTTACAAGGTTTGATAACATGCAAAAAAAAATGTGAGTTTGGAAAGGATGAAGTGAAATTTTTGGGTTTTAAAATAGATAAGGAAGGTATTCATGTTTTAGAGAAAAAAGTGAGCGTTATCTATAAAGCGCCAATTCCACAGAACCCCACTGAATTAAAAAGGTTTCTGGGGATGGCAAATTATTATGCACGATTTATCAAAAATTTTTCTAAAATTGCAAGTCCATTGTATAATTTGTTAAAAAAAGGATGTAAAGTGGTTGTGGTTGAAAGATTGTAATGAAGCTTACAATAGAATTAAAAAGGAGCTCGTTTCTAGTGACGTATTAGTGCATTACAATCCGGAGTTACCGTTAAAAATCACATGTGATGTGTCACCATTCGGTATTGGAGCTATCTTGTCACATTTAATTGATGGTAATGATAAGCAAGAACGGCGACTTGTCATTTTTCCAGGTATGGAGTTGGCAATGGAAGTGACGGTGTGAAGGGGGGGGGGGGGGGGGGGGGGGGGGGCGTATGCATTTTGGCAAAGTAACTCGCAGACAATATACTCAGCCAAAAAATTAACAGACCACCTAGATTTTTCTGAAAACCTGTTGGTTCACGAATCGCTATAACTTCGTGAAAGAATATCACAAATTCATTGAAGGGGGTAGTTTTTTGAAGATCGAAACTTCATCGTCAAAATGGTTTCTGAAAATTTTACCTGCGATTACTTTTCGCCTGTCTGTGCAGGTTTGAATAACGGATTGCAAAATGCAAAAGAAATTCAAATTTTCGAAATTTGCTGTGGGAGTAAGAAAGAATCGCATGATATTTTTAGCGAAGTGGTTTTGTAGCCTCAAACCTTCTCTTTAAAAAACTATTTTTGAAACTTTTTTGCGAATTTTTGTGACAGAGTTATTGAATTTTGAGTAATATCAGACAAGTTTGGCGTTACTCAGGATGCACCACCTCGAGGTACAGTTTGCAAGCATCCCATGTGTATGTGTGCGTGTATCTCGCAAAAATAGCCACAGAAAGAGGCACATACACACATGCACACGCACACATGCACATAGGGTGCTTGTATGCTGTACCTCTACGTGGTGCATCCTGGGTAACGCCAAAATTGTGTGACATTACTCAAAATTCAATTACTCTGTTACGAAAATTCGCAAAACATTTTCAAAAATGATTTTGGAAAAAGAAGCTTTGAGGCTACGAAACCTCTATGCTAAAAATTTCATGCGATTTTTTTTTAACGCCTACAGCAAAGTTTAAAAATCTCAATTTCATTTGCATTTCCCACCCCTCTATTCAAACCTGTACAGACAGGTGAAAAATGATCGCAGGTGAAATTTTCAGCAACGATTTTGAAGATGAAGATTCGATTTTCAAAAAGCTACTTCTCAATTAATTTGGAATGCTTGTATACTGTACCTCCACGTGATGCATCCTGCAATGGGTAACGTCGAAATTCCTTGACATTACTCAAAATTCAATAACTCTGTAGCGAAAATTCGCAAAAAAGTTTCAAAAATGGTTTTGGAAAGAGAAGGTTTCAGGCTACAAAACCACTGTGCCAAAAATTTCATGCGATTTTTTCTTAGCATCAAAGCGAAGTTTGAAAATTTGAATTTCTTATGCATTTTGCAATCCGCTATTCGAACCTACACAGACAGGTGAAAAGTGATCGCAGGTAAAATTTTTAGAAACCATTTTGAAGATGAAGATTCGATCTTCAAAAAACTACCCACCTCAATTAATTTGTGATATTCTTTCACTGCGTTGTAGCGATTTCTAAACCAACTGCTTTTCAGGCAAATCTGGTGGTCCGTTAATTTTTTGGCTGAGTGTATAATATTGTCTTTTATTTTATATTTGTACTTCTTGTCATATCGTCAAGACTTATAATAATATAATTTCCGTTTATCTTATATATTTGTACATACGAGACAGCAATAGAAGTATAAGTTAACGTTCGTAATACAAGCTCAAGCTCGTAACCGCAACTTATTCAGCCGATACCGAATGAAACTTTCAGGCAGTGAATTTTTACTACCGCATTTCAACGCATCGCATATTAATATTGTAAATCTGTGAGAGCCTTTGACCAGTGACTACGTACATTTTTCAGGTATGGAAATTCCATACCATCTGTAATTCAGGTATGGATTACTCCATACCGACCATACCGAAGTCGCCGCCCTTGATGATAAGCCGATTGCATATGTGTCGAGAGCTTTATCAAAAGTTGAGAAGAATTATTCCCAGCTTGATAAAGAAGCGTTGTCATTAATTTTTGGTGTAAAAAGTTTCCATCAATACATTTATGGGCGTAATTTCGCATTAGAGACGGACCACAAACCGCTTACATTCATTTTTGGTGAAAAAAAAGGTCTACCCATGATGGTAGCGAGTAGGATTCAAAGATATGCAGTATTTCTGTCTGCTTATAATTTCAAAATTAAATACATTAAAGGGGAAGATAATATGTGTGCAAATTACCTCTCCAGAGCTTTTAAATTAAGTGAGGGGGGAGTGAATGAGTATGAGAAAGGTGAGTATAGGTATTTAAATTGTATTGAGAATGACGTTGTGATGTTTGATAGTGATTTAGTTAAGAGTGAAAGTAAAAACGATCCTGTTGTTAAAAGGGTGATTTATTATGTACAGAACGGTTGGCCAGATGATAAGATAGCAGATCTCGAAGCTTACGAGTCTAAGAAAGGTGAATCATATGTAGAGATAGGGTGTTTGATGTGGGGCCATAGAGTGGTAGTGCCAAAGTCTTTGAGAAAAATGGTTTTAAAAGAATTACATGTTTCCCATATGGGAATAGTTAAGATGAAGGCTTTGGCCAGGTCATATGTATGGTGGCCTAGCATTGACGGAGACATCGAACAGACAGTGAAATCGTGTTTAGAGTGTTTAGAGTGTGGTAGTAAGCCACCTAGGACACCGTTGACAGTATGGAAATGGCCTGAGGGGGCTAATCAGCGCATACACGCTGATTTTGCGTGAGGGAAATGGTGAACATTACGTCGGAGACGACGATCAACATTTTTGAAGACTATTTTGCGACTTGGGGTATTCCAGTAATTTTAGTGACAGATGATGGTCCTAGTTTTACGTCAAAAGAGTTCGAAGATTTTACGAAATATTTTGGAGTGGAACACATAAGGACGCCTCCGTACCACCCATCATCAAATGGTGCGGCGGAGAATATTGTCAAAACTTTTAAAAATAAACTGAAAGTGTTGGTGAAATCTGGGAAGTCGGCGAAGAAAGCTTTAAGGTAAAGTGAAACGTTTGTCAGAACCTCGACAACGGGAATCGTGAATTCTCCGGAACTACTGAATCAATCGCGATGAAACTTTGAGGGATTACACATCATTGTGGCAGAAAGTGGCTGATTATTTCACTTTTTCAAAATTTGACAAAAATTTTCACAGATTGACGTACCGACCACATAAATCGCGAGATTATTCACTGTTGACGTAGATAATCGCATTTTCCCGATAATTAGCCACTCCGCAATGAAGAACCACACACTTTGAGCCTAATCCCATGTCATTTGATGGAGAAACGGGTGAGAATTGACGATTCTCCGTTACTCATAACTAAAAAACCAACATTCAGTTGAGATCACAACCCGTATCGACATTTAGGCGAGATCACACAGCCTGTACCGAAATTGCAGCCAGTTTACTTGCAAATAATCTAGCGGTGGGCAGAGGTACTAAACGTTCGGTAGTTCTGTTTTACCACGGCCGGGTGCCTTTCACCACGGTAAAACAGAGATATCGAACGTTTGGTACCTCTGACCACCGCTAGATGGCGCAGTTACCGCACGTTTGGTACCTCTGCCTACCGCTAGATGGCGCAGCACGCATCTTCCGATCACTGATCTCTATTATACACTGGATAGTGTACGCGCGGCCTTTTAGCCACCGCTCGCTGTGACGATTAGAAGCTCAAGATTGGTGGCAATTTGACACCCAATATGGCGGTAAATTTGAACGACAGTAAATGAGCTATACTGTAACGTTTCGGCTTTTACGAACCTACTGGTTATAGTAAAAGTCGGTTGCTACGGGTTCGAAATGATCTATTTTCTGAAATTTAATTAATTAAGTATTATTATGGACTCCTCGTACTGAAAGGTGAGGAAAAGGATGGGTATACCATGCAAAAGCCACCTTACTCAGATTTTATCTCCCTGCGCTAGCTACCGGACTCGGATAGTTTTAATTATCAAAGCCGTATTGGTTCTGAATTTAAGATTCAGAATTCTCACTACAGAGCCGGGTTTTCACGCCAAGCCTGTCTCGCCTGCTATTGATGATTTTACTGATTAACTACAGATCCGGGTTTTTACACCAAGACTGCCTATCAGACTCGGGTTTGCAACGGTTGGCCCTCGAACACAGGTTTTTACGCCAATGTCGTTCGCTTCTTCCGTTGTTCGCCAAAGCTGTAACTACTCGGCTTATTCTGGTATTTATTACTGTCAAACAGGATGATAAGAAAATACCAGGCAAAATTTATCAGTAGTTATTTGATTCCTTGTATTGTTAAACCAAAAATAAAATATCAACAAAATTAATACAAAGATCTTATTCTAACTTATTCTACACTAAAGTCTATTTCTTTCGTATTTATTTCCTTCAACTAAATGCTTGTAACAATGCTGCTATAGCTAATGCTCAATATAATATTATGCTTCTAATCCCTGTTAGGTGATATTAGAATATGATTTTAAAGAATGTTCTGATTTGTCTAAATAATAGTGAATTTACTGATTCTACTTTATTGCCTTCGGAAGACCCTTAGTTCAATATCAAATGAGTCGCCTGGGATGCTATACCACGATTGCGCTCTAATGAGTGGTTGTGAGTCGCCGGGTGCTATACCACAAGTGCGCTGTCGAGCTCTGTCGACGCGTGTTTATATACTCTTTTGCTTACGCTTGTGACGTCACAAGCGTCGCTCGCTCGTCTATCTGAATTTGTCCAGTTTTCGGTGTTTACTCCGACTTAGAACTGACCAATCATAGCCGACCCCCATCGTGACGGTCGGACACGTTACAATACACATATTCAGGTTGGAAAAGCTGCGTAATTTATGAATTCAATTGTTAATACACCCGTATTCTATACATACAAACAAATGGATACCAATAAATAATACTAAACTGTACGCAATATTTAATTTCCTCAAGAAATATCTAGCAGCATAATGCATCGTAAACAAAGTAACCTAACCCTATAACCTTAGGGGAAATAAATAACGACCACAATTATAATCCATTTGTGTACTTACTGATGAAATTATCTGCTCCTTTACCACAAAAACCACAGTCTATTACCATTTTGGCATAAATAGCATTGAATTCATACACTTAACCTTACTTTTGTCCCACCGATTTACTCAAACGCCGCCATATTCGGTGTCAGATTGCCACCAACCGCCAGCTTCTAATCGTCACAGAAATTTCGGCCTATACACTATCCAGTGTATATTAGAGATCAGTGCTTCCGATGCTTGCTACGCCGGTATATACGTACACTAATGCCCGCGATTATTTCGCGGCAGTGTTTATAAACACTACAAGACATGCAAATAATGGCACTAAATGATAACCCGAACAAATCGAGAATTAAATATGTACATCATGTGTACTAACACTGTGTTGGACAAACGTCGCAGTGTAAAGCAACAAAAGCGGCTTATTCTCGCTCTGGTGCAGAACGATTGATAAAAGTTGAAACTAATCAACTATGATATTTCTAACGTAGAGTTAGACATGATTAGTACAGAGAAAATCCCTGGTCAGAATTCTTATCGGTATGACGAGCAACCGTAGTTGTCCCTCGCTCTGGTGCAGAGCGATAGATATGCGTGAAAACTAATTCACTATAATGTATTCAATCCGTTAGGATTCCTTCGACAATCAGTCGAGTCGCTCTCCATTGGAGAGACTGGAAAAAACATTTCTCTATGCAGTTTCTATAACTAGATATATAATCTATAAATCATTATTCTAAATCCGTTTGGATTTTATCGACAATCAGTCGAGTGGCTCTCCACTGGAGAGACTGAAAGAAAATCATTTCTTTATGCAGTTCTTATGACTAGATATGTATTCTATAAATCATTATTCAAAATCCGTTTGGATTCTATCGACAAGGAGTCGAGTGACTCTCCGCTGGAGAGACTGAGAAAAAACATTTCTCTATACAGTTTGCATAAAATGACAACTCGAACGAATCGAGAATTATAAACTCACATCATGTGTACCAACACTGTGTCCGTCAAACGTCGCAGTATCTAGCAGCCGAATCAGCTTGTTCTCGCTCTTGTAAAGAGCGGTTGATAAGAGTGAAGCTAGTTCACTATAATATTTCTAACTTATAATTAGACATGATTAATAAACACAGAGAAAATCCCTGTTTGGAAACTCCATCGGTACGACAAGCGAACCTTGGTTGTTTCCCTCGCTCTTGTGCAGAGCGGTTGATAAGAGTGAAACTACTTCACAATGATATTTCTAACTTATAATTAGACATGATTAATAAACACAGAGAAAATCTCTGTTTGGAAACTCCATCGGTACGACAAGCGAGCCTTGGTTGTTTCCCTCGCTCTTGAGCAGAGCGGTTGATATAAGTAAGACTAATTCACTATAATATTTCTAACCTATAATCAGACATGATCAATAAACACAAAGAAAATCCCTGTTTGGAAACCCCATCGGTATGACAAGCGAACCTTGGTTGTTACCCTCGCTTTTGTGCAGAGCAGTTGATAAGAGTGATAGCTCAGTTCACTGAATTATTACTAAAAGGAAATTGAAATGATAAAATGAGAGTTTAGTCAAAGTTAAGGGGTCAATTCGTAAATACCCATGAGTTACTGACAGATCGGGATCTGGCGGAATGATAAAAGAAAAATGTTTACTTCTATCTTTCGTTGTATACATACCCACGGTGTTCATAACCCTACTTGCGATGAATGAAAAGCATATGCGCGCAAAAAAAATTTGAGGTTATGAGATCTGGAATAAGCACTATCACACGCGTAGACACTGGAAATAAATTCAGTACGAATAGTGATAATATATTGACAATGATTAACATATTAGCACACGCTCTATGGTTCGGCTAACTGTCAGTCGAGTGAGGTTATGCCGTCTGCTTGTAGTATTGGGATTTGGTCAGGGTCGGATTTGACGTTGTGACCCGAAGCTACAACGAGAATGAGGCCCTTTTTCCTTATCAAGTAATAATAAATGTGAAATTTATTCAGTGCAAACTGACCCAAAATGCGAGTTCCCTTGGTGGATATTCTTTTTATTAACTTATATTGGAAAAATAACGAATTATTCTTGGGAAATAGTCTTTGGTTTTTTATTGAACAGTTGAGGTAGACTCAAAATACTATACTTATGAAGTACACAAAATACGTGAAACAAACATTACTTGGCTGTACGAAATGAGATATTCAAACCATCTGTCTTCGCGACTTGATGGCAGAAAAATCCGAAATGATGTCATCAAAGGATAAACTTCGTAGCTTGTCACTTTCGATGCACAAAATACTGAGGGAAGAGAGTTTGCCTTGGAGCATAGTCGTGCGGTTTTCATTTTTAATCCTCTTCAGTCTACTAAATGACCTCTCTCCTGAGCAATTAGTTACCATCAGACTCAGAAATAAACAAAATATAGCTTCGACATTAGGAAATGCAGCCTGCACTTTATCTTCGGTTATCAGTATATTGTATACATCTTGATAAGTGAGACTTTTTTTTTCGGAATAATTCTGTTTCATGTATACGTGGAAATGTTTAATTTCGCCGTAAAAGTTATCATCAATATCTTCAGGGTAATCTTCCATGAGTCGTTTCACATTCTTTTCAAGATCTTCACTTGATTGGTCGAAATTCAGAAGAAATGAAAACCTCCGTGAAATATTCTCATATACTTGCGCCCTTCTTTGTAAATTAGTTTCCAAGGAATCAATTATCGGAATAAATGATTTTATTCGGAAATTTTCTCCTGGGGTGAGTTGAGCAGTGATGTCAGATGCATTTCCGTCATTGACTTGTTTTTTTCCGATTCTTCTTCTCTTATTAGTACATTTGTAGTCCACATTTGGCAGTTTTTCTTTGGTCTTCTCTTCTAAACTATCGAAACTATTCCTGGTTTCACGCAAGAAGAAAGATAATGATGCGTACAATTTTGCACATGTACTTAATGACGTTTGCGTATCTTGTAAAGTTTTGCTAGTTCTGTGAAACTGTTTCAATATATAATTCCATAGCACAAGCATGAACATAAATTCAAATTCTTCCATCTTGTCCTGAATAATGCCAGCTTCCCTTTTGGTTTCTCCATTTTGATTTTCATCGTTCTGAATCTGATCTAATGCATCATTTATCAAATCATAATTATCGATGATGGCTGCAGTAGCTTTAGCATGTGCTTCCCATCTGGTATCTGACAGACGTTTTAGGACCGCAGATTCAGAACCCAAATACGATTTAAGTGTAGCCCACCGTTTGGATGAAGCAGAGAAGAATGTATAAATTTGCTGTATAACAGCGAAAAAATTCACTGCGTCTACACAGCAATCAACCGCAGCCCGGCCTATAAGGTTCAGGGAATGCCCAGCACAAGGAATATAGACGGCATATTTACTTATATCCAAAATTTTTTGTTGCATACCGTTATACTTACCGGACATGTTTGCTGCATTATCGTAGGACTGACCTCTACACTTATTGAAATCAATTTCGCATTCATTAACAAGATAATCAAGTACAACCTTACCTAAATTTTCCCCAGAATGGTTCTGCAATGGAAGGAATGTTAAAAAACGTTCGATAGGATGGCCGTCATGTGGAAATACATATCTTATAATCACAGCTAGTTGATCAACATGCGAGAGATCTGGTGTAGAATCCACGGACAAACTGAAGTAACCGGCTTGTCGCAAATCATCCAAAATAGATTTTCTTACTTTTTTTGCCATAAGGTCAATGAGTTCGTCACATATTGTTTTAGATAAATAAGATGGCTTTCCAGATCCAGAATTTCCATAGCGTTCAATATAATCGGCGAGAAACGGATCAAATTTAGCAATAAGTTCTAATGATCCCAGATAATTTCCGTTTCTTGGTGAATTGAATTTTTTGATATCTCTCCTAAATGGCAATCCCCGTTCCGCCAATGTGCATATAACGCCGACCACACGTTGAAGTACTTGTCTCCAATACTCCTGTTCTTTTTTAATTTGATCTTCTAATTTCGAATCCAACGCGAATCCCCGTTTTCTTGTTAAGTATGTAAGCAAAGCTGTTCTATGATCTTCCGAATTTTCGTGACTTTGAATTAATTTAGGATTCCGCCAATCGTTAAATCCATTATTGGCTAAACCTGATGATGAAGTAGATGTGGAGAAAAGCTTACAGACAAAACAATACACAGAGCCAGTTGTTGGAGAATATACTAGCCACTCTCTATTATATTTTTCGTCATTTACTTTCGTAGATTGAAAAAGACCAGGGGAGCAATATCTTGTTTGATTTTTAAATATCTGCTTAGATTTTTCGAATGGTCCCTCCCAATGTTGACAAGCAGAAGGCCCTTTTTCAACCCAAAATGAAATGTCTTCATTAGTTAAAGTCGTCCAAAGACCAACATCATCAGAGTATCTATTTGTGGGTTTTTGTTGCTGTTCTATTTCGACCTTTGCAATAATATCAACATCAGGTGCACTCTCAATCAAGCTTGTTTCATTTACCGAAGTTGATGATGTGGATGCTTGAGGCTGTTGCTGCTGGTCAAGCTGATTATCATCGTTTTCACCCTCGGCGGATCAAGTTTTTTTTTCGCAATAGTAAAATAACTATCAACTTTAGGCAGACTTGATACCTGAGATTCTAACACCCGCTTCTTTTTTCTCTTTTGACATCCAGATTCAAACGTTCTCTTCATTTTTAATCTGTCCCGATCGTAAGTGAGTTATTTTTTACGGAATATTGACAAAATAAGCGACAAAAGTAAACAGCGATAGATTAATTTATACAATAATCACAACACTTACCCTTATTACAAGATGTAAAAAGATACTTCTTCATTATTATAATAACTATGATAAGATGCAAATCTTATCGAGCTCGTCAATACCCCACAATCGAGTTTAAGTTTACAATGTATCTGTAGGTATATTCAATTCGTATTCGCCTTTACGTGTGTGCGCTCTGTTGCGTTAGAAATCAGAATGACTGAACTATTGTACATATAGATATTAATAAATAATGTACAATGTTTTAAACATTGCAAGCGCTCAAAAGATGGCAGCACACAATGTTTTTTCAGCAAGCGAACTACTTATAAATTGGCTGACGATTCGTAGATGATAATTATGGAAAAAAAATGTCTTAAATTATTTTAATTTGATTCATTGATTTTTTCATTCCTATTTAAAACATTTCATGCCATATTCACTTGTCTGTGAAAATGTAAAAATTTGAAAGAAACCTTTTTTTTCATATTGTGCGAGGCCCCACCTCGACGCGAGGCCCTAAGCTGTAGCTTGTATAGCTTATACCTAAATCCGGCCCTGGCATTTGGTTCTTGCAGTGGGAGGCCTGGTGGCGTAAAATCAAACTTGTACAATCGGGCTCCAACAATCTGTGTAACGACTGACGATTGTCAGTGATTGTTGGACGCCTGGTGGTGTAGTAAATTCAAACTAGTACTAAATCGGGTTCCAACCAAAGAGCTTATAGACATAGAATAGGAAAGGCATAGGAGCCTACGGAAATGGAAGTGTAACTCGAATGAAAAAAGACAAACAACCGACTGTACGTTCTATCCTTTACTAATGTTGCGTGCGCACCCAAAGTCGTGACCCGGGTGGCAGAGCGGACGTGGCCTGCCATGCAGAGACTTTCCCCTCATTTCCCCTTTTGCCTAGTCCCCTCTTCGTGTCTAAAATTACTGCGCATCCGGTATTAAACAGAGATAGCACTGACAGTTCGTTTTTTCTCTCTGTCTACAAAGTACACAGCAATTCGGCTCTCTTTCCTACTCTATGTCTATAAGCTCTTTGGCTCCAACAATCTGTATGACGACTGACGATTGTCAGTGATTGTTGGACGCGTGGTGGCGTTAATTCAAACTAGTACGATCGGGTCCACAAAGCTGTGTAACGCCCTCGGACCAAATCCCAATGAGGATTTTTGTCCAACTAATCGGTTCTGAAATAGAGTCCCTATGCTTGGCTAACTGTCAGACGAGTGAGGTTATGTCTCGTCTGCTATTTGTCTTCTATGGTTATATCCGTCCAATGAAATGTAGATGGTCCATCGAATTTATTTTTCTTCTGATCTTTGTCCAACAAATCGATCCTCAACTCTGAAATGAACTCCTAGGTTAGGCTAGCTGTCAAAAGTGTGAGGTTATGTCTTGTCTGCTGGCATACGTCACACAGTGTGTCCAAACGGTCTAAAAAGCGCGCAGAATTGACTGTTAGTTTCATGGGGAAGAATTTCGCAAGATCGAAGAGTGTTTTTAAGTTTTTGGGGTCGCTGATTCTGAATTTGGAGTCATAATTTCAAAATTCAAAATGGCGGACCAAAAACGGAACTCGAACATCTCGAAAATTCATCTTGACAATAATATGTAAGGGTTTTCAGGGTATTGAGGCTGCAAGTCGCCATAAAAGTTTACAAACCGAAAATAAGGAAATTGGAAAGAAATTTATTTTCATCAGCTTATCCATTCATTATCCATGATAAAAAAAATTTAGATTTATTCGTCATCTTCATATTCTCCATCCTGTTGTTCTTCGGCTTCTTCTTGTATCTCGTTTTCGTCGCTTTCTTCATTTTCTGAGACTTTTAAAAGTTGCTGGACCTCTTTGGGTAATTCCCGTTTAGCAGTTTGTTTGTTGGTTCATGCACGCATGTGTGTAATCAGAGGGTCAGATGTGCACTAGGGTGGTTCATTTTAAACTTTTATTTTTTTTTTCGCCTCCCAAGTAGATAGGCAAGGGGGGTTCTGGACCAATCTAGGTCACAAATTTTGGTCCAGAAACCCCCTGTGTTCTGATTGGTCAAGCCCCCTCCCACTTGCTGCAAAGCCGTCCCCCTAAGACGTCCCCCTAACGGTAATCGAAGATTTCAGAATTTTTAATGGGTACTTTCTAACGGAATCTACCCCGGTAATGCAATTCTAACGGAATCTACCCCCGCTAGAACCGCCCCTTTCACAATTTTAACGACCGCGAGTACCGCCTCCCCCTAACGGTAATCGATGATTTCCACAAAAAAGGGATCAACCGCGCAAGGGGGGGTGCCCGATCACGTACGCACCTCGTGTCCGAATTTATGAAATCTGAATTTATGCGACCTGCTGAATTTCTGAATTTCTGAATTTCTGATTCTGAATTTCTGATTTCTGAATTTCTGATTTCTGAATTTCTACGACCTGATTTTTTCTGAGGGTCGATAACGTCGTCATCAGGATCTACTTTTACGGTCGATGCGCAATCGTCGATGCCTACTTTACCTCCGCGTTTTTCTGAGGGTCGATAACGTCGTCATCAAGATCTACTTTTACGGTCGATGCGCAATCGTCGATGCCTACTTTACCTCCGCGCGCGCTCTTACCGACCGTCGAGTGTCTAAACGTTCAATTGCTTTTGGATATGTATTGGTGATCCTGAAAAGGACCGATTTGATGGTCCTGAAACGGACCGATTTGATGGTCCTGAAAAGGACCGATTTATTTTTAATATAAGCTCTCTAATTTCTCCTCCTTCTCTTCTTTTGCGGGGGCTTTACCCCGCGGGTTGAGGACCCAGCAACGGCAGCAGCTTCTAGAAACATAGATCAATGACATTTAATTTATAGAATGAACAAAAAAAAATATACTTTTGAATTGCACAGCGCAGGTAAAATTTAAAACGTATGCTATTTGTTTGAGAGCTCTTACCTTTATCATCATCCATCTCTGCGTTCAACGCCTCCGCGATAACCCCCGCCAACTCTTCTGATACGTTTCTAACGTCGTCGTTTCTTTCGGCTAAAAATAAAATCAATGATATTTGATTAATAGAATAAAAAAACTTTTTTTTTTTTAATTACACGGAGTAGGTAAATTTTAGTGTATGCTAATTAATTGAGAGCTCTTACCTTGGTTATCTAGCGCTTCGGCGATGACTCCCGCGAGGTCCATGGGTGCTGCTTCTTCGGGCTTGTGAATAAGATCAGAAGCATCGTTACCTGGAGCCTTTTTTAATAGACCCTGCTCATCATAATGATGCTTCTGATCTGCAGTTAGGTACGATTTGAATGCTGCATGACAGCGGCAGCATTTCTGCCAATTCACTTTCACCAAGGCGATGCCGCATTTCTCGCAGAAAAACATCGCCGGTAATTGGTGAATCGGTAAAATGCTATGCTGCATTTCTACACCCCATGGACCAGGTAATTTAACTACGCATCCCTCGCAGTATAAACCTGAAGTCGGGGAGTTCTCCTTCAACTGGAGGGATGTATAACAGCGTGCAAGCGCGCTAAAGGCTGCGAGCATCGCAGCCTCTCGCGCAACCCATGTATCCTGAAGGGGTATCGCCCATCCCTCTATCAGCACACATAATTGCTCAATGCAGGGAGTTAAGAAAAGATTCGGAAGCGCTGCGATAAACCAGAAAATCAAAAAATCAAAATAACGCGAAAGAACTATTTTCACTAAATCACAAAATTCACAATGATACTTACACATTTTTTCTATACAATTTTTGTCTGATTTTTTTAAAAAAGTTTTTAGAGTATCACGATGAGACACTTTCAAAGTCTGAGCTGCGAATGAGCTCGGTACGTAACCCTTCATTAGTATGCGATCTCTTAAAACTAATGTACAGCGATAAAATTCAATACCTCGAATTGGTCATCAGCCTAACCCATGATGCCGGAACGAAATTATTATCCTAAGCCTCAGTGTTGTTTATAAACATATCGAATATCAAAAACTAGTGTTCTACCAAGCTACCGCACTACAACGGTTAAGGAGTCAGATAAGCTACTGGAAAGGAATTAAAAATAATTTATGTACGAAGACTGTAAAATTTACAGTGAATTCTTTTTATTCTTCAAATCAGAGAACACACAAATTACAGAAAGCGTAAATTTATTCAATCATTTGACATTGTGAGCAGTCTCCGATCATGGGAGGAGGTTCAGCGAATTCTCCGCTCTGCGATCCGTAATGTATTTGGCATCTCCGGCAGTTTGCGATATCTACATCCTTCTTCATAGCCTCCGATAGTTTGTCCCACACCTCATCGATGATACTTGAGCCGTAAATAAGAATGAAATCTTTGGTTAAATAGGCGATGTCTTCGGCCTTCATTCGTTTTAAACCTCCTACTTGAATGGATATGAGCAATGATTTATAAAGACACGGTTTGCACTCCTTCAAATACCAAGTTTTTAATCGCTGAACGTTTTCGAAGGCGCACTGATATCCGGGAAGGTTTCCGTGCTTATCTTCGTGCCAATGAATCACCTCGTAGTCTCGCATCCGTTGAAAACTTGGACATTCCAATTCTTCTAAATCGATCACAGGCTTGGACTCGTCGTTAATGATTTTTTTAATCCACTCTTTCTTCTCCTTCCCCTTAACGTAGATATAACTTGCATGCTCGACAACTTTTCGTACAACTTCCTGCACCTTGTCGTAAGATATATCGCCAGCGTTCCATGGTATTCCATGATAATTTCGCATCAACCAAGCATTGACAGCTCTACATTTGGCGGATAAGATTTTCCAAGCACACGGCGGCTTGAAGAGAATGCGTGCCAGGCCTTGCTTACCCGTCTCATCCGCTTGAATGGTAATTACATTATAATCAGACCCTCTTTTATCATCATTGTAAATGGTAATTACACCGAGCTCTTTCAGCACGAATTCGTTGATAGGATGTCGGAAACCTTGTACATCCAATATCATCTCCATTGTAACAATTTTTAAGTTTCTAGAATGGTACGATGCGGATTTCAGAAGAATCAAGCGTAAACTAATTTGAAAAATGTTCAAACCTCACTTTATATATCGTATATCCCCTCTTAACAAATAAAATAAACATATTTTTTCTTTCAGTGCTTACATATATTTTATAATCATAGTAAAGTACAGTTTCATAAAAATAGGTGTAAGTACAGTTATTGTCAATTATAGATTGCAGGATCATAAAATGTAGGATGACATAGTTTTTTCTTATGTTAATTTCTGTACACCACCGCTGATCAGGTTGTACTCAATAATACGATCGTGTAAAATCACACAATAGACTGAAGTTTGCGGTGGAAAAGGATACGATGACTCGAATTCAAGACGAATATCCACGGGTCCGGATTTCAGAGAATCGTTTTGCTTCGAACAATCGATAACGATGAGCGGTGCGTATTTCAGAAATTCGTTCTTACTCAATAACGGTTCGGAATCTTTAACGTAGTACGATGTCTGGAAGTTTGCATACATATCGTAGAGCAAAGCATACTGGTTGCGAGCAACATCGAGATTTAGGTTTCCGTAAGGATAACTCTGCGAGTTGAGAAAAAGCTTTACATCTCGGATGCTGCAGTGATCGAAATGACTTGCGTTCCTAGCTGCATTATTTTTTCGATCCGTCTGAAAGCCGACTACAACGTATCGGGGTTTTTCCAGCTGAGTGGAGGTTTTCACGACCCAGACATGCTTCGAGGTAGCGGGTACTAGAGGATACTCGTATAATTCCCACGAGCGGTAACTGATAGGGATGGGTGTATCTTTGGCAATATAGTTCAGCAACTGGATTTTTCGCTGATCGGAAACCTTGATGAACGGAATCATCCACTCGACTTTGAGTAGTGAAATTTTAAACTGTTCCACAGTACCATCGGCAGTTGTCTGTATAATTGCATTGGTGTCGGTGTTTGTCCTTGTAAGAATCAACTCGTGCTTAGCATTGACGATGATTCGACGGTAGTCCTCAGCGAAACCCAGTAACCAACTCAGCGGTATAGAGATATCGAAGTAACCGTTCTCATCAACTATTTCATTGTCGTTGTCGATCCAACCGGCGTTCTCTCGCAGAGACCTTTGGCTAGGACTTTGTGATATGTAATTCTTCATGAGGGTTGTGATACCGACGTTCTTATTTCGATCGATCTCAACAGCATTCAACTCGTAGCGTATATCCTCAAACAGATGACAGATGGAATTGTTGACTAACTTTGTGGCAGTGACCGGAGTTCGGCCATCAGCCTTGGTCAATCTGCCGTATACGTGCAGCGAGCTCCTACTCGGTAATAAGCACAAATCTTGATGTTGAACGGCGATCCGAATTTCATCGTTGTTATCAAAACTCGTTGATGCGAAGGGTTGATGCGCGTGAGTCTCGTAGTGCGCGACGGACTCGTCAAAGACAATTGGTCTTTGTATCTTTAGGATCTCCTCCATGGTACAAAGCAGACGATAGCGACACGGCAGAATTGTATTCTTACTTTCCGGAAAATCCTCTTCCACGAACTCTGAGCCCCAGACTCTTCAGGAACTTGATGTTTTGACGTCTGAGCTCTCCGGAAGGTGTGCGACGACTGCTCGCCTCCCGACATGTCGGCTCTATTTTATAACTCCGTCCGACTTTAGTTTCAAAAACGATACCCGTTACGATTTCACGTGCAGTCTTATCGTTACCACTTCACCTTGGAAATTAACCAATCTTCCGTCTTGATCGACTAGTCTGAGCTGAAGATGATCTATTGCTTGAACGGTGATCGGGAGGTAAATGACGTTCGATGGTACTTCTATGATCTTATATCCAGGTGGGACGACGGGGAAAAATTCGTGAATGGTGTGCACTCGTTGTCCGTTGAGGTACGCACCCGTAGTGACGTTGCACTCGACTCGTAGGGAGTTCACCTTGAGAATAGCCACAGGCAAATCAGATGTGTGTGTAACATCTGCTTCAAGGGTGCGTGGAGTGAAGCCCAACAGTCGACCGATAGAGTCGGAGGGCTTAAAATTTATCTTACGATTGCACTTGATTTCGCTACACAGCGTATTGTTGTTTGCTCGCAGGTTGATGGAGATGTTACGATCTGCTAATACTTTTTGCACATAACTCTCGATGTCCTCAATTTCGTAGCTTCCGGTGGGTTTGGTTATGACTTCACTTCCGTCGATGTGAAGCTTGTTGTTACCCTCATCGATGTTGGGAATCGAGTTAAAGGTTAGCAACTCGACAAGTCCTAACGTGTAATTTTTGCACGGTGATAGCTCGATGGGTGGGAAATAATAGGCTTCTAGTACGGGTGACGTACCCGATAATGTTAACGTAAAAGAATCACCCATGATGATCCGCGCTCAACTGATGTTTTGCGTGACGGAGGAAAGCGTTTTATAGCAGTCCGCCGAGGAATTTGAGGCACAGATGTCCGCACACCACCGTATCATAGTCTTGATATTTTTTATGATTATACATTACAATGCTACCACCACCGAGGTATGTCATTAGATCTTTGGGTGGCTGTAAATCACCAAAGCTATCAAAGTAAAGGACTTTGTTGTTTTTCTTTCTGTACGCAACCCAGTGTGGACCAGAACCTTCTTTATTGTCAAGATTCACTATGGCAGCTTCGTACTTCCTGGGTCCACCTCTCGGCATTTCGTTTCTCATGTACACTCCGCGAAACCCAGGAATTTTCATGATCTTAGCGTACTTCAGCAGATCGAAATCGGTGAGTGCTCGGTGTGGTAGCCTTACGTGTTTTTTGAATTCAACTGAAGACCTAAACCTTTCTTGTAGGGTTTCAGGTACAGCCCCTTTCCCAAAGCGATCGCCTCCATAGCCTCGTTGTGACGTTGTCGCTCCTGTAATTCGCGTTTTGCTGCGCTTGCCTCGTTCACCACTTTTGCAATACCAGCTGCCCCACCGGCTAGAGCTCCGGTAGCACTCAACCCCGCGAATAGAGGTATGAGAAAGGGTAAGAAACCTCCAATTTTGGCCGGTATGGGAAGGATGCGTGGAGTTTGCACCTTGTTCCGACCACCCGCATTTTTTACAGCTTCGCATGCCCCTTTGAGAGCCGCCTTGACGGGGCTGGCACTGTTCGATCCCATGGGAGCTCTTGCCGCCTTTACTATTTGTTTCAATGAGATTTTTTTCTTATCGCAAGTTTTTTTCTTTCGCATACCCATGCCTAACTTCCTTTTCGCTTTCATGGCGCTGGTCACACCCCAGGCGGCTGCCTTTTCCGTAACGCTTGCGTCTTTGGCGAGAACGCGGTGCCAGGCCTTCTCCGCGAGTACTTTGTCCGCCTCGTGTCGAGCAGCAAGATTATCCCGATCTTTAGAGTAGGCGATGTCGTGTTCCTTGCACGCAGCGTCGAGAGGATTGATGCCCGGATCACCGCGTGCGAGTCGCGACTTCAGTTTTGTTCCAGGGCCGCAGTACTGGTAGCCCGGTATATGCAATTCAATGGGAAGTTTGTTGATGATTTTGTTGAGAAGACCTTTCCCCCTTGGTCGCTTGCGTTCTCCGTCACGTTTATGTACGATCATGGTTCCAGCACAACTGACTCAAATCCAATAAATAGCGAGCATTTATAGTTTCGGAGGCAGTCAAGATACGTCGGTGGAAAGCGCTCATTGGTTGCACCTCTCACGTTGGTCGGCCATCATGAAGTTCAAAGAGCAAAGTACCAAATTACCGATAATCAATTTCGACAAACTGACACAAGCAAATGTGAAGGAGCGGGGGAAACGTCACGGTCCGCTACTACCGAATAGCGTGCGCGCAGTGATTTGCGGAACGTCCAATTGCGGCAAGACCAATACCCTCTTATCTCTGATCACACATCCGAATGGTCTAAAATTTGCAAACATCTACGCTTATTCAAAATCGCTCAACCAGCCCAAGTACCAGTTTCTCAAAAAGCTCATCGATTCGGTCAAGGGTGTTGGATTTTTCCCGTTCAGCGAACACGAGCAAGTGATCAGACCGGAAGACGCGCGACCGAACTCTCTCATGATTTTCGATGACGTGGCCTGCGAAAAACAGGATAACATCAGAGCCTTCTTTTGTATGGGAAGACACAACGCGGTCGACTGTTTCTATCTTTGTCAGACTTATGCTCGTATTCCCAAACACCTTGTACGTGACAATGCTAATATGGAAAGAATTAGTCGAATACGGTCAATTTTCTTGTAGAAATTTTATTTCTTCACATAAAGTGACGTTTCGGCTGGCGAACGGCCGGCCATCCTCAGACTGTAAAAACCAGAGTCTCAGGTACAAGTTTACAAAAATATTTAATTAATAAATTATTCAACTAGGTTTACAGAAGTTACTAAAATTTAGTTAAAATTATTTGACTAGGTTTACATAAGTTACTAAGACTATTTTTCAAAGAAAAGACAAGTAGGTATTTAAGCAGGTGGTAGCATAGGTTAGGTTTACACGTGGTGGTAGGTTAGGCTTAAACGTTGTGTGAGAAAAAATCTAACACAAGAAATCTTTTTGTAGAGACTATGTAACGAATTAAATTACCTACATCGTGAATAGATGTAATAGCTGAGAAATAGTTATTAGAATTACCTTAAACGGACATTCCTCAACGCATGAGATGTTATACTTGCGAAGTGCTGACGGGAAGTGATTCAAAAACTTACAAACATGGCGAAGGTAGAACAAGAAAGGCAACCCGCATGTTAAAATAGTTAGATGAACTAGTTAGATGTGTATATCTAAGTAGATTTAAGGATATCGAAGTATAAATGACTTAGATTTTGGATGTCAGTCCTTTTGTTACACGCAGTGTTACCATGTTTTGTAATTTGAATCATTTCCTTAATCAATCTTTTTTTGAGATTACTTTCTGTGTTCAGTATTGTAGTGTTGTCGAAATCAAATTTATGATGGTTATAGAGAGAGTGAGCAACAAGCGCTGATTTGTCAGGGTCTCTCGTTTTTAGATCTGATTTATGTCCTCTGATTCTATTTTTTAAATGTTGTGATGATTGGCCAATGTAGCAAGCACTACAATCTGAACACGGAATCTTATATATAGTATAAGTTGTATCGTCTAACGGAGTCCTAGATTTTAAATTTGAAAATAGTCCACCAATGTTGTTGACAATTCTAAAAGACGTGTGAATTCCTTCTTTGCTAAGGATAGCTTTGATTTTTTCAGACAAACCTTTGATGTATGGAATGGAGCCTACAGTTTTTTGTTCATTGATTGAAGGTTTTTGATAATGACTAGAGTTATACATTTTGTGAATTCTTTCTTTTTTCACCTCATCAATAAGATGTTCAGGAAAGCCATTGTCTCTGAGTGCTTTGGAGACTATTCTTATGTTCTCTTTTCTGAATTTAGGATGCGCCAATTTTAAGCAGCGGTCAAAAAGTCCTACTGCTACACTTCTTTTGTATTGGTAAGGGTGATCAGAATTAAAACTCAGGTATCTTCCAGACCAAGTAGCTTTCCTGAACCAATTAGTGATGAGGTGATCAGAATCTTTGATTACATAGGTGTCGAGAAAACTGATACTGTTGTTATTTTCCAACTCTGAAGTAAAATTGATATGCGGATGAAAATTGTTAAAGCTGGTCAAAAGTAAATCAACGTTATCCTTATGGACGGAAGTTATGATGTCATCAACATATCTTTTGTAAAAAGGTAATTTGAAAGGTAGATATCTGATAACCTTTTGTTCTAGGAGTTCCATGACTAGATTAGCAGCCACAGGGCTAATAGGTGAACCCATTGCGACGCCAAAGATCTGTTTGTAATGTAGGTTGTTGTATGTGAAGTAGGTGGAGTTTAGGCAAAGTTTTACCCCTTCAATGAGATCATTTTTCTCTAAGGTGGTGTGTTCTTTGATTAAGCTCCAGTTCTTGCCAACCGCCGCTAGCACCAGATTGACTGGAATATTGGTGTACAAAGAAGTTACATCTAGAGAAATGAGCACATGCTCAGGTGGTAATACAACCTCTTTTATCTGTTGTACGAACGACCAAGAATCCTTGACGTGGTATTGAGTTTTTCCAACAACATTGGTGAGAATAGAAGAAAGAAATTTTGACAGATTATAAGTAGGTGAGTTGATATTAGATACAATAGGTCTTAAAGGCACGTCTTTTTTATGAATTTTTGGTAGAAAATATAATTTAGATGCAAGAGAATTGTGTGATTTTAATTGCCTGCTAAGAGAACTAGAGATGGAACCTTTCTTTTCCCATTTGGAGACAAGTTTGTTGACAGCAGTTTGAGTGACTTTAGTGGGATCTTTTTTCAAAATTTCATATGTTTTGTTGTCATTTAGTAAGTTTTGAGCTTTGGTTTTTTTTCAAAAAACTTGAAAAATTAGAAAGTTCAAACTGTACTTCTTACGAGACTCCTAAGAATTGGCTTATAAACCTTAGTGATAAATCTATTCCCTCACCGGTGGAAAAACTCCTAGCCATGGGTCCTAAACATTCAATTCCTACATTCAATAAGTCTCACATAGAAGAAATAGTATGCTCAACTGAGATGGCTATCTCAAGCAAAGACAATACTACCAAAGACATAGTTAGAGCTAAGGTATCTAATACTATCTCGAATCATTTTCGTCGCAATAATCCTAAAGAAAGGTCTCTTCCTACTGTCTCTAATCTCAAGGTAACACAAGAATTCTTAAAAAATAACAAGGACTTGGTTGTCACTAGAGCTGATAAAGGCAACGTCACAGTGGTTATGAATAGAGTTGATTTTGATTCCAAAGCTCAAAACTTACTAAATGACAACAAAACATATGAAATTTTGAAAAAAGATCCCACTAAAGTCACTCAAACTGCTGTCAACAAACTTGTCTCCAAATGGGAAAAGAAAGGTTCCATCTCTAGTTCTCTTAGCAGGCAATTAAAATCACACAATTCTCTTGCATCTAAATTATATTTTCTACCAAAAATTCATAAAAAAGACGTGCCTTTAAGACCTATTGTATCTAATATCAACTCACCTACTTATAATCTGTCAAAATTTCTTTCTTCTATTCTCACCAATGTTGTTGGAAAAACTCAATACCACGTCAAGGATTCTTGGTCGTTCGTACAACAGATAAAAGAGGTTGTATTACCACCTGAGCATGTGCTCATTTCTCTAGATGTAACTTCTTTGTACACCAATATTCCAGTCAATCTGGTGCTAGCGGCGGTTGGCAAGAACTGGAGCTTAATCAAAGAACACACCACCTTAGAGAAAAATGATCTCATTGAAGGGGTAAAACTTTGCCTAAACTCCACCTACTTCACATACAACAACCTACATTACAAACAGATCTTTGGCGTCGCAATGGGTTCACCTATTAGCCCTGTGGCTGCTAATCTAGTCATGGAACTCCTAGAACAAAAGGTTATCAGATATCTACCTTTCAAATTACCTTTTTACAAAAGATATGTTGATGACATCATAACTTCCGTCCATAAGGATAACGTTGATTTACTTTTGACCAGCTTTAACAATTTTCATCCGCATATCAATTTTACTTCAGAGTTGGAAAATAACAACAGTATCAGTTTTCTCGACACCTATGTAATCAAAGATTCTGATCACCTCATCACTAATTGGTTCAGGAAAGCTACTTGGTCTGGAAGATACCTGAGTTTTAATTCTGATCACCCTTACCAATACAAAAGAAGTGTAGCAGTAGGACTTTTTGACCGCTGCTTAAAATTGGCGCATCCTAAATTCAGAAAAGAGAACATAAGAATAGTCTCCAAAGCACTCAGAGACAATGGCTTTCCTGAACATCTTATTGATGAGGTGAAAAAAGAAAGAATTCACAAAATGTATAACTCTAGTCATTATCAAAAACCTTCAATCAATGAACAAAAAACTGTAGGCTCCATTCCATACATCAAAGGTTTGTCTGAAAAAATCAAAGCTATCCTTAGCAAAGAAGGAATTCACACGTCTTTTAGAATTGTCAACAACATTGGTGGACTATTTTCAAATTTAAAATCTAGGACTCCGTTAGACGATACAACTTATACTATATATAAGATTCCGTGTTCAGATTGTAGTGCTTGCTACATTGGCCAATCATCACAACATTTAAAAAATAGAATCAGAGGACATAAATCAGATCTAAAAACGAGAGACCCTGACAAATCAGCGCTTGTTGCTCACTCTCTCTATAACCATCATAAATTTGATTTCGACAACACTACAATACTGAACACAGAAAGTAATCTCAAAAAAAGATTGATTAAGGAAATGATTCAAATTACAAAACATGGTAACACTGCGTGTAACAAAAGGACTGACATCCAAAATCTAAGTCATTTATACTTCGATATCCTTAAATCTACTTAGATATACACATCTAACTAGTTCATCTAACTATTTTAACATGCGGGTTGCCTTTCTTGTTCTACCTTCGCCATGTTTGTAAGTTTTTGAATCACTTCCCGTCAGCACTTCGCAAGTATAACATCTCATGCGTTGAGGAATGTCCGTTTAAGGTAATTCTAATAACTATTTCTCAGCTATTACATCTATTCACGATGTAGGTAATTTAATTCGTTACATAGTCTCTACAAAAAGATTTCTTGTGTTAGATTTTTTCTCACACAACGTTTAAGCCTAACCTACCACCACGTGTAAACCTAACCTATGCTACCACCTGCTTAAATACCTACTTGTCTTTTCTTTGAAAAATAGTCTTAGTAACTTATGTAAACCTAGTCAAATAATTTTAACTAAATTTTAGTAACTTCTGTAAACCTAGTTGAATAATTTATTAATTAAATATTTTTGTAAACTTGTACCTGAGACTCTGGTTTTTACAGTCTGAGGATGGCCGGCCGTTCGCCAGCCGAAACGTCACTTTATGTGAAGAAATAAAATTTCTACAAGAAAATTGACCGTATTCGACTAATTCTTTCCATTACAATCTACGCTCACGAACCACTCCAAAAATGCTAATATGCTAATACTTTTCCGACAAGATGAAATGAATTTGAAACATATATACGATGATCACGTCAACACGGATATGGCCTTCGCGCAGTTCAGAGAACTGCTGTGCTCAGCTGTGCTCAGCCTGTTGGAGCGATAATAAACATGGTTTCGTGATGATCGATAAAGATAGCGATCTCAACGGGGGTAGGTATCGCAAGGGTTTTGACTGCTTCGTAACCATAAATATGAGGAAAGTGTTGTGACGACAGCAGTTATATGTCAAACTCAGAAGCATCAACATGCAGAGTGCTGATTTTCATCAACAGAAAGATGCGTTGCAGCAAATTGCAAAAGCGAGCGATGCTATTCGCCGCAAGCATAAAATGCTGAAGATGGGTCGGGATACCAGCGAAAAGGCTATGATTGAAGTTTTCAAACCTGTAACGGCACCTCTTCAGCAGCTGGTGAATCAGTCACTGAAACAGGAGACTATCAAGAGTGAAATTCAAGAGACGTCTACGAAACGGGAATTCCCGCAAAGGACCACGCGGGAGTCGGCTGAGTCTTTTGTAACGGCTGACGAAGAATCCTCCGACGAGAATGAACCTGTTACCCCCTTGGAGCGTGAATCTTCCACCGATGGCAATGATTTACCTCAAACGTATCTTCGAATGTTCGAAACAAACGAAGCGAAAGCCTTGGATACTTCGTACGGTGTTCGTAGATTGAAGAATAACGTTTTAAAGATTGGCAACTCTGAATTGACTTTTGACAACGATATCATTCGTATTGGAAGCACGAATTATCAAAAAACACCAGGCTTGCTCGAACTACTGTTCAAAAAGTCACCCAATGACACCATAGTGAACCAGGCTGATTTGGAGAATTACAACAAAATCGTGTTCAACACAAACGCGCATCGAAAGTATTATCGTAGTGATACGGCTGTTCGTTCTGAAAATAGCGATAAATTCAGAAAAATTATCTCTAAAATTCCCACCTCTGTGAGAGAGAAGAAGGGTGAAGCCTTACCGCGCTTCAAAATTGTCATAGGTAAGAAGAGCGGAATGGATTACGTGTATTGGGACGATCCCAATGAGCTAGTCGAACGACTTCGATTGCTCTACGCGTCTCAGGCGGCCGGTAACACGAGTCACTCCAATGAAATTATTTCCGTCATTGAGGAGTTGCGTGAGGCTAGAATTATATATTAGACTCTTGAAACAATTGTCATAGCTCAGTGTTAAAATGAGCGTTGACGTGTTTGGTAGGCAATTGACGAGGATGAAGAGTCTGTCGGGAAACCGCGGTCCTCCCGGTTTTGGCTTCAAAATAACCCTCGACGGACAGTACGACATGGATAACAAGAGATTGAGCAACCTCGCGGATCCTGTGGAACAAAATGATGCAGCCTCCATAAGAGTGGTGCAAAGCGCTGTACGGCAGGAAGCTCTACTCTTAGGTAGGAGGATCGAATCTCTGGAAAACCTTGTCACTCACCATTCTCAACTCATTTCACAACTGGAAGAGAAGCTGACAACATCGGAGAAAATCAACGATAGTGAAAACAATTTCATGATAAGAAGCCTGGAATCGAGCGTGAACGCAACTCTGAATCGTCTCGAAGCGGATAACAAAACCGGACAAGACTTGGCAGTTCATAATTCAGGAATAATAGTGCGATTGGACGAGCGTTTGACCAGACTGGAGGATGGAAGACAAAAAGCTGACGTTGGTGGAGGAACTTCATAGACCCGCACGAAGAAATTATCCGCGTCGCCGCGTCATCATGCGAGGAGTGGATGAGACCTGGCAGGCTGATCTAGTGGATATGATTGCTTATGCGAAATATAACAATGACTACAAATACCTACTGACGATCATAGATATTTTTTCAAAATTTGCCTGGGCAGTGCCGATTAAGACCAAGAGTGGAAAGGATGTGACAAATGCTATGAACTCTGTTTTCAAAAAGGGTCGCGTACCGAAAAAATTGCATGTTGATCGCGGTACAGAATTTTATAACACCGAGTTCAAGACTCTCCTACAAGGATACGGTATTACGCTATATTCAACCTTCAGCAACCTGAAAGCATCGATTTGCGAGCGTTTCAATCGTACGCTGAAAAGTAACATGTGGAAGCGTTTTTCTCTCCGAGGAAATTACAAGTGGATAGATATTGTACCGGATCTGATGCTGACTTACAACAACACCAAGCACCGTACAATTGGAATCAAACCGAGTGAGGTTACAGCTCAAAACGAAAAGACCCTCTTGCGCAACGTATACGGAAAATTTCAAGTTAATCAAACACGGAAGAAGAAGTTCAATCTCGGTGATAAAGTTCGGGTTAGTAGGAATAAACATACGTTTGACAAAGGTTACACACCCAACTGGACAACTGAAATATTTACTATAAGTAAGATAGTGAATACTGATCCTGTCACATACAAACTCGTCGACTATCAGGATCAACCGATCGAAGGCGGCTTCTACGAAGAGGAACTCTCCAAAGTGAAACACCCTGATGTTTACCTGGTGGAGAAAGTGCTGCGGAAGCGTGGCAGTAAACTGTTTGTAAAATGGTTAGGTTTTGATAATTCACACAACAGCTGGATAAATAAAGCGGATATGTAATTTTTTATTCAATAAAGATACATAAATATGCAATACATGTTGAGTTTATTCATTTACGGTAACCCCATGGTACGGTATCGGTAGTGTTGGGGAGAATAACCCTCTTGTCATCGCACCAACTGAGTGCTATTTTCTTTTGTAATATGGTATGAACCTCATGTTTCTTACTTCTAATGAGGTACTGAGATTTAACTAAAATTTGATGTTGCATGAGACACTTTTTGTAATCATCGAACATGATTGTTCTCAACGTCGCCGCCTTAATACCTTTTGCTCGCTTTTGCTCTTTATCCTCCTCCTCAAAAATTTTAAAAGTATACAATTTCGCTCGTAATCCTATAAATTCTTTCATAATCTTCCCGTTACATTCATCCTTCATTAAACCTACCACCTTCTTATTCGTTAATGGGATTCCATAGATATTATCAGGCGGGTAATCGGATGTATCGAATTTATGTAAATCACGTTTGATGTATTCGTATATGTCCGGAACAGTGAAGTGATACAGAAGACTATCTGTATCCGTGTACAATAACTTTGATCGATCAGCAAAGGTACGTTTCACGTAGTTGTAATGAAAATCGTAGATGAAGATCTTAGATAGATCGAGGATGGAAAATCCAGCGTAAATGGGTTTATTAAAGTGTATTTTAACCCGACTGAGCTCGATAATTACTATATCATTATCAAATATGGTACAGCTGTGAAAATTCGGTTTTGCGATGAGTGCTTTCGCTCCGTACCTCCCCTCCCACCCTGTCACTAATCTAACATCTTTTTGCTTTCTTACATTCTCCATAGTCTTACCAAATACCGCATTATTCATCAATTTGAAGAAATTCTTTTCAAACTCGTTATTGGACTTTTTTCTCAATTCAGTGTTCAGATCTATGTACGGTTTCAACCATGGAGATTGTTCAAATTTTAAGACTCTATGAATTTCCGCTAACTTCATTCCCAGACCTATTGTTTCAAATTCTGGTAGTGAACAACGTATTTATTTTTCGGAAAAAGAGTAGTCATTAATTTAGAATTTTTACTGCGCGTGGGTGTATAGTGTTCGGGGCAAAGAGGTAGATCCTTGTGTGTCTCGTGAAGTTCCAAAGGATACTCCAAGTCTACCTCAAGAATGTATCCGACAGGTGAATCATCGGGAATATTACAAACATCAATTGACTCGTATTCCCACTGGAAAGATCCACGAGGCAAGTACTGACTCATCGCTCCACCGTACAAATTGTTTACATCGAAGTACATGAGGTAGGATTCCTCTTTGCTGGAATCAAAGTCCTTACCCATATATCTGTTATTACTCTCAGCGTGCCGGTTCGAGCACTGAGCTACACCACCTCGAATCCCTTTTTGGATAAACAAAAGCATCTCCACATCGGTGAGGAGTTCTAGCTCAACGCCCGTAGACTTGAGCATCGCGTCGAAGGCGAGTCCAGGAGCGGTGTAATAGTGCAGAGGATCCAGGCTATACGTAGAATGACAGTTGCGACGAAAATTTTCAAAAATATCCGCTAGGAGTAGAACATCCGTTTTCAAATATAAATCAAAGTATTCACCCAGCGTATTAATATTAAACGTGTCCCAGACTTTTATTGCATGTCGATAATTCACTTCCGAGACGTTAGTGTCGTTCAATTTTGAATAGAATTTTTCAATTGGTGGTAATTTTTTTTCATCAAGCTTTGCCCAACTATTTACATATTCGTAGGGAAATACCCCCTTTCTCGTAAGTAATTCGAATTCCTCTGCGCTATTACACAACCTTCGTACAATTGTTTTATCATTGTTATTCAGATACGATGCCAGTTTGTCTAAACTACTTGCCATAAACCTACACGAATCGATAAATCGTAGGCTTACATTTGTATCTTCAATCTTTTTTGTAAAGGAAATGTACCGTTCTTTGTTGACCGGGAGAAGATTCAATTCACCGTCGAACAGTATAGCCAAAGCTTTGATTAAGAAGTGTGAATCATAGCCGGACAGATTGTGAAAAACTACTGGAATAATATGCGATGATTTATCATTCAAATTACAGCCCGGATGCGCTACACCGCGGTACTTGCCTGTGAAATGACAATGATCGCGATGTTTCTCATCCATTGGAGTGAATGGTTTCTCACAAATATGACATATTTTAGTATTATTCAAATCTTGTATTTCCTCACTAGTGAGTTGCATCGGCACGTTTCTTTTTAGATAAAAATTTGTTAATTCTGCCAATTTTTGTAATTCACTGACGAACCATTGGATGCAATCGGGATTACGTTTGATTTCAAATTTTGAGAGAGAATCGTCGAAGGTACAGTGTAGATAATACGCTGTACTATGCGGAATATGCTTTTCGTACAAGGTTTCATTTTCCGTCGGCTCAAGGATACACTCTATATCAGCGTATACGACGAACGGTACAAACTCCTTATATCTATAATTTCTAAAACTTAAGATCTTATCTTCTTCTTTCGGCAATATCATCTTACACTTGTTTATATTTTCACAATCTTGTTTATGTCTTTCGTATGAGGCTTGAACTTGGAAATGACATAGACATCTATCACACAGATATTTCGCGCTTTTATGCTTCGACAGTTGTGAACTTAACAATCTAGATAGATTTTTGATCCAAGCAAAGTGGAAAACGAGCTGATCATTGATTTCTATGCAACTATCTATAGCAATAAGGTGGATCGTAGGTTTAACTGACTTATTTTTACTCAAATACAGGGGTACTATTTCACTAGGTAATCTCGATTCGGTTTCCACACCGTACACGTTAATTGATAGACAATTGATTCGTTCAAATTTCGAAATATCTTTGAGAGTTATAGGAAACTTGATACCCTCACAGTTGAATATCGTGCTGTGATGGGGATAAGAACTTGTTCGATCAACATGATTATCTGCGGGATAGAGAGCTGCAGCGATAGCCCACAGAAAGCAGAATTCGTCCCTGTTCTTGACGTTCACCACAGCCTTCTTCTTCTGTATATCCGGAGGTAGATCCACGTAGGTAGATAAACCTCCACGTAGCGGCTCGTACCGATTGATATAAATCATTAGGTTAACAATTTCGATTAATGTCCAACCCGAGTCCTGCTCTTGAAAATCCTCAACTTTCACCAGGAGACGATCGATCAAATTCTCATCGAACCATCTCTTAATATCCGTGGCTGGAAGGATAACTTCATTTTTTGTGTTGAAAAATTTCATCTCTTCGACGGTTTCAGAGTTTTTCAGAATGGAAAACTTACAAGCCAGTATACCGTTCACTTTCAGATTACCTCGTTGCTGTAGAGAATTCTTTAATCGCATGACAGCTAAGGTATTTGAATCCTGCAAAAAAGATCTCAGATCTTTGTGACGTAGATTTATAACAACACCAGTGCGTATTCGACCTTTAAATACAGATTCCAAGTCCCTCCACTGAACTCTGTCTTTTATCCTTCTCCGCGATCTTCCGATACCTTGACCACTTCGTTGTTTATCTTTGAATTTCTCACCGAACGATTGGAGTATGGATACTGTTGTAACGATTCTGTGTCTTTCTCCAACAGAAAGAGTAACTGTTCGCAAGATTTTATTTAAGAGTCTGATATTACGATTACACAAATTTTTCCATCGCTCGATTTGATGAGATGACGCACCGTCCAACAGTTTATAAGCACTTTCTATAATATTGATCAACTTCAAGCACGTTTCCGCATCCATTTCTGAGTCTGCAACTCACTTCAGAGGTACACAGATGAAATTTTTTTAAATTTTAATATTAATTGTTGAACACCCCGACTTTCAGAAAAAAATCGGTATAGTAAAAGATTTATTAATGATTTTACAAATAAAGAAATTCACACTTGTTATATTGCCCACCGAGGTACCGTAAGCGTAGACGACCTTCCGCAGCAGCAGTTTTATGAAATTCTAACTGATCCTCGTCACTGTTGAATAGCTCGGTTACTCTGGATGGTAGAAACATCATAAAACTATCCTCCATCTCCACCATGACTTTAGGACCAAATCTGGTGTCAACAGATTTGAACGATGAAACTTTATAATCTTTCCCAACCTCCAGCTCTGATATTTTCTTCGTAGGTAAGAAGTCATCCATGCGACAAACGTTGTTTATTTTTTCAGAAGCCATTTTTTAATAAAATTCAAGACAGACACCAGTTTTCAAGAGTATACACCTTCTTGCACGACTAAAATTCGAATAACTGAAAATCGCTATGAATACACCATTTTATAGGGAAGCGAATTTAAAATGTGTGCGTACGTGCTCCTATATTCCTGGAAAAGCTTATTATGCGAATGAATTATTTCGAAAGTTTCTTCGCTCTACATTCGTTCTTTACGTGGCAATTAAATAGTGGATTCAGTTTATGTAGATTTCGATACCGTTAGTAATACCTAATATGTAGGTACTATATCGTTAATGTTCGTATATCTCTATAGAATTTAACGTCGAGCCATTCATGTTCGCTCAAGATAACGCGCATTCGTATTGTTTAATATATTCGAATATTATATATACAGCTTGGCCTACGTTTATTTTTTCTTCCTAGTTTATCTAAGTATCAGCTATCGGTAACGTTCCACTCGAGTGTATATGTGATACTCCATAAAGTAATTATATGTGACGAATACTTCTAAGTAAGTATATGTATATATATATATTGTAACTTATTGTTTATGTTTCACCAGCTGAAGGCCGGTGAAATTAAACAAGTTCGCGTGAGTTGTTTGTCACGGGTATGATTTTGGAGCTCCTCTGGGGAAAGTTGAAAAAACCCTTAATTGACCCTAATGCAGACTCAGGATAGGTGTTAAACTACCGTCGCTGCCTCCCTACAGACTTGGGATATGTTTTAACTTTTCACACTCGGGTACCAATGATAGCTATACCGTCGCTGTATAAGTCAAACGCACCGAAGCTGCCTATTACAGACTTGGGATATGTGTGTTCTAGTGATGGCGATATTTTCCAATTGTATCGATATTTCGTATCGATACGTATTGATGGTCAGTGTATCGATACACATAGAATATCGGCAGCGAAGTATCGATATCATCGGTATCGATACTTATTATGGAAATAAAAACCAACAATAAAAACGAATTCTTTATTCGAATGTGATTTTGCACAGAAGGTTATCGGGACATTGGTTACGCAAAGTGAATTCTATAATATTATTATTTAGATATAGTTTTTTTATTCGCAATAAAAATGTTTAACATAATAAATTCAATATGACAGTTTAGCTTTTTCTCGCCCGAAATATGTTATATAATCGCATTAAGGGGAGGTACCTGAGTAAACAGCGAGAAAAATAGGTAAACTTCGGGAATTTTTATCTCAAAAACCAATGTTCCGATTGAATCCAGGTTTTTTTCATTGGAAAATATGTACATTGAGGTATGTTCAGGAATTTTTTTGAATGAATTCGTTGACTCGTTGTTGTGTCGGCGTCAGACGTGTTGTTCCTTGACATGGCTTGCGGTGCCAAGGATTCCGGGCAAGCGATTGATCTGAAACATAAAAACTTAACGGATTCCTGAAATATAATGTAAAAACCAGTCCGCTACGTAGGGGTTTTCCATTTGATTGAACCATTGCTTTTTTATGCAACCAAAATCGTCGGAAATTGCGAACGAAAAACGAAGAATAAATCAAAACGGTCGCAATTCCGTCAATAATGAAAATTTCAAAAAAATCCTACGTAGCGGACTGCTTTGTATATTGTATTTCAGGAATCCGTTAAGTTTTCATGTTTCAGATCAATCGCTTGCCCGGAATCCTTGGCACCACAAGCCATGTCAAGGAACAACGCGTCTGACGCTGACCACAACAACGGCGCTTCCAGTCAACGAATTTATTCAAAAAAATTCCTGAACATACCTCAATGTACATATTTTCCAATAAAAAAAACCTGGATCCAATCGGAACATTGGTTTTTGAGATAAAAATTCCCGAAGTTTAGCTATTTTTCTCGCTGTTTACTCAGGTACCTCCCCTTAAACGCAACGGTTGTATCGAACTTCGATATCTGTGGGTTGAGTATCGATACTTGCAAATATCGGCCCATGAAATATCGATACAAAATATCGATATATCGATTGAAAATTATCGATATTAAGAATATCGATACTGTATCGCCCATCACTAGTGTGTTCCCAGACTCAGATACCAATTATAGCTGTATCGTCGCTGTACAACCCACTCACCGAAGCTGCTTGTTAGCTAAGAATGATTTTAAGTTATTGAAGTAAAGCTAAGTGCTTGTGCTGGAAATTATGAATGAAAAGAAACAGGTTATAAGAAAATAGGTAAACGAAAATCAGATTCGAGGTTATGCTATTAATTTGATCATATGATCGTCCTATTTATTTAATGATGGAAACCCTTGTTCCCCTGGAACATCTATTTACAAAATAATAATAATAATATGTGAAAACATAAGATAATAATGTGTGAATTTTGATGAAATGAAATGAAATGAAAGAATACAAGAATGGTTGGATGAATGAAATGAAATGATCTTATTCTACCTTAACCTACGCGCGCTTGCTCAATGTTCGGATTTGTTTGTTTGTTTTATTCTTTGATTTCTTTGTGAGTTTATCTGTTTGTTTTTCTGATTTTGCTTGATTTGATGCGTTAATATTTGTTTGTTTGAAATGCCAGTTGGCTAAGACAATTTCTTTGCTTGATTTTACGTTAATGATATAACACCAGTTTTAGATATCTATGAGTTTATAAGATTTTGCCCGCTTTTGGGTCTTTGTAAATTTATGCTCTATTCAATTCAATTGAGGTTCGAGTTTTACGTGAGGCCTATACTAACAAAGTTTTACCGCACGGCTGACACCAGCCCGTAATCGGGATACGCCCGATCAACGCGCTACCCTACTTGCACGAGCGCACACGTATTCGCACGCGCCCACGCGTTTGGATGGCTACCAGTCACTTACTGGTCGAAGCGAGACTACCTAAATCTCTACCGACATAAGCGAAGTCGGCACCCGAGCTGTTGTGTAACGCAGCTCACACGCCAGGACTTTAGTCCTTACCCCGCGACTAGGGGTCGTTCAATAAATCACTGCCCCCTCGAGTCCAACGCCTAATTGCGAAACTCACCACTCCGAAGAGTGTGGGCTGATGTTTCGCCCCGAGGTACCATTGTTAGTCATATGACAACCCTTTGAATGGTCACGGCCGGCCCCGGTTTTACCGGAGACCTCCCAGTAAGTAGGCAGACTGGTCGCTACCCACTAGCCACTAGTCGGGGTGCTATCCGAAAGGTAACACCAAATAATGGTGCACCTCGGCATGCTAGGGTTATCGCCAGAGCCGCGTCGGTGAACCAACGAAAGGGGCAGAGAGATCTCGCCCTCCGCCAACCAATCGCGGTTATTCACAGCCCCACCAACGAGAAGGTGCGGATGGACTTTCAGGAGTGCGTCCCGTGCCCAACAGGAGACACGGGCTGTTTGCCATCGCCGTTTCTGGATCCCTACTAACCCGTGGCCCTTGGCTCCAGCTTACAGCAGGCTGGAATGCACCGCCCACGAAAATGGCTGCAGGTTCTGGCATACTAAGACGATGGTTCACAATTATTCATCATGAAGGTAACACTCGAACTTCTTAATTTTTAGAGGAAGGTCTCAATCAATCAAGTCGAGTCAATTATTCTTTTTAGTCAAAATTGCCTGACGTTTCGGCAGTCATGTTCTGCCCTCATCAGAGGCTGTTTATTGAAAAAAAACAAAATATTACAGAAATTTAGTTATTTGACACATGTGTACATTAATTACATATGTTAAAAGTCTAATGATTAAAATACAGCTTACAGCAGATAATACAATGGAAGTCAAACATTTAATGAAAGTCGCATTTGAAACAAAGTAAACAAACGGATAAGACCTAATGACAATTCGTAAACAAAATTTTAATTACCTTAATAAATTGGTGTTAAGTGAAAAAACTTGGCATACTTATTATAGCCATTGTCACACCATTGTATGTAATTAATGTACACATGTGTCAAATAACTAAATTTCTGTAATATTTTGTTTTTTTTTCAATAAACAGCCTCTGATGAGGGCAGAACATGACTGCCGAAACGTCAGGCAATTTTGACTAAAAAGAATAATTGACTCGACTTGATTGATTGAGACCTTCCTCTAAAAAAAAAAAAAAAGATGGTTCACAATGTTGGGAACTATGCTTACACAAGCCGCCTAACCAGGGCAGCAATGGAAGAGGCATAGTTACTTCCGCCATTGACCACGGCTCTCTTGAATTTCTTCACGTTGACATTCAGAGCACTGGGCAGAAATCACATTGCGTCAACACCCGCTAGGGCCAATTTATGCTCTAAATGAGTGAGAAGTGAAATAATATGATACGAGTCGGTTGGCCGTTTTGGCACGAGTCCGCTGACTAGCCATGGTATGGCCGTCTTTTATATCTATTGTGACGTCATAATAGCTGAGCGCGTATGCGCGAACGCTGTTGCGCGCGATAATGCTACTATTCGCTCGTGATCACCTGGGTTACCGCACTATAGCTGTTTTGGCTAATTAGCTATAGTGTGAATTCGTTACAATATATTTTTTAAATGTATTGATGTGTACGACTTTTGGGAGCTTGCACACTACTCCGAAGGGATGCGTACTGACCTCATTCGTAACTCAAACGGCATAGAGGTAAGTTCTTTCAAATTGAAAAAGAAATATGAATCTACACGTTTCATTTTTTAGTGGATTACAGTGATTTTTAATTTATTGAATTCTTATTTCAGCGTTGACGAAACCTTTCAAGTATTCTGTTATTCATAAAAAGTAAGTATTTTCAAATTATTATAAATTGTTATTTACATCATTGTTTATCGTTATAGTTTTTTTTTTTTTTTTCATTCGTCATATTTTTTTTGATAATCATGCGATATAGAACGTCAACTCATCCTATTCAACTTTCTTTCTTTATCATAGTTTTTTTGAAAAAATAATATTATAATTTTACAGGCATGGAGAACAGAAATTTCGATGCTGTACCTGCAGAGGTCCTCATCCACGTCGATCCTCGGGATCTGTGGATGTACGAGTTGGTGGTAGACAGATACCTCCTCCACTGGGTAAGGGAGGGTATGGACCTTGGCTATGAAAGCGCTTATGATGAGGAGGAAGTGGAGGAGGAGCTGTCTGACACCGACTCGGACAACTCAGACGATGATGATCGGCCAGAGTTGGGGGCCATGTGGATAGGTTTTTTATGGCCAGATGATGAAGGTTACGGATCCTCGTAAGTTAATAACGTAATTTTTGAATACATAATTATATCGTTCAGTTAGTGATATTAGGAATGTCGTTCAGTTGTTGATATTAGAATATCTGTATGTTTCAGAGCGGATGACGTTGAGGGCTAGAAGCAAAACAAATCGGTCCTTTTCAGGACCATCAAATCGGTCCTTTTCAGGACCATCAAATCGGTCCTTTTCAGGACCACCAATACATATCCAAAAGCAATTGAACGTTTGGCGGTATCGTTTAGACACTCGACGGTCGGTAAGAGCGCGCGCGGAGGTAAAGTAGGCATCGACGATTGCGCATCGACCGTAAAAGTAGATCCTGATGACGACGTTATCGACCCTCAGAAAAAATCAGGTCGTAGAAATTCAGAAATCAGAAATTCAGAAATTCAGAAATTCAGCAGGTCGCATAAATTCAGATTTCATAAATTCGGACGCGAGGTGCGCACGTGATCGGGCACCCCCCCCTTGCGCGGTTGATCCCTTTTTTGTGGAAATCATCGATTACCGTTAGGGGGAGGCGGTACTCGCGGTCGTTAAAATTGTGAAAGGGGCGGTTCTAGCGGGGGTAGATTCCGTTAGAATTGCATTACCGGGGTAGATTCCGTTAGAAAGTACCCATTGAAAATTCTGAAATCTTCGATTACCGTTAGGGGGACGTCTTAGGGGGACGTCTTTGCAGCAAGTGGGAGGGGGCTTGACCAATCAGAACACAGGGGGTTTCTGCACCAAAATTTGTGACCTAGATTGGTCCAGAACCCCCCTTGCCTATCTACTCTCCCACCTGAAAACTTGGTGCCGAATTCGGAAAAAAAATTCTCCCTAAATCGGAGACCATGACAAAAAATATTTAGAGGTCGCTACCGAGGAATAAAGAAAACATCAATCATTTTCGATGTATCATTCATGATTGACTCATAAGCGAAAAAAAAAAAGTAAAAAAACAAAAAAAAAAAAAAAATTAACAAAAATGAAAAAATACCATGCTAATTTGAAAAAACTCGTTGCCGGTAGCGACCTCTAAACATTTTTTGTCATGGTCTCCGATTTAGGGAGAATTTTTTTTCCGAATTTGGCACCAAGTTTTCAGGTGGGAGGCGAAAAAAAAAATACAAGTTTAAAATGAACCACCCTAATGTGCACAGAAACCTGTGGAAAATGTCTGTCAAATTTGCTATGCGGGAATTCTTTCGTGCAAATTGAGTTCTGTAATTCTTGAAATCTTTGTTTCTGTGTTCTGATCAGTGTTGGGCAGCATTAATTACTTTCAGTAATTAATTACATTCAAATTACAAATTACAACTGTAATTAGTAATTGAAATTTTTCTAATTACAAATTACAATTGTAATTAGTAATTGAAATTTTTCTAATTACAAATTACAATTGTAATTAGTAATTAAAATTTTTCTAATTACAAATTACAAATCTAATTATTAATTGAAATTTTTCTAATTACAAATTACAAATGTAATTAGTAATTGAAATTTTTCTAATTACCAATTACAAATGTAATTAGTAATTGAAATTTTTCTAATTACAAATTACAAATGTAATTAGTAATTGAAATTTTTCTAATTACAAATTACAAATGTAATTAGTAATTGAAATTTTTCTAATTACAAATTACAATTGTAATTAGTAATTGGAAATTTTCTAATTACAAATTACAATTGTAATTAGTAATTGAAATTTTTCTAATTACAAATTACAATTGTAATTAGTATCGAAAAATCTTCTAATTACAAATTACAATTGTAATTAGTATCGAAAAATCTTCTAATTACAAATTACAATTGTAATTAGAAAATAAAAAATTTCTAATTACAAATTAAAAATGTAATTGAAAACATTTTTCGAGCTAATTACATTTCGAAAATGTAATTGAAACCATTTTTCGAGCTAATTACATTTCGGAAATATAATTTAAATCATTTTTCAAGCTAATTACAATAATTCTAAAATTTAATTATGCATTTTCAGTTCAACCATACGAGTTGATACAAGTATATGGGTGATTTCGAGCATATATGGGTACATCTGAGTATATATAGGGTATTTCCATTATATATCGGTATTTCCAAAATATATGGGTGATTTCGAGCGTATATGGGTACACCCGAGTATATATGGGGTATTTCTATCATACATCGGTATTGATTGATTGATTGATTAATATTTATTTATGCCTTGGAAGACCTTGAGGCAAATTACACCATTACAGATGTGACATAGTTTACAGAGCATGCTTACAGAGTTTTTATAAACATAATATAAAATAAAATAGATAGATAGCTAGGATAGTAGGATAAATTCAAATAGCAAAGTAGCATGAATATAAATTAATAATATAAATAGAAAATAGAAAAGACTAAAGATAGCTATTAATTAACCTAGATAAGAAGCGTACCAAGCATTCATGCGCAGCATAATATAGCCTAGGTGACCAATACCCCCAATCGCAGCCAGCAGAGCAATCAGGAGGATTCAACGTCAAGCGAAAATAAATACGCGAACAGACTACTTTTGAAAGTGCCAATAGATGGAGAAGAGATGATGTTAGCCGGTAAAGAATGCCAAAAGTACACGGCTGAGAGAAGAAGAGAATTCCTAAATATACAGGTCCGATGAGACGGCGTATGAAAGACAGCAGGAGAGGCCTGCCGCGAAGGACGAGAGCCATTTAACCTAGGACGAGTGAAAAGGTCGGACAAGTAAGCCGGCACAGCATTATGCAGAATGTTAAAGACCATTATGCCCAGGAAATATAGGCGCCGCGATCTCACTGAGAGCCATCCCAGCTGCCTGCGGTAAGGGGTAATATGCTCGTCGCGACGCAAATCAAAAACGAATCTTATTGCACTATTAAGTAGCCTTTGAAGCACGAGGTTTAGTTCACCAGTCAAGTCATTAAAAACAAGGCAGCAATAGTCAAGCAGGGGGAAGATGAGAGAGACAACAAGAGACGATCTTAGCTCACGCGACAGAGCATTACGATGGTGTTTAAGGCGAAGAAGTGAAAAATTGACTTTATTAGAAATAGTCATCACGTGACTACGCCAGGAAAGATTGGCGCTCATGGTGACCCCAAGGTTACGGACACTGCTAACGTAATTGATTGAAGTCCCAGCAACTGAGATAGGAGGCAGACCCGACAAGTCAATCCGGTTTATAAAAGTACCGCTACCTTGAATGAGGACCTTTGACTTGGCTAAATTGAGTTTTAATCCATTAGATCGAGCAAAGTCAGCAATGACGCCCACGTCATGAGCAATCCTCGCAATACCATCGGCAAGCTCAGAGGGAGGACAGGATAGGTAGATTTGGGTGTCATCAGCATAGATAAGGTGCTGAGAATGGAGTAGCTTGGCCCCGATATCATTGATGAACAGTGAAAACAGGAGGGGACCAAGTACTGACCCTTGCGGAACCCCGGATGACGTACTAAGCCAAGACGAACAAGCACCCTGAGAGTCAACGACTGCCTGGGAGCGACCGACAAGGTACGAAAAAACCCAACGTAGGGATCTTTCAGAGAACCCAATCCCCCTGAGCTTCTCAAGCAAGCGAAGATGCTCCACCGTATCGAAGGCTTTGCTGAAGTCAAAGAGAATCAAAATTGTAACGCATCTCTCATCCACACCCTGCCTGACATCATGGCAAAGACGCAGTAGCGCTGTTTGGGTGCTAAACCCCGCCCGGTAACCTGACTGCCGCGGATCTAAGATATTGTGCTCATTAATGTAACACAAGATTTGCCGATGAACAACCCTTTCGAAGAGTTTACCTAATTCGCAGAGGTTAGCAATTGGGCGAGTATCAGACGGAGAGCGCGGATGATTGGTTTTCAGGAGAGGACGAATAAAAGCACGCTTCCAACAAGACGGAAAGTGACCAAGCCTCAAGCAATGATTGAATAATGCCGCTAGCTCTGCAGAAAGCAAGGGAAGAGCCTGGTGAACGACAAAAAGAGAGATCTTGTCCGGTCCAGCAGCGTGCGAAGGTTTGGTGGAAGAGGTAATAAGCCGAGCAATACCCTCCGGGGTAACAGGTAAGAACTCAAACGGGGCCCGTCCTACCGGTAGTACTGGCATGGTAGACAACAATCCGGCGAGGTCATCTCGACTACACACAGGTGACACATTGGCAACGGTAACAAAAGAGACATTGAGCTCATTAGCAGAGAAAAAATTAAGCGGAGAAGCCGGACGAGATCTAATTAAGCCAAAGTTCGCCAGCTCCCTCCACAGTTTCGCAGGCTCAGTAATGGTAGTTAGTCTCCGGGAAATATAACTATTAGCCGCGTGCCGCAAATCATCCCTGAGTTCGTCGCGATAGAGACGGTACATTGCTAGCCCAAGTAGACTACCCGCGCGCCGAGCTTGCTTATACATATTGTTGCGAGTCCTTATCCTAGATTTGAGCCGATCAGTGAGCCAAGGAGCAGGTGGCCTGTTAACCCGGAAGGTTCGCAATGGCGCATGTACGTCGACCGAAGCGACCACAGAATCATTCAATTGGTCAATAAATCGCTCGATGTCATCAGCTACGGAGCGATCCGTTGGCGCATCAGGAACATTGACTAGCAGCTCATTCATTAGAGTGGTCAGAAAAGCATTTGCATCGAAACGCTTGAAGTCACGCCGAGAGATTACGCGATTCCGAGCACACTCAACCTCGAACTTGTAGGTAAGCTCGATCAAATCATGACCAATGATGAACGGAGCATCAGATTTAGAAAAGACGGATATTTTGTCGAGGTCATCAGCAATAAAGACATCAAGCCAGGAATCTGAGGTCTGTGTGTGATACGTGGCTTCAGATTCAACGAAGTGCAACGCCTGCGCTAGAACAAACTCGCGAAGGACGTAGCTTCAACATTAGCACTAAGTAAATTACAATTTAAATCACCCGAAATAATAACATTTTTATAAGCCGGAACTAGTCTACAGAATGTGTGAATAAAATCATTGAAAAGAAGCCCTTTGGGCCTCCTGTACATAGATATGAATAAAAGCGGTTGAGAATCGCCATGACGAATGTCAAGAATTAAAAACTCGGGTGAGTTAGTAAATTTACTCGGAGAAGCAGCTAAAACTCCCACTTTCAGTGAATTGTGGATGTAGCAAGCAACACCCCCGCCCCCTTTTCCCTCTCTATCGTTCCTAATAACGATAGAAAACTAATAATAATAATAATAATAATAAATTTTTATATATCTAAAGATATATGCAAAGATATATCTTTGGATATATCCAAATACATATCTAAGGATATATACTAACATATATTTTTGGAAATATGTCGGATCTATCTATTTTTGCCAAAAATTTATATGATTGGCATATACTAATATTTTTTATATCCTTCATATATCCTTATATATGAAGTCATACTAATGGGTCAGTACAAAATGTTGGTCAATCATATATGAAGTTTATATACAAACATATATGATCATTTTTCATATATGTTTCATATATCCTTATATATGAAGTCATACTAATGGATCAGTATAAAATGTTGGTCAATCATATATGAAGTTTATATACAAACATATATGACAATTTTTCATATATGTTTCATATATCCTTTTATATGAAGTCATACTAATGGGTCAGTATAAAATGTTGGTCAATCATATATGAAGTTTATATACAAACATATATGATAATTTTTCATATATGTTTCATATATCCTTATATATGAAGTCATACTAATGGATCAGTATAAAATGTTGGTCAATCATATATGAAGTTTATATACAAACATATATGATCATTTTTCATATATGTTTCATATATCCTTATACCGGGCTGATTTCTTGATAGTATACAGGTGACTGCGCATGCGCGAGTTTCGCCGTATGCTGAGGCAGGCTGGCCTCAAATACCACTGCGTGACGACTTTACCGACCAATGAAAATGAATTATTTGGCGCATGCGCTGTCACCTGTATACTATCAAGAAATCATCCCGGTATATGAAGTCATACTAATGGATCAGTATAAAATGTTGGTCAATCATATATGAAGTTTATATACAAACATATATGATAATTTTTCATATATGTTTCATATATCCTTATATATGAAGTCATACTAATGGATCAGTATAAAATGTTGGTCAATCATATATGAAGTTTATATACAAACATATATGACAATTTTTCATATATGTTTCATATATCCTTTTATATGAAGTCATACTAATGGATCGGTATTAATGTTGGTCAGTAGTAGGTGCCAGCCATGGCGAGTCATAACAAATGACGTCACGAGGTCAGTGACCGGGAGGGAGTGGGGAGTTGGCGTCAAAACAATGAGAGACAGCAGACTGTCCGATCCAAGATGGCGGCGCCCATACGCAATATTATAAACAAATATGGCGCCCGTTTTCCGATTTTTTCAAAATCCAAGATGGCTACTATTTTTTTTCAAAATCCAAGATGGCTACTATTTTTTCAAAATCAAATATGGCTACTATTTTTCAAAATCCAAGATGTCTGATCTAAGATGGCCCCGCCCATACAAACCAATATGGCGGCTTTTCCAAGATGGCTACTATTTTTTTCCATATTCCAATATGGCGACTGCTTTAAATTTCTCTCTCTTATACTAAATAATATCTAAATCTGAAATTCTTCAAAATGGTCGGGTATATTCAGGAAATGACGCAAATTATATTTAAAAAACGTATAAAATAATTTAATCAATATTTAAAAACTATTTTACATTTCTTACAAACTAAAATAAATTAACTAAAAACTATTTAAAATCTAATCGTCTCGGGGTACCTCGTCTGAAACATACGGGAATTATTAGTACAATAACCGAACGAAATTCGACGAAAATTATATATATCTCTCTATATTATAAAGATATATCGCCGCCGCCGCCGCCGCCGCCGTGTCAGACTTTGGTTACCATAGCAACCTAACCCAACCTAACCTTACCTGACCTAACCTTACCTGACCTAACCTTACCTGACCTAACCTTACCTGACCTAACCTTACCTGACCTAACCTTACCTGACCTAACCTTACATGACCTAACCTTACCTGACCTAACCTTACCTGACCTAACATTACCTAACCTGACCTTTGAGGTTAGGCTAGGTTAGGTCAGGTCAGGTTGGGTTAGGTTACCATGGTCAGGATAGAGTGGGTTAGGTTAGGTTAGGATGAGTCAGATTGTGTCAGGTTAGGTTAGGTTGCCTTGGTCAGGATAGAGTAGGTTAGCTTGGTAACCTAACCTAACCTTACCTAACCTAACCTTACCTAACCCAACCTGACCTAACTTTACCTGACTTGACCTTTGAGGTGAGGTTAGGTTAGGTCAGGTTAGGTTACCATGGTCAGGATAGAGTGGGTTAGGTTAGGTTAGGATGAGTCAGATTGTGTCAGGTTAGGTTAGGTTGCCTTGGTCAGGATAGAGTAGGTTAGCTTGGTAACCTAACCTAACCTTACCTAACCTAACCTTACCTAACCCAACCTGACCTAACTTTACCTGACTTGACCTTTGAGGTGAGGTTAGGTTAGGTCAGGTTGGGTTAGGTTGCCTTGGTCAGGATAGAGTAGGTAAGGTTGGTAACCTAACCTAACCTTACTCAACCGTACCTGACCTAACCTTACCTGACCTGACCTTACTCAACCATACCTGACCTAACCTTACCTGACCTGACCTTTGAGGTGAGGTTAGGTTAGGTCAGGTTGGGTTAGGTTGCCATGGTCAGGATAGAGTGCGTTGGGTTGGGTCAGGTTAGGTTAGCTTAGGTTAGGTAACCTAACCTAACCTTTGTCAGTATCCCAGCCATCTCGGCTCCGCTCGGCTTTTGTTTATCCCCCCCTCGCTACCTCTCGCTTTGGGTCTCCTCGACCCCGCTCAGCTCCCCTACCCCCCTCGGAGAGAACCGAAGAGAGCCGAAGATAGCCGAAGATAGCCGAAGATAGCCGAGGATAGCCGAGGATAGCCGAAGATAGCCGAAGATAGCCGAGGATAGCCGAAGATAGCCGAAGATAGCCGAAGATAGCCGAGGATAGCCGAGGATTGCCGAAGATAGCCGAGGATAGCCGAGAATGGCCGAGGATAGCCGAAGATAGCCGAAGATGGCCGAGGATAGCCGAAGATAGCCGAAGATAGCCGAAGATAGCCGAGGATAGCCGAGGAGAGCCAAGAAGAGCCGAACCCGGTCCTTCCCTCGGTCCAAGGGCCCAGGAAAGGGAAAGGGGGAAGCAGAGCCAAGGCAGCCGAGGAGAGCCGAAGAGAACCGGAGAGAGCCGAGGATAGCCGAAGATAGCCGAGGATGGCCGAAAATAGCCGGGGATAGCCGAGAATGGCCGAGGATAGCCGAGAATGGCCCAGGATAGCCGAAGATAGCCGAGGATAGCCGAAGATAGCCGAGGATAACCGAAGATAGCCGTGGATAGCCGAGGATAGCCGAGGAGAGCACAAAATGTCTGACACGGTGGCGGCGATATATCTTAATAATCTCTACACACGACTTCAAGAGATACGAATCCGAGGACCTGGACTACGAGAAATACTCAGTGAATGACCTGGACAACGAGAGCTACGAAGCCGAAGACCTGGACACTGGAAATACTTAGCGAACGACTCAGACAACGAGGAATACGAAACGAAGGACCAGGGCAACGAGAACTACGAAGCCGAGGACCTGGACTACTAGAAATACTTGGCAAACGACCTGGACAACGAGGAATACGAAGAACATAAAATCCACGGATTATTTGAATTTTAGAAACAACTGATACAAATTAGAATATGGGGGGTTGGCGCGCGTAGCGCGCAGAGGGGCGGAGCCCCCCTAGTATATATATATATATATTAGACTGATTTGAGGTAACGACGATTTTTTCGTTCACTCTCGGCGTTACCCAAAAACTTGAGAAGATAGTCAGACAAGATGTATGGTGAAATTTAGGGCCTCTAGAACGATGTTAAGGGGTGTCTCAACGGTCTTTTCGAATTCCCATCTGAATAACATAGGAAAATTTTTTCCCAATCGGTTGAATTGTACCTCATCGTATGGTACCTCACCCACAGGGTGGATCGCCCGCAATCTGAGTTCATTAAGGTTGGATCGAAGTGAGAAAAATCGGAATTTCACCCCCTGGTCAGATGGGGTGAAACGGCGGAGAAAATAAAATCAGAAAATTATTTTTTCAATGCAAAAATTCCAAAAAATTCTAAAAAAATTCTAAAAAATTGGAATAAACGTAATAGTACTCCTGAAAACTTCTACTCATGAGACAGCCCCTAAAGATGAGATTTTATGATTTTTAAAAGCGATAAATGATTATTAGTGATATTTTCCTTCACAAAAAAATCATAAAATCTAATTTTTTCGGGGTTGTCTCATGAATAGAAATTTTCAGGAGTACTATTACGTTTATTCCAATTTTTTAGAATTTTTTTAGAATTTTTTGGAATTTTTTTAGAATTTTTTGGAATTTTTGCATTGAAAAATAATTTTCTGATTTTATTTTCTCCGCCGTTTCACCCCATCTGACCAGGGGGTGAAATTCCGATTTTTCTCACTTCGATCCAACCTTAATGAACTCAGATTGCGGGCGATCCACCCTGTGGGTGAGGTACCATACGATGAGGTACAATTCAACCGATTGGGAAAAAATTTTCCTATGTTATTCAGATGGGAATTCGAAAAGACCGTTGAGACACCCCTTAACATCGTTCTAGAGGCCCTAAATTTCACCATACATCTTGTCTGACTATCTTCTCAAGTTTTTGGGTAACGCCGAGAGTGAACGAAAAAATCGTCGTTACCTCAAATCAGTCTAATATATATATCAACTTACCGGATTGGTACCCCTCGTCTTCCGCCGGCAGCCACCACCGGTCCTCGTCTTCCTCGTCTTCCTCCTCCCGCAACCTCTCTTCCTCCCGCAACCTCTCTATCTCCCTCAGCTCTTCCTCGAAGTCTCTTTCCTCACCAGCATTCTCTTCTTCCTCGCCCTCGTCCCACCCTCGGCCCATCCAAATCTCCACATTTTCACGTACTTCCTCCTCAATTGCGTTCTCTCTTACTATTCCACCCCCGTGACCCCCGTAGACAATGTGCTCATTGTCCTCAGGGATTGTGGATGCAGCCGAGCTCAACGTCGAGGCGCTTTCGGCAAAGTCGCTATCCCCGTCAAGGGCTAGCAACTCCGCCTCGCGCGCCTCGATCTCTCTGTCTACCTCGGCAAGCATCGCGATCAAATGTTCCCTGAGGAACCACATATCACGGGGGTCACCGTGGATTAGCACTGCAGCCACGAAGTCTTCCATTTCTGCAACGAAAAAAACTTTTTTAATCACAAAACTGCACAATCCTTTTCGCCAAAATTAGCAGAGAACAATCACACTCACTTCTAAATTCACTCGGTGGCTGAAGATGGAGTGACGACTCCTGCAGAGAAATATACCTCGCTGCATCGCGTACCTAGAGGCACATACTTATCAAGAAACGTCTCGATGTCCCGACGGGTATTAAATGACCATTCTCACCTCCAAAACTGCTGACGTTGCTGAAATACTGGTGGGATGCGCTCGCAATAAACGACACACGCTACTTCGTTACAAAATTTTCGCTTTATTCAATATTGCTTAAAACTAGCCTATAATTAACAACGTTTCCTTAACATATCTGTACACAGGATAGACAAGAGGCGTCGAGTTTGTCGCAACTCTTAATTTTTTTAGCCACGCAATTGTAAAACGACGCGGCCATCGAATCATTTTTTACATAACCATCCGTAAAAATATCCACAAAAGCATCAAGCGTGTAACCAAAATGCATATTATAGAGAAACATGACACAAAACTGACCACACACGTCGGAAAATGCACTCTGGAGCTGGCGCGTGTTGCACCGGTAGCGCGGACAGTTTCTCCGCAGACGACGCACGTGGTGTGGGATGAAGGGTGCAACCCCGTAACTGTCAAAGTACACCCCGTTACCGGACTCGTCGTTGTAGAAAGCGACCCAGTGACTTCCTGGCTGTGTGTGGACATCGGTATTTGCGATAAGGGCCGCGGGGCGGGACCACCGCAAAGGAATACGATCAGCCGCGTACACGCCACACGTAGCCGTCGGTATCAACGCCAAAACTCTCCTCAGTTCCAGACTGTTCATTGCACTCTTCGGATTCGGTTGTAGAAAACCCGCCACCGTCCACCTCGTCAGTCGCCCCTCTCCCCAGCAGCCAAAATTTCAGCACAGCCGCGCGATTCAACGAACAGACAAATTCCCCGGGATTGCTCAAAGCGTGATGCATGCAGTCCGTATCCGATGGCGGCAACTTTCCGAATGCGGGGCAGTCCTCGTCCTCCAGATTCGTCACCTGACGCGACATAACGCGCCGCAACAATTTCGCCTTTTCCGCACCGCGCGTATAAATCATGCGGGCCGAACGTGCCACGGCGCGCAGTTTTCTGTAGATTTGTTTGTCTTGAATATCACCGTCGAACCACTCTATACCGTGATGGCTGCGCGAAAGATAATTGTTCTGAGCACAAATATTCGCCGGGAGATCGGTGAAGGCGCAGGGTGGTGTGGCTACCCAGTGCCCGATGTGGTCGCGATTCAAAGCTAACACGGAAACCTCCTTGACAGCAAAACCGTTTTGAGCGTCTCGAAAACCGTGCACATCGACCACGTAGTCCACCATATTGCTATAAACGTGTTCGCGGGTATACGGAAAACTGGATACTGCGTGTTTCGTTCGACTTTAGCGACCTTTCCTCGATACGCAACGTCAGCTATTTTTTTTTTTCAATGGTTGGGGAGGTGGTTCAGGTTTCACCTCGCTGTCTATCCTCCAAAGTCCACTATAACCTGCCGCGCCGCGTCAATTTCCAAGACGTTGTCAAATTCCGCGTACACGATGCAATTTATCGTCGTTGCCAGGGCAGCCTCGAAGCGCACCTCGATTCTAACGCTGCCGTGTCTGACCAAATTCCAGTGGGTGCCGCTGTTTGCCGACAGATCGGGGGTGAGGTCGAAGGCCGTCAGGCAATACCCGTGGGGGAAATCTTCACGATCTATACCGTTCCCTTCGTTTAGGAAATGTATGCCTGTTCCGGAGAAAAGGGTGTGGTAGGCATCCACGTAGAGCTTGCTTCGCGTAAAGTCGGGCTGTAGCGGCTTCGAGGGGATCTGAGACCCGTCCACGTACAGCGACAGAAAGTTTATGTTGAAATGTTGAAAGTTGAAGGGGTTGTAGGCTTTATCACCGTTGAAGGCCTTGTTATCGACAAAACCCACAATCATTCTTTTAGGCAGTTGACCCAGAAATACATTGTCCAACGTATCACCCTGCACACCGCTGTGAATAGTCATAGCCTTCACCTCCACTCTGGTAAGAGGATACTTTGCCGTGCCTTTACCCAGAGCTCTGGCGTGAGCCAGCAGGACGCCGGGGTTTATCGTTACGCGTCGCACGAGCAGCGAGGCCTCTAGTATGTGTACGCCGTGTGTGTTGGTGCTCTCTATGAGGCAGAAGGCGTCCCGCGAGCGCACGAGCCATACCCGTAACTCGACACCGTTTAGCAGAAACTTCTCCTGATTAAACACGTCGCAGTGAAGATGCCCGATCAAATCCACGCTGGTTTCACCGTTTAGAAGCTTTTGCCGCTGGGCAAACCCTTTGTTAGCCGATCCGATTTCATCCATCTTCCCCGCTGTATCCCCGTACCAAAGGGTGGTGGTTAGGTGTGATTGTTTCGCAGCCGAATTGTAATTCAGCAACGACTCTATGTAGGCTCGGTAAGCGTACGCGTTGTTGGCCGGTGAAACTAGCTTCTGATTGAAGAACACGTCAGCCTGGCTGAACAGAGAGTGCAGCAGGTTGTTTACAGGGGCCACGACGGCCTTTGCAGCCCCCTTTGCCGCCGGCTCCCCGCTGAGCGTTCGTAGACTCACACGCAGGCTGAGCATAGTGTGGGAGAGGTCGAGATACTCGTCGCTGAGGCCGGGCACCATAAACTCTATGGGTGAGTCATCCGTGAGCGACGACACAGGCTTGTAGTGGACCCACTGCCCGCTCTCGATCGTGGTTTGCGTCGGTGGTAAAGAGAACAAATCCAGCTCCGATTTCAGACACTCGCAGGAGTGTGTGTGCAAGTACGCCATGGTCGATGTTTATTATTTTCGTTGTTAGCGAGCTTCGAAGATATCAGCAACGCTTCTTTTTTTACTCCCGCAACAGCTTTTCTTCTTCTTCTTCTTCTTGAGAGTTGTTTTTTTTCTTTTTTTAATTCCGGCAAGCCCCGGTTTCTTCTTCTTTCTCGGTTTGCTTTTCTTGACACCTTTCCTACGCGACCCGATCGATCCTGCACCGCGACCCCGCAGCAACTGCCCCCTCGGTCCGCCGCGCAGCGTTTTATATCCGGACCCCTTCATCAGATTGCCCAATTTATCTGTAGCTTTTCGCCTCAGATTGTAACCCGACTCGACGACGCGTTTCTTGAGCGCCTCTTTGAAGGGTGTGTTGGCGTCCATATCTTCCACGACTCTCACACCGGTCCGCAGAGCCTCCTTCCCCAACACGCGCGCACCGCTCTTCAGAATGGGTATCACGCGCCGAAACAATCCCCCCAGAAAGCTACCGATTCCGCTACCACGCTGTAGCGGCGCACCGGAATAAACTCCGCCTATACCATCACCACCCACCTGATCGTCGTAATGTTCAAGGTAGCGAGCCATCAGTGTGACCTCTTGAAGTGCAACGTAGCCGTCAACGTCCCGCGCGTGAATGGCATGGGTCTACCCTGAGAGTCCCTTATATCGATTTCAATGGTACGGAAATTGGTGAGAAGCAGAGGTACGTAGTGCGGGGGTGCCAGGGATTTGCTTTCCGAGACACCGTTGTGAAAATTTTTGCCCACCGTCCGCACTATACGCAGCAGCGGAGCGTAGACATCGCCCACTATTCTGGGCTCCGCGAGATCCGTGTAGACAAACATCTGCGAGGGTATCCCGCTTGGTAGGTTCAAAGGATGGTTGGCCACCACCCTGTCGCGTATGTTGGTCGTGAGCTTTGGAAATCCGAGTTGTTGACGAATGCCGTCGGAAAACGAGAGGTAGTGACCATCCTTGCAGCTGCATTTTCTGACCACGTCCAAACGATCGTCCGCGCTGTCGGCTCGTCCAAACTCCAAATGCTCCTTGATGGTCGGCAAACCGTTCAACGTTTGGATAATTTCCCAAATATCCGTGTAAATACCGGGTTCGATGAGGAATTTACCCTGCGCCACTCGTTTTTCCCCCGGCAACAATGAAATATCGTGAAAATTTTCCGCTGGAGTGTCCGACCGATGCACGTGAAATCCCACCGCGTTGTAGGGTTCGTTTATGTTTTGAAGCGTCAGCGGGTAGTGGATCTCCACCAGGGCGACTTCCCACTCTCCGACAAGCTCGATCCGTCGCGGTAGCTGGGTGGTGAATCGAGCCGTCGTGTTGCGGGGAAAAAATTTCATCGAGCTGTTGCTGGGCAGCGTGATGTAAAACTGATCCTTCATGCCTGTTTTCGCACGCTGCTCGCAGCGATCCAAGAGTTGAACTTTTCCGGATAACCGCGCCAACTGACAAACAGCTTCTTACTGGCCCCCTTTCCCCGCGTCCGTATTATTTTATCCACAGTCATAACATCGTCCTTGATCACGCGCTGCAACTCAGCCTCGTAAAACAAGCCGTCTATCTCCTCCCCCTCCAAATCAACCAACAGGTAGACGATCGGCGCTCGGTGCAGAACGCGTCGAATCTCAAACACCTCCTCGGTCCAGTTGGCCTCGTAACCCTTCTTGAAGGCACCCTTAGCCTTACTGATGCGAACCCGCTCCCCCACTCGAAACCGTGGCTTTGCACCGGATCACGGCGGGCCACCGCGTGCCTTTTCCATGTTGAAGCGGGCGGCTGCGGCATTTTCCAGCGTCACCATCGACGGAGCCATTTTAATGGTCGAGTGGGTGGTGGCGTTGTACGCCCCTACCAGCTGTCGCAGCACATCCAGGTAGCGATGGGTATTCTTGTGGGTGAAGTAACGCCACATTCTCTCCTTGAGAGTACGATTGAAGCGTTCCACAACGGCTGCCTTTATGTCGGGGTTTCGCGTGACTCTGTAGCGCACCCCTCTGGCAGCGAGCAGCTTCTGGAATTGAGCTCCGACAAACTCCTTGCCTTTGTCGGTCTGCAGCTGAATCGGGCAGCGTTCCGTGGAGGACAACACGCGCTCGAAAGCCCCGGCAACGGTAGCCGCGCTCTTGTCGGCGAGCGGCTCGACCCAGGCAAACTTGCTGAGCACGTCTATGATCACCAGCAGGTAGCCGTATCCGTCGTTGTACTGTTTGATCGATCTGAGATCCACCAGATCCGCTTTCCACAGGTCGTCTATATTCTGCACGTTGTATCTGGCTCGGGGAAATTTCCTACGTATCGACTTGTGCAGCGTGTACGCGTCCTGCGACGCCAACCATTCGACCACCGCGGCGCGAGGTATTTTTTTTTTCCCCTTTTTTCTTTCACCCGCGGATCGAGTCAAGTTCCTGGCACCCGCGTAACCCGCCTCGTTGGCCGGATCGTAGTACAGTCGTTCGAGGATCTTCATTTCAACCTGAGTCTCAACCAAGCACCGTTTCCGGTTTGCCCTGGTCGTTGTCTGTTCTTGGGTGTGGCAAATATCGAGTCCGAATCCGTATCCTCCTCCTCACCCGCCTCGTTCGTGTCAATGTCACCGTCCACACCCCAGTCCTCCTCCTCCTCGTTGATACGCCTCTGATGAGATGGGCCGGCTGTCGATCGTGACGAGGCGTGACGCGTAGGTTTTTGAAAAACGGGATTACCTATGTACTCTTGCGGCGTGTTGATCGAGTGAAGGATCCTGGCGAACTGTTCCCTCCCCCTGGCCTGCATAGATTTTCTCTCGCGTACCGCGTCGTTTATCAGATCGATGATGTTTGTCCCGGCTATCCGAGTCCCCCTTACGGCTATCGTCCCCTTGTCGTCCCACGAGATCTCGGAGCGACCGTTGGTGGTCAGATAGTTCAGCAAGAGCTCCGCTTTCCGCCGAAACTTGTCCGGCACGCTCACCACGATATCCTGTATAGCTAGGCCGCTGTTACCAGCTGCATTCCCCTCAGTCACCCCGTCCATCTCTTCCGCTTCTTCTTCTTCGCCAGCGGTATTACTACCGGCAGCCTCGCCACCCACCCCTCGTATGGAGAATTGCAAAGGTTTTCGCGACTCGGCGGCAAAAAACAAGTAACGTCTCAGCACCTGTCTGTACAGCTTCCATTTTTCCCGATCGTTTTTCCCCGGGTCGTTGAGAATAGCGTGCATCTCGCTGTCCAGACGGCTCGCGGGATCCGTATCGGGTCGACGCTGCTGGATACGTTCGGCTGTCTCCTGCGGTATCAGGACCATTTTCTTGGCCCGCTCCATTGCCTCAATTTTCTTCACCCGCCTTCCTCTTCCGGTGACGGCCCGTCTCTCTCTCTAAACAGCTGCGAGAGAGAGTGAGACGGGACGCCGGCTAGAAGCAGCTCGTTAAGCGGCTGAGGCAACCCGTGTCAGCTTACTCGGGGGGGTTGCCTCGCGGCGTGCGGTGAGCTCAGCTTCTCAGACCGCCGCACACACGCCCCGCACCAGCCGTTTTACGCTCGGGTTGATAAGCGAATACTACCGCTACTACTGACCTACTGAGCCGATGAGTCACCGCTGCACACTTGTGCTCTCCCTGTAGTCCGGCGAGTCGAGGTTTATCTCTGTTTATGCGCGTGTCGAATAACAGAGTATAAGAGTAGGTGGAGAGAGAGAGAGAGAGAGAGAGAGAGTCTAAGCCTCGCTGCGGCGCTCTATAGCCAAAGAGCGAGATGTACAGCGATTCAGCTGTGCGATTTGTAGCCGAAAGGAAGAGTGTCGTAGCCCGTGTCGCAGAGGCGTCTTTTCGTTTGAACGGGACGGCATATCTTGTTCACGCTGCGGGTGACGACCCGGTGCAACGCCGTACGCTGTATAGCTCTTCGCTCGACGCGAATAGGTTCGTCAGCCTCGACCACCATGCCCCGGATCGAATTAAAATTTATCCTCATTCGAGTCTGATAATTTAGAGTGACCCCCTTCACTTTGCAAACCTCAGCCACCTCCCCGTCTCCCTTTTGTACCAGGAACGCGTAAAATTTCGGACCACCGGAAACAAAGGCTTTTATGTAACTCCCCTCACCGTATTCCGCCAGCTCGTCCGTCAGATCGCCTAAAAAGTTACCCGTAGCCGGCTCCCATTCCCCGCTTCTACTCACGTAAATAACAGAGTCCGTATCGTAATACAACACCCGGCGCCCGAGCCTCTCGAGATAGCTGTACAGCTTGAGGCGAGCCTGAGCGGTGGTGTAGGCGGCCAGCACAACGTTGGCCAGGGGGGACGGTACGATGCTCTCTTCCGTATTAATCCACCGCGCGTAGAGTATTTGATCCGTCACAGGCAAGATATCGACCACCTCGTTCTCGGGATCCGTCAACAGTTCCAGCAGACGTTGACGCTCTCTGATCACCTCGGTACGCGGGAGGTTTTCGCGCTGGCCAAATTTACCCCAGAACGAGTTCAGGCAGAGCTTGGATACGGAACGAAGGCCGGCGTTCTTTGTTATTTTCTCCCGCTGCAACCTGATACCCTCCACCCGCTCGTACTCCGCGAGATAACGGTCGCGGGAAGCCTCGTCGGTGCACTCGCCGGGCCACCCACTGGCTTCTTGCTTTATTTTCAGAAAAGTGTCTATATAGGGAGCAAAGAGTCCCCCCTGACCGCTGGCCGGATCGTACACCGTACTCTCGTATTGCCAGATCTCCGATACGTCGATCACGCTGTAGCCCACAGCCACGGCTTTCTGCAGCTCGGCAGACACCCAGGTACCTGCGAACCACCGATCGGCCTCCGACTCGTGCGGACAATCGATCTGCAGAGAAGCCTCGCAGCAGGAGCGACACAGGGGAAACATGAGTTTTCCCCGCATACGGACCGGCAACACGGGATGATAGAGATTCCTGGGTGGCAGGATAACGCATTTAACGAGACCCTCGAGGCCGGAGATGTCCGTGTTGTAGGGACCGGTCAACGCTCTGCACTCCCTACCTACGTAGACTCGCGGGTGACCCACGGGGTAGCGACCGGTTTTGCACACCCAAGGGTACAGAGAGCATACGTCTACGTATCGGATCTCCTCCCCCGGGGCAGCCTCGTGATAACGCTTCGTGATTCCCGTACGCCCTCCGAAAAACGCCTCTCGAGGATTCAACGAGTCGCGGGAAAGGACCAGCGGATGCTGTTCGACGTAATCGCGCATTTCAGGATCGGCATCCATGATCTGGTCGAACGCGCACTCCCACATCTCCGTGACCCTGTAACCCAGTTCGATCATGCGCGCCGTTTTTGCCCCAGTCTCTTGCCACCGTCTGTCCATCGTATCCCCGCACGATAACTCTTTGTCGCGATTGGTCGTGTGACATCTAATACACCCGTGCCAGTAGCATCCGTGAAATTCCAACACGTGTCGCTCCCCAGCCGCGTCCGTGTAATACCCGTCGACAACCCGCCTCGTCTCGGGAATCCTGTACTCGCGACCTCGTCCGGCGTGCCTCACCTCTGTACCCAGCTCCCTCTCCATCCAAACGAGCCATTTGATCGCTTTCACCGATTGATTGTTGGCCAACCTGTACCCTGCGGCCGGCAACACTCCTATGGTGCGGGGTCTGAAGAAATTTTGTCGAAACACGACGGAACAGGCCGACGCTATGGTGGTGCTTCGCGAGAACGGGCAAACACCGCCGCAATTCAGAAAAATATCTCTAAACGCGACGCATGCTCGATGAAGGATGTCCACGTCGCTGCGGCAGTATTCCACCAGCTCGCGGTTGAAATCGAACACGTACCCGCCGGCTGTGGCTTCCCTGTACCATTTGTAGAAAGCGTCCCTGTCCGAGGTCTTCATACTGTCGGGGGAGTAGAATTCCGCGTCTGGCAACGGACCTATGTAATTCCGATTCTCCGGTGTATTGAACAGATGCGGAAAGATACCCTTGCGCGATTCCACAGGTAGGCCGAATGCCTTGGGCAGCGCGGCTAGAGCCATAGGCATGTAGGCCAAAGAGTCCAGGAAACGCGTGTGACCCGTCTCCATCAGTATGATCTTGGTACCGTTCAGGATCACCTGCGGCGGATCTCTGTTATTTTCTACCAGGTAACGCAGTATAAATTGAGAATCGAAACCGCTGGCGTTATGCGCTATACAGAAGATCTTTTTGAACCGACAAACGTCCCGCGTGACAAACTCCACCAGCTGTTTAACGGGGTTCTCTCGGAATACGAACTCGCGCACGAGCCCGCAACTAGGACAGGGTGTACTTATGTCCGGCTCGTGTATGCAGCTGGTGCACGCCTGCTGCGCCACGCACAGATTCGGCACGTGCAGATTGACATCTCCGCTGCCGGCCACCGGGGCGCACTGCTGGGTCTCAAAGTCATAAAACACGAATATATGCTCCGCGTTTCCGGTGGGTGGCTTCAGAGGCTGCATGTAACACTCGTGGTTTACCGCCTGCACGGATCCACACGTGTTGCAGTACGCGTTGCCGCAGGAGTGACCCTTTTTAGTACGATCGACGAACAGACCGCACCCGCTGCACATCTGCAGGGTATCGCAGACGCTTCTGCGAGGATCGAACGACCCCGCGACGCGATGTCTCCGCAGACATTCCTCCCCAAAGAACCACCGGCCGCAGGCAACGCACGGCATACGTACCCCCGATCTGTCGCACTGCGGAACGGTGTTGCAGCCGGGACATCTGTTGGAGCACCTGTGATCGCCTGTATAACGATAGGCTACGTTGCAGGGCTCGCAGAAGCGTCTGTTGGCTGCTGCGGCGGTAAGATTTAATATAGGTTTGTAATGACCGCCGCGTGGAAAGTACAGTATGTTCAATGTGCCGCTGGAGCATTCACCCCGCTCGGCCAGTACGCGCGCCCCGTTGTAAACGGCCTCGCCTCCGCGTCCAAAGGTATTGAAATCGTATATTACGACGGCTAGACCCAGAGGAGCCAGATATTCTTGAAATCTAACGATCTCTCGCATACCACAGCCCTCTGGGGGGACTTCTACGCGCGCCTCTCTGCACAAAGCCAGGGCAGCCTCCCTCTGAAGTCTAGATTTCGCGTGACGCACGTCGGACCATCGAAGCGCGGGATCAGCTGCGTTACCCCCGATACCCTCTCTGTTCAGGTAGGCGCGAACAGAAATTATGGTGAAGTGAAACGTTTCAAGGCCACGGCCGGGTGCCTTGCACCGCGGTAAAACAGAACTACCGAACGTTTGGTACCTCTGTCCACCGCTAGATTATTTGCAAATATACTGGCTGCAATTTCGATACAGGCTGTGATCTCGACTAAATGTAGATAAGGGTTGTGATCTCAACTGAATATCGGTTTTTTAGTTATGAGCAACGGAGAATCGTCAATTCTCAGCCATTTCTCCATCAAATGACACGAGATTAGGCTCAAAGTGTGTAGTTTTTCATTGCGGAGTGGTTAATTATCGGGAAAAATGCGACTATCTACGGCAACAGTGAATAATCTCGCGATTTATGTGGTCGGTACGTCAATCTGTGAAAATTTTTGTCAAATTTTGGAAAAGTGAAATAATCAGCCACTTTCTGCCACAATTATGTGTAATCCCTCCAAGTTTCATCGCGATTGATTCAGTAGTTCCGGAGAATTCACGATTCCCGTTTTCGAAGTTCTGACAAACGTTTCACTTCACCTTATAGCGCGCGGTAGACAAAGATTGTCGCGTTCGACCTCGAGAAGCGATCTTTTGCTCACCTCCTCGTGAGTGAGAGGTTTGCTCTTTCGCCCGCGACCCACCGGTACGCTGACCCGGTTAACGGTAATTCTGAACGCGTCATCCACACGAAATTCGGAGGCGCTTTGACTGAGACTGAACACGAGCCGCCAGAGATCCTCGTAGCGAGAGTCCCTGACCGGTCGAAACGACAAACCGGCCGTGCCCAGAGCAAACGAGGGGGTGTCTAGGCCGAATCCTATATAATCGTTAGCGGGATCATCTACAGAGTCCGGGGCAGTGGTCGTGGCGTAATTGTGAATATCCCTGACGGCTTCTTCGAGCCAGGTAACAGGGTCTACGGTTTCCGGGGGTGTGATGATTTTCAACGTCAAGACGCTCCCCGTTACGGCAAATCTACGATAATATTTACGACTCTCGTCTACAATCAGAAATCTGACACCCGGAGGACGCGCGATGTGGTCGTCCGCAGCTGTGCTAGCGGCTCTCTCTCTCTCTACTATTTACTTTATTTTAATAAACCTAGCTGCTTTATTCATACTTCTATGCTACTATGTCTCTACTATTAACGCACCCTACTTACCTTCGCTGTCTCACCGCTTTGGGTTCTGCTATTATGTATATATATATGCTGTATTGTTATTATCATGTATGTACTTTTTCTAATTTGCCCCATAGGTTTCTAGGGCATAAATAAACACCACCAACACCACCAATCTCTTTCCCCCGCCCTGCTGTATACCGGCGTCTTCGTTGATACCTCCGGCTCGTTTCAACGCAGCGTAGACAGCGTGGCGCCGCTCTGACGGCCAAGAGTAAAGTCCCGGTTACACGAGTCGTCTTGAAAATTAAAAAAAAGGAGAATGCGTACTCGGGGGGTGTACTCACCGGAAGATTCGTCGGAAAACACCACCTCCATCTCATCGTCTGTCGAGGAATTTTCGGGAGACGGTGGTGGTGCTCTCTGTCTCTTACCCCCACCATACTGTATGCCCGATGTACCGGCACCCTCGTTGATACCACCGACGTAGACGGGTCGGCGTTGCTCTGATAACCAAGAGTTAAAGACCGGGTTACACGAGGCGTCTCAAAAATGCGTACTCGCTGGTACTCACCGGGGGAGTCGGGACAGCGCGGTAGTGATTGTACCGCGATGGCAGTCGTTTTATCGCTCCGAACAGAAGGGTCATCTTGGAGCAGAGGTGTATCCGCGACAGCCTCGGCTTGCTCCGTCACCCTTATCAATTCTAGCTCTTCTTCCTCTTCCTCCCGCGCGGCAAGCTCGTAACGAGCCGCAGCGTCGTACAGGAGTTGATCTTCGTCGTCGAACTCATCCTCCTTTCCGTTCAACCACTCCGTCTCGGGTTCGCTACTCGCGTTGTCTGGTGCGAAAAAAACACCCGACAATACTATGAAGCGAGCCGTTGACAAAGAGTCCGTAGAACAGAGTTGTTACTTACCCTCGTGATCCGTGTACGCCCGTACCATTCTGGTGACTTCGGGGTATGACTGACCACCGCGTTGACGTACCACGTCGACGGCAATTTTCATACTTTCCCAAGACTCGTCAAACACATGCCGATCGTACATACGACCGATATCCGGCACGGTGCAACTCCATAAAAGACTTCTCAGGCGAAAGAGGAGCGCGGCTGCCGGAAGGTCCACCAGCTCGAGAAACCAATTTTCGTCAAACTCTCGCACGAATCGAGGGGCGAACCTCCTGGCGCAATACAGCACATCGCGTATCACGGTTCGAATCACGCTGCTCCGGTAAATCGCCCTGTTAGCGCCCGTTAATTCGCGTTGAAATTTATTATCTTCCATTTTTTAGCCTGTTTATACTCAAACTGAGCAAATTGAACAGGTGCAGCCAAATTTATAGATTTCGCTGATATTACACATCTACTACATCTGTCTCGTGTGTGTGAATCATAATCCCTCCCGTGCACGTGTGTGAGAGGCAGTGTGAATATATATATATATATATATATATATATATATGCTCTGATGGCCGGTGTAGTTTTCATAAAAATTTTCTACATCCGAGGTATCACACACACACACACACACACACACACACACACACACACACACACACACACACACCTATAGCAGATCCTACAGTATAGCGCAATAATTTGAATCCCCTCCATCGTCAGGTCGTACGAGCGTCTGTGTATATATGAGAAAGAGAGAGAGACTACTGTATATAGGTATATATATATATATATATATATATATATATTTAAGATATAATACCCTACCGCTTATATACCAGATCTTGCCATATCCCCCCTACCTCCCGTGTACTTGCCATACATGCAGATGTTGTAAATATATATGTGACGATGGTACGGGATAACAAATAACTGAGTCGGGTATATATATATATATATACAGGGTGTCCCAGAACTAAGTGCAATAAATGTTAGAGGTAATAGAGGGGGTCGAGCTGAGTAAACTGACCTAAAGAACATGTGGTCTCCGAGTCAGCGTTCGCGAGATACGACCGGTTAAAAAATCGCGTCGCTCGCTGGCATGTAGGCAACCGCGGACACAGCAGGCAGCGGTTCGCAGTCTTTTTGATAAGCGCGATCTTTCTGATACGAGTCATAACACTTTTGAATTCGAAAATTTCAAACAGAAACACTTTCGACATTGATTTTCCGCCAAACACAACAACATTATACTTGTTTCCATAATAAAATTTCATATCAAAAGTATTTTTGTTTGAAATTTTCGAATTCAAAAGTGTTATGACTCGCTTTAGAAAGATCGAGCTTATCAAAAAGACTGCTAACCGCTGCCTGCTGTGTCCGCGGTTGCCTACATGCCGGCGCCCAATGCGTTTTTTTAACCGATCGTATCTCGCGAACGCGGACTCGGAGGCCACATGTTCTTTGGGTCAATTTACTCAGCTCGGCCCTCTCTATTACCCGTATCATTTATTGCACTTAGTTCTGGGACACCCTGTATATATGAACGTGTATATATATATTTATTTGATACATTTTTTTCTTAAATTTAGATAATATAGGCTCTACATTTTTAATAAATCAATATACATATATATATATATACAGGGTGTTCCAGACCTCGCGACGAATATTTCACAGGGTAAATCTTGATCAAAAATGGGATCGAAATTTCCTCAGCCGATTTTTTCGGAGATGCATGGATTTTCCGTTATAATTATTTTAATTTCAGCTAATGACATGCGACTTATAAACGGCCGTTTGTCGGTGTAATCACCGCTCGGTTGTGTGCGCCGTCTCTCGCCCTATTGTCGCCACGAAAAAAGTGCACACAACCGAGCGGTAAACACACCGACGCGCGGCCGTTCGTAAGCCGCGCGTCATTGACTGAAATTGAATTAATTATAACGGAAAATCCATGCATCTCCGAAAAAATCGGCTGAGGAAATTTCGATCCCATTTTTGATCAAGATTTACCCTGTGAAATATTCGTCGCGAGGTCTGGAACACCCTGTATTGTGTACCAAGGGCGTAAAGTGGGCTTTTTTAGACCAAGTGTGGAGTTTGCAGTACGAGTCAGAGGCGAGGTAGCACGAGTCGAAGACGAGTGCGTCTGCGAGCCGAAGACGAGTACTGCAACCACACGAGGTCAAAAAGCCCACTCAGCCCTTGGTGCACACCATATTTTTTGTGACAGCACGATTTTCGCGTTTTTGAGCGATTTTAAGGAAGCGGGCAAAAAAAAATCAGTAGCGGGCAAAAAAAGTTCTTTTTTTGCCCGCTACTGACTTTTTTTGCCCGCTACCGACTTTTTTTTGCCCGCCGGTCAATAAAGGGCCACTTTTAGCCCTATTATTAGGTCAAAAAAACGCAAAAATCGTGCATGTGTTACAAAAATACATTTATTTGGAAACAATTTTTTAATTTTTCAAATATAATTGAATATTGTATAACATTCAACAAATCAATCTTGTGTACAATAAATATTCATTTGTGAGAAATCTACAATTTTAACAGTTAACAAATATTTATTTCATCCAACAGTTTCGTGAACGCCGCTCATAAATACACGCCATAACCTCAAACACCAGTAAGAGGTTAAAATAGACGTAGACCTCCAAACTGGTGTTAGTCCAAGATGTAATCATAATACTATTGAGTAAATTGTTTTTTTTTTTTTTTTTACATGATCAGAGTAATATTGAGTCTACAGATAATAATTATTTGAGGTTCTAAAATCCTCACCAATCAAATTTACTTTAAACGTTGATTAAATTGGTCAGCCACTGGCATGGCATATGTAGTCTTCTATTTCCTTCCGCATTTTCGGCCACCTGTGTTCCATTTTTATTCGTTCCAGTGTACGCGATACGCC